>JAQJVL010000119.1:2056991-2179204 GCA_035578905.1 Stictocephala bisonia | reverse complement strand
TTCAGTAACTAGGACCATTTCTGGACAGCCTTCTTTACCCTGCTACCAGCTATTGTATACCCACTAAATAATTTATAATAATTAGAAATTAATACAGAATTTTTCATTTACAAAATAAGGAAAATATTACATATCTTCAAATCTTCCAATGATCCCCCACATGACATTTTTTCGAGCAAAAAGCTGAATTTTCTTTAGTGAAATTAAATCTATACGTTCTTGTTCAGAAAGACACACTCGTCAAGGAAAGGTGTCAGAAAGGCCCATGAGCTGTCGAGAAGGCGAGATAATTGGACTCAAAGTCTGTTAGCAATTGCGTCCTAAACGTGCGCGTTAAATTGAGTCCTGGAGGCTTTATTGTAATAGTTTTACCAAAACGAAAGACATTTCCTGATTCAGCGTAAAATTCTACCCCAGAATAGTGTGTCATACGCCCACCGGCTTTTACAGTTTACACATTTCTATAATAACTGCATTGATGCAAACACACTCATTAATACAATAGTTTGTTATTTGTAATCAGCTGTTCTATGTAAACATTGTAAAAATGTAACAATTATTTTTAAGTTATAATAATTTAATAGTGATATCAGAACACAATACAAACTAACATGTAATTGAACAGTCGTAACATTTTAATACCTTTTTGATGTTGGTATTATTATTCCACATCCAGTCATTCTAGTAGTAGGATATCGTGCATGCTCAGTAGCTACACAAATTAAAATAAGATCATGTGATGTCGGTGCTAATTTATTAGTGTTGTTAAATTGTAAAAATTGTGTAAGTAAAAATACTTGATTTTCCTTTAAGAATATTTATTAAAAAACGTATCCTCTTTAACCTTACTACACCCATTCCCCATAGACTATTTATTTGTATGGGGAATCTATCAGAGAGAGTAAGGGGGAGAACCAATACAGTCCAAGATTAATATTATTAATAAAAAATAACAGTCGATGCCAGGATTCGAACTTGCACTATCTCTAACTCAGTTACTGTGCTTAGTCCTGGCACTTTAAGCTATAAACACCTTCTTTTAGTATCTCAAACTATAACGGTGGGGTCCATCAAACTCCAATTATAATGTTTTAAAAATATATAGTTTTTAGTTTTTTTTCTTTAAAATTGTGTGTTTATTATTAAGTGGTTTTCCTCTGTGTTCTCTACATATTTTAATGTGTGTCAGCTCAATACATAATATAGTAATATAATATTGAAAAAATCCAGTTTTTTTAACAATATAAGTATGTTTCCAAAAATTTAACAAAATATGTGATTTTATAAAAATTTAAATAACAAAACACATAAATTTGAAATCAGGAATAAGTTTACTATAAGATAATTATGGTGACAAATTGTAAATATACACATATGTTCTTGCTATACCTAACGAAAATGGGAAATAATATGTTTAAAAAATTGCAGGAAAATTTAAGAACAAAAATAATTTTCCTTTATGGTCTTGCTTGCGTTCCCAAAAGACCGTTTTCACTAATCACAGCACGATATAATAATAAATAAAGATGCACTAAAGCTTTGTTTTACAGCCATTTATCTATAGATTCCCATTGAAATAGTAAGAAAATAGCACACGTAAGTATAACACTGGGGCCACAGGCCCCCACTATAACTTGTTATATTTATCATAAAAAAATATGTTTATTTAATAATCACTGAACCATTGCAAAATGTTAATAAAATATTAAACTAAGTTTATATGGATACTAAGTGTGAATACAAGCATTTTTAATCCAAAAGATGTGCATTAAAACATAGAGGGAGGCCTAATGGACCCACTGTTATACTTGAGGGTTAAGACCACTCAGCCACTAACTCTCCTAACTGGCTCCCAGCTATTTACTTCCATAGTCCAAGCTTGACATATCTGTAAAAGAGGGGGGAGTTGTGATGTACTTCAGACGAGTCGGCCTTGGCGAGGTGACAAAGGCATTACAGTAATGTACATAGTAGGTGTACGGCCTGTGGCCTTGCCTTCCCGTGGACTGTCCCATTAACAACACACGTATCTTATCTACATCGCCTATGAATGGATACGTCTGCAGCTAACATGTAGTCCGGCTATATATGGCGAATTTCAACAGTAAGTGACAATATAAAATAATTAGAACGCAGTTCTAAATGTATCCGTTACTTTCGGACGTCTCAGATGTATCAGCGTGATTGTTTCTTGTGTATTCCAGTTATTTGACATAACAATGCCTTATTGGACGTTCTCGCTTTGTTGATAACGATCAATCTGTCGAGGAGATCTAGTAAGGTGATTCCTATCGACGAGACGTATGTGGAGGTCCAATAACAGGATCCTAATGACGAGACGTATGTGGAGGTCCAATAACAGGATCCTAATGACGAGACGTATGTGGAGGTCCTATAACAGGATCCTAATGATGAGTTATCCGCGTTTAAACTATTCTTGATTTTGTAATTTAAATTTTACATGTTATTGGGTTTTCTCTCTGAAGTTAAAACACTTCAATAGTGTAACGCTTCCTTTTAAAATGATAGTCACTTTTCATAAATGAGAAAAATTTAAAGTGAAGTAAATGTCAAGTTAGGTTCCTTCCCACCTATTTATAGCGGTCCGTGGCTTGGAAAAATTTTTAGTAGTATCATCTTAAATTGCTTTAGCTTCTTAATTTTGTTCTATCACAGATTAATGGAATAATAGAAACAAAATGAATTTTCAGCCTGAATTGCCACTTACATTACATTTTAGTTTTATGAGAATGATTCAGGTCCCAATTAAGGACGGTGTAGTCTGACCCAATCTCTAATGTGATTTATATTTTTTTTTTTTCATACAGAATCTGTTCAGAGTCACACGTGACTAGAGTAATTCTAATTCACAATAACGTCGACAATAATTTCAAAACGTTTCTTTCTTGAAATAAGTGTTTTTTACCTTAAGCGTTGATTTCAAATCGAAATAATGTGTTTATAATTTAACTAGTCGACAGCCCTTTCTCCACTAAAGGGTGGATCTCTACGCAGTGGGGGGGGGGGATTCTGCATCTAAAAATGGCAAAAAATAAAAAATTTAGAAATTTTTTCCGTACATATTCTTATTCTTTGTTTATTCTGAATCAGAAGAACATAACTTTATGACAGACAAAATAATATTTCACCTCATAAATAATAATCGTTTTTATTCATCAATGTCGTTCGACTCAGTACACGTGCGACCTTTTATGTTTTCAAAGAAACTGTACATGTAATAATCATTTTTGTTTACTTTATGTTTCTATTTGCTTAAACAGCTGATAAATATAATTGTGTGAAATTGTATCACAATCACCAAAAAAATTCTGTTTGTTTACATTTGTACAGTCTTGTGTTTCAGTGTTTACAATAAGTGAATAGTTTTGTGAAGTGAATGGATTAGTAAAATACATATTACATTATGGATCGAATAAAGAACTCCAAAAAGAGTACTAGTGAAAGAAATAGACAAGCAATTTCACTAAGATGGAAAACTAAAAGTGGCAATATAAATGGAGCCCCTCTACTTGAGCCTAGGCCTAACCTTCAAATTTGTGATTTTTAGTATTGTTTACAAAATAAAAACTATAAAAGATAAAAAAAGTATAAAGATATAAAAGATAAAGATAAAAACTATTCTGGTAATTATGCACTTTCTTGCCACCTCACGGATTTTCAAAATTTCTTCTCCACTAGCTTAAAAACGATCTATATTTTCATGAAACATATTTTTTTTCGTGCGGAAATGTCATTTTATTACGAAAAATAACGAAAAAGGAGATGCTGGAATTGAGGTTATGTGCGTAAGTAAACACTAATATAGGACGATTTCACTAGAATGTTTATTTAATTTTCACAATATTATGAAGCAATTTAATGTATTTTATAACAATTCACATACATTTATTTTATTTGTATGTTAAAATGATGTTTATACAACTATTTTCAACTTACACGCAACACTTCTGATAACTGTTTTTTCTTCACTAAATAAACTCCAAAAGCACTGTCTTCGTCATCATCTCATAATTCCATATCCCCTGTTCCACAAGCTATCCTATTTCAATGCTAACCAAATCACTGCTTCTATACCTTATAACTACTTAGCTACTGTACAGAAAAAAAGGAATATAAAAAAATAAACAATCATATTTTGTTTGAAAAATATATTTAGCAAAACAGAACAAAGTTATGCCCTTGTGGGATTTTCTTTTAGAATTATAGCTTAAGTTACGATAAAATATTATTTTTCTTGATTGCACATGGTATCTTGGAGAAATCAATACGTGTCCGATGTGGTGAGAAGGAGTAGAAGCTGAATGGCCGATGGTGGAAGAGAACCAAGGAAGCTGAAAAAATTATATATATATATATATTGCATATAAAACTTGAATGTTAATAAACATACTTTTATTCTACTAAACTTAAATGTTTACACTCAAATCGTAAGAGATAAGTGGATTACCTTAATACTTAGGTGGATATAACCTAGCAGCCGCAACGAAGAATCTGTGGATCCGCTCACCCCGTGGATACTTTCGCTTAAACTGGTATTCAGCTAAGTATCCACAATAGTGTTCTTTGCTAACCCCGTAACGTGGCACTGTGGCTCGTACTTCTCGCCACGAGCGTTCCACGGTGTTTGTGTGTGCTCCAGTATCGGGGTCAACAAAGTACACGGAGTGGTTCACCGTGAAGTGGTCGAAGCCTTGTTGTTGGAGGTTTTGGTACGCCTTCCAGCAGTCACTCATTATGGTAGTACCAGGAAATACCCAATCGTGCAGGATTGCTAGAAGGGTGGTGGCATCGCGGGTCTCTACAGGAATGTAGAAACTCTTGTTACTTCCCCTTTCGATGCCACCAAACACCCATTGACCCTATAAAAGAACATTATATTATAATGATTTCAAAATAGTTTTAAAATAACCTAACTTAACTAAACATGAGCTGACATACTCTAACTTAAAATGAACTATAATAACATAACATATACTTAAACAAAATTATAGATTTGCGATAAAATAAATTGTCTAGCCGGCTTTAATATATGAGAATTCGTGTTCTATGATTAATAGTTTGTTTTTGTAATGCTCGTGTAGTAGCCACTATTCGAAAACTGCGTTAGATTTAAATTTCTGGCCTCCGGGACGGCCTGCCGGCCGTCCCTTCGGCGTTTAGATATGAGAATTCGTGTTCTATGATTAATAGTTTGTTTTTATAATGTTCGTGTAGTAGCCACTATTCGAAATTTGCGTTAGATTTGAGTTTCTGGCCTCCGGGACGGCCTGCCGGCCGTCCCTTCGGCGTTTAGATATGAGAATTCGTGTTCTATGATTAATAGTTTGTTTTTATAATGTTCGTGTAGTAGCCACTATTCGAAATTTGCGTTAGATTTGAGTTTCTGGCCTCCGGGACGGCCTGCCGGCCGTCCCTTCGGCGTTTAGATATGAGAATTCGTGTTCTATGATTAATAGTTTGTTTTTATAATGTTCGTGTAGTAGCCACTATTCGAAATTTCCGTTATATTTGAGTTTCTGGCCTCCGGGACGGCCTGCCGGCCGTCCCTTCGGCGTTTATATATGAGAATTCGTGTGTGTAATTATTAATTAGTTTTTGTAATGATGATATAATGGCCGCTATTTGAAATTTGCGTTAAATTAGAGTTCCTGGCTTGTTCCTCAAATGTAATTATATGATAAATCGTATTTTGTTCAGCTATATTATGATAGTAAAAGTTACGTAACAATAATGTTATTAATATTAATTAATTACCTGAATATAACGGCCACGATTGTACTTGGATCGACCAAACTTCGCTTCGTCTATCTCGACGATTTTGCCGGGTCCACCTATCCTTTCGCTGCTACGTAGAGCGTCGTCGATCAAGACCTCTCGGCAGAAGGAATACCAATCGACGACGCTGTGCGCTGATAATCCCAGTTCCTCTTGCAAGATGTGCTGGCGTGGAGGATTTTGGAGAAGCATAAAAGCCACAAATCTCCATAGCTTCTGGATTGAAATGTGTTTTTTCAATGAATGTTCCTTCACGTGCAGACACTCTGCAGTCACACTTCCTTGGCCTCTGTTTCCTCTTCGAGATGGGTTTCAAACAACGAAAGTATAGTGTTTGCCTATTCAGCTTCAGTTCGTTCTCACCACAATCAGGACACATAATTGATTTCTTCAAAACACCGTGTGCAATCAAGAAATCTAATATTCTATCGTAACTTAGAGCAATAGCTCCAAAAAGTAAAATACCACAAGGGCCTACACAATCCATTTTATTTTAGCTCACTGTAAGTACTGTACACTGTAAAAATGGCGTGAATTCAATAACGCTTAGTGGAAAATAATATTTTAATTTTGAAATTAATAAAAACAGGTGATATAATTAAAATTATATTGCAGCTTCCCCAGGAGGCAAAATAGTAGCAAAATATAAAAATAAACTTATTAATGATGAGCCACAATAAAACGATTCATATAGGCAGTGGCAGTGGCATCAATATGACATTGGAACAGTGGTATCGTACCAAATTAAATGTTACTTTGTAAACATTAAACAGGTACTTCGTAGTGTATTGATTGATTGGTAAGAATATAAATTCAGCTTTATTTAATTGTCATAAAATAGTTGTATAAACATCATTTTAACATACAAATGAAATAAATGTATGTGAATTGTTATAAAATACATTAAATTGCTTCATAATATTGTGAAAATTAAATAAACATTCTAGTGAAATCGTCCTATATTAGTGTTTACTTACGCACATAACCTCAATTCCAGCATCTCCTTTTTCGTTATTTTTCGTAATAAAATGACATTTCCGCACGAAAAAAAAATATGTTTCATGAAAATATAGATCGTTTTTAAGCTAGTGGAGAAGAAATTTTGAAAATCCGTGAGGTGGCAAGAAAGTGCATAAATACCACTATTCTAAATAGTCCTATGTAAAAGGACAATAAAATGTTATATAAAATTATTGTATGGCTATTGTAAAGCTGTAAACTTGTTGATTGCATCAATGAAATGAAAGTATTTTAGTTTTTCGCAACTATCCGAAAGTTAGGTTTCCTCGAGTAAAAGTTGATATTTCTCAAAAACCATGATACATAGAAATCTGAAATGTTGTCAAGAAATTGTACAACATGACACTCCTAAAATTCCTTTGTATTTTCAAAACTCTACATGAAACATAACCTATTTTTTTTCAATTATAGCAATGAAAAACGTTTTTTTAATTTCGGAATATTTAAAAGTCTACGAATTTTTAGTTTAATGGGTTAGGTTAATGAAAATACGTAGGATTATAGTAGCTGTTACTAGCAACATAATAAAACAAAAAGGAGAACATTTGACTGTCATTTCCTATGGAATATCCTAGATGGAATAATAATCAATTTTAAAAATTAACACTTTTACAAAAAAAAGCGCATATTTAATTTTACTGTATCCAAGCCAAGTTCAAATATGGTTTTAGTTTTTATTTGTAGTGAATTGAAAAAAAAACTAATAAAGTTTTAGTAAATAAAAAAACACCCCTCTAGATGCAGAATCCTCTTAATTCGTGGTTCTCTCAAAACCATCACGTGAATATAAAAGCTCAACTTACTGTAGTTTTCCTAGATAACAAAGTTTTATAGTCTGGTCAACCTATAAGTCTACTTGAGTGGGATGCAAATTTATGTTGTTAGAGTTAGTAGAAATGATATAAACATTTCAGAATCAAAACAAAATCGGTAATTATGCACTTTCTTGCCACCTCTGAAAATACAATTTCCTGTTAAAAAAGTGATGAAAAATGAGTTTATATTTCTTGAGGAGTTTGATTTAATCCGCGGAAAACTCATTTTTTTACCGAAAAATTGAAAAACTAGTTTTTATCTAATAATGAAAAGACCAACTTTCTTAAAAATCGTTATTTTTCGCCAATTGTTTTTCCATTTCTCGTGTTTTTTTTTTTTTTATGCTGAACACAAATATATAACTGGTTTTGTAGTAAAATTATTTTTTCAGCTCGAAAAATGCATTTGTTACTGACATAACCTAACTTATCCTAATTGTCTATTTTCTCAACAAAAATTCGTAATTTGCGTTAAATTCGAGGGTTTGGCCTCCGTGACGGCCTACCGGCCGTCACGCCGGCGGGAATATAGATGAATTTGGTTTTTCTGATTAATAGTTGTTGCATACAATGATCGCGTAATGGCCACTACTCGCGATCCACTGCGATAGTAGTTTTCCGTTATTTCTTGAAAAATATTTGTAATAGACCACAATAGTTTTCAAATTTACATTCAGCGCAAAAAAACACATCAAAACAAAAAAAGATGATTAAAATACCATTTAAATTAACGGAAATGTGACAGAAATACCAATGTTGTGACATTGGTTTTTTTCGAATTTTTAGGTAAAATACGTTATTTCTGCGGAATAAAAAGCATATCTCGTGAAAATACAGCCAATTCTAGACCCATTTCAAGCAAAATGTCCCAAATTTGTTTGGTGGCAAGAAAGTGCATAATTACCACAAAATCAGCCAAGCTTTTGTGCCATGTTTATGTTTTTTTATCAGCTGTTTGAAAAAAGTTTCTACATTAAATTAATTCCAATTTTACCATTATGAAAAAAGGAGAATTTGAGGGTTGTTTCTACCCTTTAAGAATATAATTTCGAGAATTCCTGTCTTAGTATGTCTCTATGATACAAAAGCTAACTTCCATCGGAATTTTATCTAAATCTGTTCAGTGGTTCCGGAGATTTTATGATGAGTGAGTACATCGAGTTTGGATTCCATATATTTATTAAATACTATAGAATGAGAAGCCTTTCTGCCCCCATCACATCCTTGCGGCGTTGTGATACTTGACCCAGTCACTCGGCGACAACTCACGCATCGCAGAACACCGTTTGGACGCACGATTGCGTTTGCACATAAATAAAACAACTGGAACGACTCATTGTCTTTGACACAACTACTTCATCTGACACACTCACTTCTCACTTTACCAGTAAACGCTCTTGTCAATTCACCAATAAACTTTATGTCGTGTTGGAGGAAATGTTAGCTCTAGGAACTAATTTACGACATTTTCAACCACGTCTAATACGTTGTAGACGTAAAGAAGCAGTTTCTTAAAGATGGTGCCTTTTCTATCAAATAAATATACTGTCTGTATATTTTTTTTATAAAATAATTTATATCTTCAAAATAGTTTGAGATATCGAGTTGAAACGTTGTACATTTACTTACCTTATTAGTGTACATTTAAAATAAAAGTTTCAAAATTATATCATTTACATAAACAAAATATTTCTCAAGGAAAAGTCTGTGTTTTATTCAAAATTCCAATATGTTTTCAAATAAAACACAGACCTTTCCTTGAGAAATCTTACTTATTTCTGTAACAACTTACTGTAGAAAAATAAAACTGATACCAAAATTCTTTTTTTAAAAGGAGCTATTTTGTATTTGTCTTGTCATTTTTCTATAACATCACTCGTTTTAAAGTTATTAGGCTTTGACAATTTTAAATGGCCGCCATTTTGTTTATGTAAATGATATAATTTTGAAACTTTTATTTTAGATGTACACTAATAAGGTAAGTAAATGTACAAAGTTTCAACTTGATATCTCAAACCATTTTGAAGATATAAACTATTTTCTAAAAAACATATACAGACAGATAGACAGAAAACTAAGCAAGATGGGACTATACATTATATGATGAAAATAGTTTGTTTTAACCTATAGTATAACCTCGTGAAATTTTGGTTAGTACTTACGGGACACCCTGTATATACACTCTCGACGTGTAGTGTATATTTATTATACAACTTGACTTATGAATCTTAATCTAAATATATATTTCACATTTCATTTCAATTAATAAATACCAACTGGCAACAAACTATACGATGGGTTATGTATATTAACAGAATGTACCCAAATTCCGGGTACGGCAATATATATTTTTTAACCATTGTAGATATATATATATATATATATATATGCACATTGCACATATATACTAGCTGCACCCGCCCACTTCGCCGGTCATAATATTGAGTTTGATTATATAGTAAAAATGTGCAGCAAGCTTTCAATTATTAAATCTTCCAGTAAGATTTTTGTAATATACGGTACTTTATAATTTTGTGTAACTATTTGTAATGTAAAACAACGTTTATGTTTGCCACGTCATTGGACGTGTGTTAACCCATGTTATATTATTTAACCTCACATTTACTATGAATAGTAATGTGAGTTAAATAAATGTGAGGTTAAATAAATGTGAGTAATGAATAGTAATGTGTGTTCAACTATGAATAGATTTTAAATACAATTAAATGTTATTGAATAAAATTAAAATTATTTTTAATTTTAAAAGTTTAGCCTACCACAATTGTATTGAATTTGTTTTTATTTAACAGCCATTAATCAAATACAACAATCAATTAATATTACTCCATAAGAATACCATGGGAATTTTGGAGGTCATTGGAACTGATTCCTGATGTCGGAGATGAAAATCCTATCTTAGTGAGCATCTAAGGGCCAAGATAAACCTGCGTACAAAATTTCAAGTCAATCAAACGTAGAGTTTATATACCTATATATAGATACCTAAAAGACACTTGGTTTCAAAGTCTAGACAAATCTGTAAGTCTACTTTTAGAGGGTACAAATTACTGTAGTTGACTCTAATCAGTGAAATATCGGGTTACTCGCCATATTTAGATGCATAGCGTCCCTGTGAACTGGCTATGCATCTGGTCAAACTAAATTGTAAATTTTCCGATTAAAATCAGTTTTTTTTCTTAGTTAAAAAAGTTTCAAAGTTAGAGAAATCTTTAAGTCTACTTTAGGGCATAAAGTACTATATTTGACTCTGAATCAATCAAATATTGTGTTTCTCGCCATGTTTAGCCGTGTCCTAAGAGCTGGCTATACATGCTTTAAAACTAAATTGTTAATATTCCGATTGAAAACAGTCTGTTCTCATAGATAACAAAGTTTCATAGTCTAGAAAAACCTGTAAGTCTACTTTTAGAAGGTGCAAAGTACGGTAATTGACTCTGAATCAGTGAAATATCGTGTTTCTAGCCATGTCCTATGACTTGGCTATACATGTGTTCAGATTAAATTGTATATTTTACCATTGAATACAGTATGTACTTCTAGATAACAAAGTTTCACAGTCTAGAAAAATCTGTAAGTCTACTCTTAGAGGCCGTAAATTAACCAATTTTATTTACACGCACAAATTGAAAATCTAGATCTACCTAGGATGAAGGAGGTGAGATAGAGAAAAAGTCATAGGGCCAAAGTTGTAGATCGTCTCAAATCAGGCACAGGAAATGATGTTAGTTTTGCTTTAGAACCGTTCGTTTAGCCGCTACAGTCCAATTAGAAAAACGCTTTTTTGGCATTTAAAATGTTTGGCACTGAAAAGGCTGCCATCTTCGATTTACTGAGAATTTTTCAAAATCCCTTCTTATTGCGCATCTACAACATAAGATCTTGGACTCTACAAAATTTCAGCCTCATAGGCTAAGTACTCTTTTAGTTACAGCGATGAGTGAGTGAGTCAGTTGTATTTGCCTTTTATAGTTATAGATATCCAAAAATCTACTTTTAAAGCCTAAGTCAATTTTTTGCATCGTACTGGTTCGGTCCACGAGGATTCAGACGAAAATTTTAAATAAGGGCATAATTTGATATGTACATTACATAGATTAGTAGAACACAATGCCGCAAACCCGACCACAAAAGGACCACACTAGCCAAAATGGCGATGGTTTAAGCTGCAAACTTGATCTTAATTAACAATTAATTAATTAGTTTGTTGAACCATTGTAGTATAAAGCAATAACTTGTAAAACATCGATACTCTGCCAAAATAATTTATTTTTAAAACTCAATAGTTTATCATATCAGGGGGGCCACGAGGAGTGTGAAAAATAGCTTAAAGAGAATAAGTCAAGTTGTATATCAAATTGAATGCTACAACTACGATCATAAAAAGTCCATTCTACATAAAATGGCAATAGTATTACAAAATTAAGCTAATTGAAAATTTCCTTAGCATTTCTGTTTTTATATGGGTTACCATATCAAAATTTTTAGAACATATCTTGTATATAAATAAAGGTTTTTCAATTAGAAAGTGGGAATACTTTATGAGTATGATTTTTTTATCGATTTTGTACATTTCAACCACTACCATTTTATGTGTTGAGTTGTAGTATTGTGTCCTCCTTGGAAAGATCTTTATTTTACATACAACTTGACGTATTCTCTGTGTAAGATATTTTGTACATTTCAACCACTACCATTTTATGTGTTGAGTTGTAGTATTGTGTCCTCCTTGGAAAGATCTTTATTTTACATACAACTTGACGTATTCTCTGTGTAAGATATTTTTCTTGCTCCTCGGGGACCATCCTCCTGACAAAAGAGATTTGCTTTGTAAATAGATTTTTTAGTCATAGTATGGATGTTTTACTAGTTATTGCTTTAATTTACAATGGTACAGCAAACAAATCATTTGTTTATCAAGCTCAAGTTTGTAACTTTGAAACATTGCCATTTTTGCTAGCTTACCCTTTTTTGAGGTCGGGTTTTAGGCATTGCGTTCTACTAATAGAAACCCTCTATAATGTGTACACCTCTATGCTATATTTTAAGATTTTCTTCCGACTCCTTATGGACCGTCCCCAGTACGACGGGGAAAAAATTATATTTGCTTCTAAAAAGAAAACCTATCGCGTACAATTTCCACAACACCTTGTCCTTAAGTAGCTGGGTTACAGCACTGCGCCTTAGTGCCGATAAATAAACCACCGTGTAAATGAAATCATTTACAATTTTTGTACATTTTTGCTAAAAAACTTATACCATGATCAGGATTTTACTAGCTTTAATAACAAAATTCAAGTTTAGAAGGGAATCAAACTGGTATTTATAAAAATTGAAAGGTAAAACTACTTGTCACAGCACCGGTATATATCACGTGTTATTGTGACATAAAGTGTACTCGTGGGTTAACCCTAGCTGATTATATAGGCCTACGGTTTGCAAAGCTGTCAATGAACTAGTTAAGTTTTTTACCCCTGATGTAACTAGGCAGTAGCACCAGTTTCTTATAAATCCTTGCTTACCACTCTCTTCCTGTTCTTCCACCTGTCACTTTACCTTCTCGGGTCGTCACCTTTGCTGATGAAGAAGGATATGTCACCGCAACCACAATACCACCAAGGAGTCTCCCATCAGACTTTCACCTCTTGCACTGTACCACGTTGAATTACTGAGTATCATAATTTTTCTGTTTAGGAAACAGCTGTTCATTCCGCCAAAAACATTAATTCACCATTAATGCATTATGGGATTCTTTATTCAATTGTCTATGCCTTTCCTAGTAATTTTTAACCAATCCACCATAATTTTCGGTTTGAACATTGTTCCTTGTGGTATATGAATTAAAATTGTGAAACTAAACGTATTCATCATGGCATAAAAATAAAATTTTTAAACAGGGATTTTGCAATTTCTAGAGCTTGATACATGCTACGTTTAGTTTTATTGAGCAATATTACACTTTCCAGTAACTAAGATGATTTATTCAAACTATATCACAAACTCGATAATACCACTCTACTCACCCCGAACCACCCCCTTCGGTTCTCGATGTCTCACGCGTGAGAATGAGTGTACGTTCCATCAATTACTCTTGTTACGGCCCATCTTTCACGTAACACAGGTTCTTTGACAGTTCGCACCCCACTGACTCCTTGTTCGTGCTCCTTGTTTATTTGTAATGTGCCAGAACATGGAACTTGTTTTATATGGGATAGTGGTCAAATGGTTAGTATGGATACATTTTACTAATAGTTTGATGGGTTTTAGGAAAAAATATTTGGCAAGGAGGGTGGTTGACATCCAGGTGTCGTGAAAGAAAAATGTGGGATGGCAGGTGGAAGTCTTTATAATAAACAGGGTTTTGGATGTCTGAAAGAAGTGAAAGTCGGAGGGGGGTGGGTTAAGAAGAAAAGATATGCTAAGTGCGGTGTTTTATACCCAGGTTTCGTCAATGAAGAATGCGGGAGGGCAGGTGGAAGTCTTGATATTAAAGAGGGTTTTGGTTGTCTGAAAGACGTGTAAGTAGGAGGGTGTTAGGTTATGGGAAAATATTTGCTTAGGGTTATACGCCGGTGTCGTCAGATAAGAGACGAGGAGGGGTAGTCGGTAAGGGTTATACGCAGGTGTCGTCAGATAAGAGACGAGGAGGGGTAGTCGGTAAGGGTTATACGCAGGTGTCGTCAGATAAGAGACGAGGAGGGGTAGTCGGTAAGGGTTATACGCAGGTGTCGTCAGATAAGAGACGAGGAGGGGTAGTCGGTAAGGGTTATACGCCGGTGTCGTCAGATAAGAGACGAGGAGGGGTAGTCGGTAAGGGTTATACGCCGGTGTCGTCAGATAAGAGACGAGGAGGGGTAGTCGGTAAGGGTTATACGCAGGTGTCGTCAGATAAGAGACGAGGAGGGGTAGTCGGTAAGGGTTATACGCCGGTGTCGTCAGATAAGAGACGAGGAGGGGTAGTCGGTAAGGGTTATACGCAGGTGTCGTCAGATAAGAGACGAGGAGGGGTAGTCGGTAGTGTTGATAATAAGCAGTGTTTTTGATATCTTAAGAATTGTAAGTAGGAGGGTGTTAGGTTATAGGAAAATATTTGTTTAGGGAGGTGGTTTATACCCACGTTTTTGACAGTCTTGATAAAAAGGAGGGTGATAAATGACCGGAAGATACTTTAGAAGAGAAGCTAGTGGAGTTGATTTGTTTGTTGACCAAGTTACACTTATGTTATTCTTTATTATTCATATTTTTTACCATTGGAACTTTGTCTTCACCCTGTAGTAACAGCAATATTACTGGAGGGAGGAGTTAGAGACCGTCTTTAATTTGCTCACCGAGTAGTACCAATAGCGGTTATTTGTTACAAACCAGCTGACTTTCGATTGTTTACAAAACGGCTTCTCCGATAACAAAGCTTTATTGTCATCTCTCATGACCCCTCCATGTTCAACAATGCTTGCCAGTTTCTCTCGCCCAATATACGCACCATTGTCATCAATGTTGTTTGTCAGAGAGTAGTAAGTTAATCCGACAATAAGTCTTTCCCTTGTATCCGTCGACTTTCTCCGTGTTTCCAACCCACACGCAGTTGTAATAATTACGTCTGGCGTCATTTCAGTGTCAGCTGCACCTTCTCGAATGCTGTGAAACTGCAGTTTCTCTCATCTGGTCACTTCATTTTTCTTGTATTCGTTGTAGGTCACTACTATCTCTTTTTTTAATCACTTATAGCACTACTAAAATAAGTCATTTAAAAAAAGGTAATTTTCATTAGTACATGTTGATACAACTAAATAAAGGCATTCGTCAAAGAAATAGTAGCCTACTAAAATGTATGTTTGTATCTTCATGGATAGGCTTTCACGGTTGTCACTATCACTAACAAATTCTAGGTCTTCGGGGTTCGACAGCGTATTGCCTATAACATTGTTTGTACATAGCCCAGTGTCGCTGTCGAACCCCGAAGACCTAGGATTTGTTAGTGATGTATGTTTTTAATGGAATACCTAGACACGAACACTAGAAACTTTAGCACAAAGTAAATTATTCATAAAAATTAAACAGATGCGTACTCCATTTATATTGAAACACATATCCAGACACTAACCATTGTCACTAATTTGTAGTTAATATGTTTATTTTAGGAAATAATATATTTCAACAAGGCATTAATTATCTAACAAGAGTAAACAGTACGAGAATTATAGAAATCATAGGACTTTTTGGTGACTTGGGAATTAAATTAAATTCTGGGTGAAGACCTGTAGCTTAGAGATGTGAGAATTACAGGGGATGATTCTTTTCTCGAATGTTACTAAGTACATGCAGTTTCAATGTTAATAGTTAATATCATTGACTTATTGTAATATCTTCACTCTCTGGCCCACCCCTGGTCTCTCGTTATTCATGGGGCACTACAGATGTTGCTGCCATGTATCAATGGGCCCATGAGACACTATGAATACTGCAGCCATACTCATGAGGCACTATGGATGTTGCTGCCATGTATCAGTGGGCCCATGAGACACTATGAATACTGCAGCCATACTCATGAGGCACTATGGATGTTGCTGCCATGTATCAGTGGGCCCATGAGACACTATGAATACTGCAGCCATACTCATGAGGCACTATGGATGTTGCTGCCATATATCAATGGGTCCATGAGACACTATGAATACTGCAGCCATACTCATGAGGCACTATGGATGTTGCTGCCATGTATCAGTGGGCCCATGAGACACTATGAATACTGCAGCCATACTCATACGGCACTATGGATGTTGCTGCCATGTATCAGTGGGCCCATGAGACACTACGGATGTTGCTGCCATGTATCAATGGGCCCATGAGACACTACGGATGTTGCTGCCATATATCAATGGGTCCATGAGACACTATGAATACTGCAGCCATACTCATGAGGCACTATGGATGTTGCTGCCATGTATCAGTGGGCCCATGAGACACTATGAATACTGCAGCCATACTCATGAGGCACTATGGATGTTGCTGCCATGTATCAATGGGTCCATGAGACACTACGAATACTGCAGCCATACTCATGAGGCACTATGGATGTTGCTGCCATGTATCAGTGGGCCCATGAGACACTATGAATACTGCAGCCATACTCATGAGGCACTATGGATGTTGCTGCCATGTATCAGTGGGCCCATGAGACACTACGGATGTTGCTGCCATGTATCAATGGGCCCATGAGACACTACGGATGTTGCTGCCATATATCAATGGGTCCATGAGACACTATGAATACTGCAGCCATACTCATGAGGCACTATGGATGTTGCTGCCATGTATCAGTGGGCCCATGAGACACTATGAATACTACAGCCATACTCATGAGGCACTATGGATGTTGCTGCCATGTATCAATGGGCCCACGAGACACTATGAATACTCATGAGGCACTATGGATGTTGCTGCCATTATCAGTGCTTATGAAACACTATGCATTTTGCTGCCATACTCATGAGACACTATGGATTCTGCTGCTATACTCATGGGACAGTACGGATGCCGCTACCATGTAACAATAACAATGAGACACTATGAATGCGGCAGCCATACTCATGAGACAGTACGGATGCTGCTACCATTTATCAATAATACCCATGAAACACTATGAATTTTGCTACCATGGAACAATACCCATGAGACACTACGATATTTGCTACCATTTATCTAATCAACCCCTGTTGTAATAACAGCTGTGGAAGAAAACTTGAATGTCATAATTCCAGTTCCGTTATTGTTGAAACATTGGAAACGTCACGTAGTACTAATACCTTTTGTGTTCCAAATATTCTGTTTATTTACATTTCTCCCAAGGTAACGGATGTCCATGTTTGTTACTCAAGGCATCCAAATAACACAACAATCTGGCACTGAGGAAATTCCAATTTCTTCTTCCTTCTGCATCTTATTGTGAAATCTTTATTCTGAGAGAAAATTTGAATTCCTACTTTATTGAGACATCCATTATTTTGACCAGTATCAGTTTCGTTTTGACAATGATCAGTGATCACTCCAGTATATTGCACCATCCGACATCGCCTACCCGGACTAGCCCAAGGTTGAGGTTTAGTCACTACGGTCGGTGAAATCATAGAGTGGAAGTATAACATTTCACATTGCATCCGCACGGACATTGGCGATCGAGGAAGTGTGAGGCGTGAACCTTGGCCTTACTGGTTCACTCGAGATTGAAACAATTGAGTGAAAGCTGCGAGTGTATCACTCGCGGCGGATTAGCCGTTCCTAGTACACTGGTTCAAACAGCCCTCAATCTTAATATATAACATCAAAAATCGTAATACTCAATCATCATGAAATCTCCGGAATCACGTAACAGAATTTTATGAAATTTAGAGGAAAGTTATCTTTTGTATGTTAGAAACCCAATAAGTAGGAAAATATCGGTAATTCCATTCCTAAGGGGTGAAGACTGCCACTCAACGTTTCCTTTTTTTCATTAGTGTAACATTGGCATTAATTATTTAATAAGTTTTTTTTCAAACAGATGATAAAAAAAAACAACACAAAACTTTAGTTCGCTTGAAAATTTTAGTTTTTATTGCGAAATATTTTAAGGTAATTTCTACTAACTCTGACATGATTACACTTCTTTCCATCCCCCTAATGTAGTCTTATTGGATTTTCTATGCTAATATAACAATAATAACAGTGTATTATCTAGGAAAACGGCAGCAGGCTGAGCTTTTATATTTATGTGATTGTTTAGGGAAAACCACCCCGTAGCGAAGCAAGGGCTGTTGGCTCGTAAGAAATACAAAATTTAGATCGAGCTTTAAAGTAGTTTTTGATTTGGCGTTGCATGTTTCGTTTTATTTAGTATAAAATTGAAAAATTAAACCTGATATTTACAGAATTTATTATTGAATTTTAAAAATAAATAAAATAATTGCATTAAGGCTTTTCTTAATAACACTGAGATGTAACAAGTTATTTACAAATTGACAAATTTGTCAGTTTGTCGTGTGGGCAAATTTAATTAAAGGCTTTTACGATTCTGGAAATATTATAATCAATTATATTCACAACAATGTATTGGAAGTAATAATATATCAACGTTAGACCTATTACAAAATGGACGATTCTTGATTTTAACATGTACGGTAATTTTTAAGTAAATGGTAGAAAAATCGAAACAAACGACATTATCCTTCTGATTGATACTTACATCGAATAAATGTTTAATTGATGTTCTACGCGGGGTTATGAGTTTGACATCGGTTTAACTGAGTTATAAATTTCAATTACTTTTGAAAATGTCGACAGCAAGGAGATTGGTTCGAAGTTAGATGATGTTAATTGTCTGATTGTTACGTTTGGCGTGGAAATGGCTGTGTCGGTTCATTGTAGAATGGCCTCTAAGGGTTACCATTTCTGTTGTGTGATTACTACTCACAATTTGGCCAAATTGGCGCAAGATCTTTTTGCACGGCTAAAGGGTTGTGCATGCGCCTCAAGCACAGATCTGGGGTTACATCCTTTACTAAACAAATTACTACACAAAAGTAGATAACTCATATTATAAGACCAATTTTTAATTATTAAAACAGGAATAAGCGATATATGGGGGAATACCAATTCATAAAAACGGTGCTAGTGTATTTCTGTAGAGAAAACTGTATTTTACCAATGCACAGTTGAATTTGCGGTGGTATTGTCAGTTGTCGTGCCGATGGGAACGAAGCTCCTGCGATCAGTTGACCTTGGCAAGGCTACGTCCTTGAGCGGGAAAGTTGGCACAGAGCCGAGGTCCCACTCATGCACGCCTCGCACTCAGCTGTGGTGGTAGTGTTGTAATCCACGTAGCTAGACACAACTTATTTGGGCGTAAGGAAGCAATGATGTCTTCTTTATCACAGGCATACTGAATAAACCGGCATAATTGGTTAGACCCCACATGACTTGAGCAATATTAGACACACATCATGTGGTTCGGACTCAAAGATAAACTGCGTGTTCACTATCCTAGTGACTGATATATTTATAATTAACATTTTTTCATGACTAGACAATTTCAGTTAGTAAACAGTTAAAATTCGTCCTGTACGTACGTAAACCATCATGTGTGATTAAATTCGGAACGTTGCGTTTTCTATCTGATTCTGATCCGTTAATAATAATTGTACTTTAATGACAAAAATTGATGTATAAAAATGTATAAAATGTAAAAAAATATAAATGCATTAATATTATAAATAGCATTATTTCTAATCATTTGTCTTCATTAATTCATAGAATTCTTAAATTTGATGTAGACAATTAATTTTCTGTTACTCTTTTTCTTAATTTTGACTGACAATTTTTGTAATTAAAATTTTGTTGAAAGTTGTAAAAGAGTTATATAATATTATGTTTATGTAGATTGAATTCTTCTGTGATTTATGCTACTTATATAGTTTATTTTCCAATGTATTATATGTCGAGTGCCATGTGAGTGTACAGTATAGTTTTTCAATAATTTTGAATATGTTTTTTGATATTATTTAGTGATTTATAAACTATAAATTGTGGAATCGCCATATTTAACTTAATGAATAATGGCTTGCAATGAGCAGTCTACGTTACTAATTACTTTTATTAATAATAAATAATTTCTTGCCGTTAGAAGATTGGCACCATAAATATCTACCATATGTTAATTTACTATGAGTGTACGTATAAACAGGCACTCATTTATAATAATAACAATGACTACACTCATTCACTCTGATATTTGACCATATATCTACTACGATCGGCGTCATAATGATGACTAATGAAAAATAATGAATCCTTGAAATAGAAACCGATTGCTGAACGTTTCTCGTGAAGCGAAACGGCTTCATTAAAACATATTTAATTCTATTTTGTTCAATTCCATCTCCTCACTGTAGTGAACGCTCCACTTCATCCCTGTGGCCGAGTGGCCGAGCACTCTGATGACCAATTACAAGAGGAGAAATGCAGCCTAATTATTGTAACGCGTTCAGACACTGCTCAAGTTTATCAACTCTCACTTTGAGTAATTTTCTCCTTCATCTGGTCGTCAGTTTGAAAATTGTAAAGACATCAGCGAGTGTCGGTTGAAGTTACTTTAATCTGCATTCAACGGCACTTGCTTGCATTATATTTTGGTATTTAAACATGTAAATATAATCTACATGTTAGTATTCTTACATTCTTACACATGAGACGCCGACACGACGTTGTTGGTATTTTAAGGCGAATATGAATGGTTATATTAGTGTAGGATGAGTGTAGTCTGGTTACTAACTGAGTTCAACTGTTCCTCATAAAGGGCAATTTATTAATAGCGCAACAGCCAGGGCAACTAAGGGACCTACAGATTTACGTGGAATCCGAACCACGTAGTGCTGGTCTGACTAATTGACAAGCCTGATACTCAGTTATCTCCCCCACACAACACACACAACATGCACAATGTTTACCACCCAACATGGACACCCCAGTCCATGTTACTAGTTTTTACTCTAGTAGTGTCCACGCCGATAGCAACCATTCAAACGTTTAAATTGAATACCAGTTAGTCAAACAGTATTTAATTATTTTTTTCTAAAATATTACTAATTATTAAATGAAATCGAAGTCAGAGTAAACATTTCAAAATACATAATAAATTAAAAACAAAAAATATTTAAAAATTGAAAAGAACTGTAAGTTGGCCTTTTCCCGAACTGCCAGTCACCGCTTGGAACTCGACAGCTCTATCTAAATTAGAAATGCAATTTTACCATCAGCGGACCAAAACATGCTGATCTATTTCAACTGTACGGTTCCTGTGTATAATAATGAGATATAGTGAATGATTATTTTGAGTCCATCATAAGTTGATACTACTGTGTTTTTTGTTTTTTTTTTTTTCAATTAAAAATCGCCCAGAATTACGTGAAAAGTTTAAAATATTTAAGTGGAACTATAGACCAATTATATAAGAATACTATTTAATGAACAAAAACTGATGTACTAGAATAGTTCTTCATCTATCAAATGATATTTCAAATGTTACAATACGATCATTATAACGGACCGAATAGTTTAAATAAAATCCATATTTTTTACGTTTTTTGTGAAGCGAAACGTCTCTCTTAAGGGTTGACTGTTTGTGTTATAAACGTCATATGTTCATATACAAACATTTTTATATTCAGATGAGCTCGAATTGAGAACTTTCATTAGTAAATTTGTAGGTACAGCTGTAAATATTTTAAAAAGTAGTAGACCTATTTCACAATATTATTTAAATTGTGTTGCGAATCATGAAAACATTTTTTTAATATAAAAATAATGAGCTTTCAACGAACACGCATGTTGTCATTTATTTACACTGATAAAACGAATATATATGTACTGTATTTAAATGGATTTTTGTTAAAAAAACTAGTAAATGGAAATAAAACAATTTGAGGTTGTACATGACAACTGGTTGTTTGTACAATTGTACAATAATATTTATTATTATTGTATATATTTTAGTTTAAAATATTTAATTATTAATATTTACTATTGTTTTTTAATATAACAAATTATTAAATTATATTGTAGTCAAAATAAACATTTCATGATATATAATAAGTGAAAAATATTTAAAAATTCTAAAGAACATTTATAAAGTAAAAGCTTTTTTACGAGAAATTGTAGATAATGGTAAAATTATGTTTTTGTACATGCCAACTAGTTGTTTTTACAATTAATTGTAGCACAATGTTTATATTTAAATACACAGTATATTAACTAAAAAAATATTTAAATGTTAATATTTATTTTTTATTAATTATTGTTTAATTTTTTATATGAAATATTTAAAAAAGATTTTAACTATATTGGAGTCAAAATAAACAATAAAACTTGGAACAAAACAAAATGATAAACGAATCAAATCCTCACAAACAAAAAATAATATACTGGTTTCGTTATGTTCATGAAGTGATATGTCTTTTTCAAGGAAACGAACAGGAAAGTAATGAATTACTAGAATTTTTAAATTTATTAAATGACAATATAACATTCACAAAAGTAAACCAAACAAAAGAAATAAACTATTTAGATCTGACAATCACAAATATTGGAAATACACACTCTTTCAAAATGTTTAGAAAATCAACCTAGTCGTCTACTTATTTCACATAATTCTAACCATCCATGAAAATACAAATTAGCTGGTTTCATATCAATGATAAACAGAATGTTAAACATACCGATGACAAAATCTGACTAGGAAGAAGAAAAGGCAACAACAAAATACTTAATTTCGATAAACGGTTTCAACTCAACTATTGTTGACAAAATTATAAAACGAATAAATTAAACAAAAATAAGAAAATTAAACAAAAAGATAAGAAAAAAAACTACCAGTGTTCCTTATAATACAAAAATGAACAAGACTATTGCAAAAACGTTTCAACACATTAATTATACAATCAGTTATAAAACGAAGAACAACACTTTTTATTTAATTAACAAAATATCTAATAGAGAAAATACAAATAATAAATACGAAAATCTGGAGTGTATAAAATAAAATGCTCATAATGCAATTCTTTCTACATAGGACAAACCGGAAAACGTTTAATACACGTTACAAAGAACACATACAAGCAATAAAAAACTACAACTCTTAATCAATTAAATCAAACTTTGCCGAACATATTCTCCAGTCAAATAACAGTTACCAAAATATCAATGAAATTATTACAATTCTAGAATTTGAAAAGAAAGGAGAAAAACTTTATTCAAAAGAAAATGTACACATATACATAAACAATTACAATAAACCACAGAACATACTAAATACACAAATCAACATGAAAAATCCTACACATGAAAAAATAAGAGAAATTAAAAAACATAACAGTCAAAAATAAAATTCAACTTACCCAAACAATGAATTAATCATATGTTATTTACATATGTTTTATTTTTATAATTGTTCATATATTGTAGGTTATATATTTGTACACTCTGAAGATGGCCTAAGAGCCGAAACGGATCGTTTTTTATAGTAAAAAATTAATAAAGTGTAGCCTACTTTATTGAAATTATTACTTTATTTATTATAACAGTAGCCCTAATTTGTGAGCTAAATTATAAGACTTTATAAAATAAGTGTTAAATAATTATACTATTTATACTATTTATAGAAATTTTAACTAGATTAATGTGGCAGTTAGATGTATCTTGAAAATAAAAGATAAAAATTGGGTTCTTTTGACATATTCCTCAAAAATCATTTTAGAAAGATAGGACCGTCAGGCATCTTGCCCATAGGCCAGTTGTATGGGGTGTTTTAGGTCAGGAGACATAGTGGTAGTGTTATTCACAGGAAGGTTTGAAGTATAGAGTGGGGGGTGGGGGTTGGCCGCGCAGACGTAGGGTGGGTTCTCCTCGACAGTTAGTACTACTGGTAAGAACGACCTCCAAGTAGATGTTTCTAAATAAGGGACAGAATCTTAATTAATTATTGTTACGTGATTTGTTACATTTTCTAAAATTTTTCAACTTCAAAATTATTATAAAATCAATGCATCTAAAATTAAAGGAGCTGTTGGACAAAATAAAAAACTAGACGTTCAAGCCCCGTACTTCATGTTGAACGGTTTTTAAGATTAACGTAATGATAAATAGCTTATTAATAATTTCGTGTTTATTTGGCCTATAAAAATAATATCCCATATAATAGAACACATATTCTCAGACCATTCTCAAATATGAGCGCCAACACAACTTTGCCTATTGTAAGGCGAATATGAATGATTATGTGAGTGTAAGATGTGTGTGAATGTCCTGTGTGGTCTGTTTACTAATTGATCAAGTTATGCTCAGAAAGGAATGCCACTATTAATATCCCAATAGGCAACTAAGGGGCCTACATTTTTACGTGGAATCCGAACAACGTATGTTTGCAACCACTAAAAAATCTAATAATCGAAATAGTTCCATCTAAAGTCAATTTATTGCTATTTAAGATTTGCCACTTGATGTTATTGCATCAGCCGGAGTACATTGATGTTGATACATGTTTTGTTATTCACCTTACTTTACAAAACCAATGTATTCTAATCTGAGCATTCTCGTCAGTTATAATGAAATAGAGACGTAGTCACTCACTCACTGACTCGGCTTTAATGGACTTCCAGACATGGTAGAATCGTTAAGTTGGGCGTGATATAATTTTAAATTTGACACCAGAGCTTAAACCACAAACAAAATTTTAATCTAAAAGGAGTTTTGACATTTCTCCGAAATTACAAGAAAAATTCTCAAAATTCGTTATTTTATTCAAGATGCATACAAGCGCACATCATTTATATATGCTTTTTTAATTTTAATTCTAAAAATAAGAATAAGAATAAGAATATATTTATTTTCTCGAAATATATACATAAAATACATATAATTACATTCAAACATAAAAAGGTTTCTTCTTAATTCTCTGTTAACAAAATAAAACTTATACTACTAGAACAAAACCTTTCATAAATTACATATTTCAAGAAAATACTAGGACCTCCTAAGGCAATGCCTGTTTTAGAGGTTCCTTCTTTTCAAATAAATCTTAATATGCGCATGAGCAAATAATATTAATTTAAAATAAAAAATCCCAATTCTTCAAAATATAAACACTAATATAAAAACATAAATAGCTTAAACCTTAACTCTAAATTTAATGTTTATGTATCGTGAAACATAACCTAAAAATGTTTGAAAATGTATAATATACTTATTTAATTCGCCTGAGGGGTAACCGAAATATTTATTTTCGGAAATTCAAAACAAATGGGACTCTGCCTTGAAACCCCTAATATTTGGGGAATCACTGACTATTTTAAAACATTCTCAATTAAGACTGACAATTAAAAAATTACCTGTATATAATATAAATATAACGGGGGACACGGAAACACGGTGAAGTGAGTTGAGATTGCGTACAACATAAAGACAGTTTGGGGTGAAACCCAGTCGGAAATGCGCTTGAATATGGATTTTTATGCAATTTATTCAATTATTATGGTAGATTGTCAATTTAAGGGTTAGTTTGTCTTTAAAATTAGGCGTGCATATATATCTATTAATGTAATATAACGTGATTTTTGCCAAAAAATATAATTTCAATACATTTCAACGACTCCCAGTTTGTACTTACGGCATGGCAAGACTGGTATCCGCTCCAGCGGCCACACGACACGAGTTGAACGGTCCACGGGCGAGCCGACACTGACCCTCCTGGAACAGCACTTTCACTCCTCTCCGCACCCCTCCACACACGAGATGAGTTGGGAGCAGGAAACCGACCTGGAATATAGGTACACTCCAGTTATGTGATAAGGGAATCAACCTTGGAGGCTGTTGTATAAAGGATAGTCTTGCAATGGTCGCCCGGAACCTCTGATGGTAGTCCTTATATTGGAGCTGGCTCTGAAAAAAAAACCATACAGAACACCTCCATCTCCCAGTTATCTCATCCGTCATTTGAATTTGGTTCCAGAATCAATAAAAATTAGAGGTGATATTCTTTATTTTGTTAATTAGGTTACTGAATATTCTGTCCTTTAGCCTCTAAGATCGTGGCCAATGTAGTACAGTTCCTAGCTTCAAGATTGTGTTAAATGTTATCACATCTCTAGCTTTCGACAAGTGTTATCTCGTCCCTAGCCTCACCCCATTGTGTCAAATGTTATCACATCTCTAGCTTTGATGAATTTCGACAAGTGTTATCACGTCCCTAGCCTCACCCCATTGTGTCAAATATTATCACATCTCTAGCCTCGATGGGTTTCGACAAGTCTTATCATGTCCCTAGCCTCATCCCATTCTGTCAAATATTATCACACCTCTAGCCTTGATGGATTTAGACTATGGTTATTACATCCCTACAGAGCGTCAAATATTATCTTATCTCTAGCCTTGATAGAGTTCGATAATTGTTATTACATCCCTAGCCTCACCCCATTGCGTCATATGTTGTTACGTGCATTGGTTATCATCTCCCTAGCCTATATTTATCGCGGTACTGTTAAGTTTCAGAAGTACAACCTGTGTGTCTCATTCTGCGATCTTGCGTTAATTCTCCTAAATTACAAAATGAATTGATGTAAACAGTAATCTAGTACAATTATTTTAGCTTGACATGCAGTAAGGAATGTATATTTTGTGAAGAGTCCAGTAAAGATGAGTTATAATATAATTGTGCTAACTCTTGTGCGGTATTGTTCCTACAGATCAGTGTTCTCCGAGCCAGTCCTTCCAACAACACACACAATATGCACATCCTACACCAAGAAAACTCACTCTACAGTGATCTCTCACAGGTTGAAAAAATTACCTTCCCACGCCCCTAGCAGTGAAGGTCCGGACAACTCGCAATATCACTTGAAAGCCCTTGAAGCGAATTGATTTCTCTCGCCTCTATTTTGTTCGAATTGGTCCAATCCCTGATTCAATTTATGTTTGGTACTCCCGCTTTAGTAAGGTTTTGGAAATCAGTCAATCGCGGAAGTACTGGAAGAAATCAATGCATGGATCTGTACTATATTGTCGTGCATGTGTCCTGCGTGAGAGGATCGCCAATGGTGAGATGTTCACGGAGCCGATGTGGCGTGTGTAAGTTTGGTTTACGTCTCGAGTTGTAGCCTAGGGTTTTTTTCACTGAGACCCCTCATTGATTTATAAACAAAATATTGTCTTCATATGTATTAAATTTCGTTGAGTAGTTTACGCTCTGAAGTGTCTTGTCAATCATCGTCAGTTATTTCACACGTTTGGGAAGTGTCAGCTTAACTCAGTTGCCAAGTACGGTTTAGAACATTGGAAGAGCGTCCGTTCTTACTTGTTAATTCACTGTGATGTTTATTTTTTTATTTACTTAGGATTTCTTCAGTAACTCTCTTGTGTGCTCCGTCCGAAATATATCACCTCTGTTTTGGCATTTACTGCGATGTCGACCAATGTTGAGAGCGTGGTGTGCAAGAGGTCGTCTGACTGTAGATGACGGAAACACCTCTCAGACCGCCAAACGGTCTTCTTCTCAAATGTCTCAGGTTGACACTTCTGATCTCCACAGGGTTTCAACGTCAGATGGAAAGTTTTGTAAAATATATATTTGTTTAGTTATAATATTCGTGCCGTATGTTTGTGAATTATTGTCTGGATTATTCATCCCTCATTAAGTTTGTAAGAAGAAACTTATTTTCTTAAATTTGGCAGCAGGTTGGTATCACAACATGGGTTAGAAAACTCAATTCTTGTATCTCCAAGTGTCAGAGTCTTTATTTATATCAACTTATGAAATTTACTCTTATTTTTTCAGTACATAATATAAAATAATTCAACATTAAGTCAACTCCCCATAAAGAACGAAAGGTAGTCAAATGTTTCTAATAGAAAGTTAACAATGCAACATGACTTAACACACCTTGTGGTAGTTGACAGATCGTGTTCGCCGACAAAAAGAAGTAACAACCTATAGTTACGTGTGTACCTGTTTGTCTCATTAGTAGTACTGGCGGAACGGATTGTCTGGTCCAGTGCCATCGGTCGGTTCATTGAACATCTAAACGACAAAGCAAGAGGTTCAAACACTTCCACGGAAGGTTATGGACAACATTGCTTGATTTAATGTGAATTGTATCTATCTTGGCTGTATTTAATATTTGTAAATTAAATATTGTAAAAATATTGTAAATTGGTCGGTAGCGTAGTTGGTCCAATCCCAGCTTCATGTGCTAAAGGTTCTGGTGACACATTGGTTATTTCATCCTTGAACATAGTTAGATGAGTAAATGTATTAAATTCATAAATATTTCTAAATAAAAAGTTACAGGAGATAATGATAATACAGTTAACTCTCTATTTAACGGACCTCGATTTAACGGACAGCTTACAATTGTACTACACAATCTAAATTGCTATATTCCGCACACTGGAGGATTTTTGTAAACAAGTATAATTTGTTATACAATATGTGTTTGCATATATTGTTGAGTTCGCAATGAGCTTGCAAGCGTCATAGTTAGTTAAGAAATTAGACGTTGCAATCTTAAAAAAGATTCGCCTTGATCAATCGGTTTTGAAGGAACAAGCCTGCCCACAGAGTCCGTTAAATCGAGGGTTTACTGTATTGTGTTTCTGGTTATCGTCAGAGAAGCAAGTGCCGGCACAGTAGCGGTTTCTGATATCTGATGACTAACATTTTAACACGATGTTGCCTGATTCGGTGTTTTCTTCTAACTACATGTCACTTTACACCTCAAACAGTTCTCTAAGTAAATTACCTATAATAGTCGGGAATTGGTTAAGTCTTGAGAGCACGATGTGACGAAATCTGGGTAAGAGAAACAATGACGTCACTTGCAGCTCTAATTCTGGCAAAATTAAAATAAAATTATACTTCTTCATATTCTGATTTTTGTATACAATTCTTAACTAATTTGTGGTTGGAGTTTGTGATTCTACATGTAGTAAACGTTGTCGTAACATAGATAACTGTAGATAAATATCTGTGGACAGCTAACTGCAAGCAACTACTTCAGCAAGTGCATTCAGTTTTCAATGGCGGTATTTACAAAAGTTATTACCATTTTGGTTTGACTTTAATGCACCGTTAATTCTGACTAGACAGCTCTTTACATTGACTCCCATAAACAGTTCCATACAATCAATTACCTTTAAGTACGGTGGTTGGGCTGTTAGTTATCGAATATATGCCCTTGCAAACTCCGCGTGCCAACCTCTCTCAGCTTCGGTCCATCAATCTCATGTTAATGAATAGGACAGCAGTTTTTTTTTTTTTTCAAAACGGACAGCATATTCTTATTCAAGAGAACGATATTTTTAAATTGTCGTTAGTTAGTTATCTTTTGAAATATTTAAAAAAGTTCCAAAATTTCAGACATTTCTGGATTTCGGACAGTTGGGATCCATATACATTCTTCACATTGCTTCTAAACCCAGTGGAATGTGAAGATTATTGAGAAATTATCTTTAATTTTGTGCACCATTTGAGTTTTACAAGTCAGTATTACACATGTTTGGCCCTTTTTATCTTTGGAATAGTGGAATCCCCTGCACTGAATAGCAAACAAAACTCTTCATAATCTTACTGACACCAATATCAGGTGTATGAATTTTCATGATGATCGGACCAATAATGTCAAAGTCTTATTAAATGAATCATACACAGAGAGATATCATCAACCATTTATGTTTACATGACGAAGGATGGTATAACTATTGTGTATGTCATCACATATGATAATACGTGGTCTATCGTACGTAATGTCGGGTGATAGATTGTCAGCGGTCACTTTGGGTGAAGTGTGAGTGGTATGTTTTGAGCGGAGACTTTTATGTCTGTCAAGAATTTAAATGCATTTTCTCACCTTACAAACTCACTCATTATGCACAAATATATTAATTATTTAAGCACTATAATAAACGAACTAATATAATTCCCCAACGGTTTGTGATATTTCTCACTAGTAAATATATAATGGAGTGAAGATATATAGATCGAAATAGAGTCAATTAAACAAAATACATTACAGTGCTTGGTTGCGAACAAGACATCATGATTGCCTGTTAGTACAACTCACGATTGTTTTTATGTCTAAACAATGAAGTTGTTTAGATTGATAGTCCCCACGAGAAAGGTCAGCCAATAAACAATCTCGTAACAGCGGTAATTGGAAAAACACAAAGAGGTCTTGGATGAGTGAATTGACTGCGGTAGAAATGGCGAAGGTGACAGCACAAATGTCGGGGGTGATATCACTGACTATTGTCCCTCCGAGACGGGGATGACGTACAATGGCCATTTAAACACGACTACAAGCCACAATAAACAATGGAGTGTACAGTGTGTGGGCGTACCTCAGGGGTCCGTGTTCCGCCTGCTGAATGCGCCTCTGTGCTGACCTAGTAATTGGTACTGTTTCGTCATTATCGTTGGTGTTACCTCAGCGAGTGTGTGCATGTCACTTGCCACTTTAAATGGTACGATAAGTCGCTTAGAATTGAATTATGATAAGTATTTACCGTACCAATATGTACTCGATTAATGAACCTCCGGGCTGAAGCGCGCTTTGTAACAGTTTAGTGAAACTCTAACGCGCGTTGTTTTCAAGAGCCACACAGAAGAAGGAAATAGATGTAGCATTGAATAGTGAGCTGAATTTGTGTCAAATTAGTGTGTCATGTCGAATAGTTATTTTCCAGTTTTCAATTGATATGGCAGGGCCAGCACCTTGTCAGTCTCACGCTTTATTTCCCCCAAATCCTCAAGGATAAACAGAGTTATTATTACTACAGATCTATAAATATTTACATCAGTAATCTATTAATAAACGTCTCTTAGGCGTTCGCTGTGGCCATATGAAAGCGACCTAAGTGTCTTTTTTTCTCTGTGCAAGAGCACACTGAGTCAAGTAATCAAGAACAATGTACCGGTATATCTAAAAAGGACCAATCATGAATCATGTATAAGGCATAAACAATAAGAAAATCTGCGACCATAAAATGTTTACTTACAAACGTATTCACATGTTGAAACGATTAGGTGTTTAAACAAGTTCTTGACAACCATGCAAGGCGTTGTTGCGGTTACGGCTGGCTAATATTGTCACGCCATTTCCGTAGTATCCCGCCCTTCTCGTAGTTCCAGCCCTTGTTGTAGGAGCGCTCTGAAGTCGGGTCATGAGATTCAGAAAATGGACTGTAGTAAAAAATCTTAACTGTTTTAGTCTTAAAATGTTAATAGATTTTCAAATGGAAAGCAGAAGCAGTTTAATGAACTGTTAAAATTTAATAATAATGGTGTAACAAAAATAATTTTAATTTGGGATAGTTTTTTTTTTATGGACAAGCAATCTTAGAACTGTTTGTAATATTAAGAAATACACTCAGAATTGTTTTTTTATTTAAAGTGTATTTCTTCTAACCTAACGAAACGTAACTTAACCTAACAACAACAAAAAAAAAAGATATATTCGAACAACTTTTGCGAGACAATCTCGCCAATTTCCTACCAGAATAAAGGGTTAAAGCTTGTATTTGTGTTTGTCCTATAAACAACTGTCTAAGATTGCTGTACAATAGCCAAAAAGATGCGATTGTATAGTCAACTAGATAAATTAAGACGGTAGGTATTAGGTAAAGAAAGAATTTTGATTCAACTTCATCAAGGTTTTGATCTAGAGAATCGATATATGCAATCGATTAACCCCAATCCCCGACGTTTTCTGATACTTAACATGTTGACACATTTATAATGAAATAAATATTGTTTAATGTGCCTGGTACTCTTGTATTTGAATGACTTAAATAGTCGTAATATTGTCTCTTATAACGTATTGTTTTCAATTTCTTATTTTAAATTTTTATTTATCATTTTTTCTTCATAATACATATAATTTCTGAACGTATTAACCTTGGTCTGGAGAAATCTACAAATTGGCATAAAAAGGAGAAATTTATCAACATATCTTGATGTGTGTGTTTTTCTTCTATTTATTGTTAGTGCTAATGTATCATTTTACTGTTGTCATTCTTTGTTAATTATTTTTCTGAATGGATTTTGTTTTTTCATAAAATTGTTAATATATTTAATCTGATTTCTATACTGTTTCTATTAATTAATAAATATATAATTCGGTACGGTAATTTAGTATATAAAATTCTTTATTAATTTTGCTGTTGATAATTATTCTAACATTGAGAATAATTTATTACTGTTAATATTTTTAAGTCATGTAATGTCTTATACAACTTTCATGATACATTGTAAGTGGCGTTTTTGCTGTTACATTCAATTTATTTAATATCTCAACATTCAGAGCGCTCCTACAGCAAGTGCTGGAACTACGAGGATTTTTAAATTACTATAACCAATTTCGTGACGATACTAGGCAGCCGTAATCATAACAACACATTTACGCATTGTATGGTTTGCACTTTTGAGTTCTTTATTTGCTCCTTCCTGATAACTTGTTTGAATATGTAAATTTGTGTGCAAGTAAACATTTTATGATTTACTTATGTTTATACTGTCTATATCGTCCTATTATTATTATTTATTTATTTAATTAATTTTTTATAGATTATTTTACATTTGCTATAGATGTCCAGTTGCCAGACGTAGTGTGCTCATGGCAACACTCCGAGTAGTGTGATCTTAGTCACTAAATCGAGTATAAGTAGCATTTAAGGGTTCTGTCATTTTATCGTGGGCCCGTAAGCTCATAGAAGGGATGTTCATTGCCGTACCCCCATAGAAGGGTCGTTTATTGCCGTACCTCCATAAAATGGTCGTTTGTTACCGTACCCCCATAGAAGGGTAGTTTGTTACCGTACCCCCATAGAAGGGTCGTTTGTTGCCGTACCTCCATAGAAGGGTCGTTTGTTACCGTACCCTCATAGAAGGGTCGTTTGTTACCGTACCCCCATAAAAGGGTCGTTTGTTACCGTACTCCCATAGAAGGGTCGATTGTTAACGTACCCCCATAGAAGGGTAGTTTGTTAATGTACCCCCATAGAAGGGTCGTTTGTTACCGTAACCACCATAGAAGGGTAATTTATTACTGTACCCCCATAGAAGGGTCGTTTGTTACCGTACCCCCATAGAAGGGTCGTTTGTTACCGTACTCCCATAGAAGGATCGTCTGTTATCGTACCCCCATAAAAGGGTCGTTTGTTACCGTACTCCCATAGAAGGGTCGTTTGTTAACGTACCCCCGTAGAAGGGTCGTTTGTTACCGTACCCCCATAGAAGGTTCGTTTGTTAAAATCATTATATTTTGTATAAACTTATCAGTACTGAGCGACGATTTAAAGTAAATCCGCTTTGAAGCAAAGTATTTATTGTAGAGTTCATGTTTAATGACGCCGCTGTACAAAGTGACAGAAAGGTCCCCTCGTAGCTAATTGATTGGTGGATCCACATTTTAAAGGCAATTTCACCCCAAAACGCGCGTATAAATTGACCCTATATGAAAATCAAATCGCTAATTTCCTCCTTGGAGAGAGTCAGTGGCCGCTTTCCCACGAACGTACAAACAAACTCGACCGAGCAGAAGTCGGCCAATCAATCGGAAACAAGTCCGCTATCGACCTGTCTAAACACCGGTTCACGAGTCCATTGTGTATCGATCGATCTTGTTACGTAACTTGGGTGACGATACTGATGACTCCACTTTCATCCGGTCACGGACTTTCGTCTAGGCGTTAATTGCCCGGTTTGTTTACAACTGGCCGGCCATTGAACAAGTCAAGGTCTGCCCACCAGGTGAGAGATTCAATTTCACCGATAATTAATGGATCTGACTTGTAAATGTGAATTGTGACTTCTTACGTATCTATTTCGATAGGAATTTAGTGTTTTATAGTCATTTTTAATCAATGTCCCGACTTGACATGAGAACGCTCAGTAGCATTTCAGTGTAGCTCTGACATACGGTGTTTATTTATTTATTTCTTTCATATATATTACATTATAGGTTCTGTTAAGTTTTAATACTTGCAGCAGAGTCCACTTATTCAACGTTATTTACATTTAATTACATTAATATATTGTTCTTAAATAATATGTTTTTATTTTAAATTAATCTATATACCGTAACCTCAGATTTCAATTGCCTCAATTTCGTAGTTGTTTTTACCGATGGCTGTAATAATATTTTACAGTATTTTTATATGGCACTGGATGGGCTAATTTAATGCATGATAATATAGTGGCTATGATAATAATATTAAAAACAGTATTAATCTATGAAAATATAACCATAATACGAACTATAACAAATATATAACTACAAAAATACAACGATAAAAAAGTAACATCAATACACCACCTATAATAAATATTTGACTACAAAAAAATAACAATAAAAAATGAACAACAATGATAATATTTCTAAATAAGTCAAGCAACTCAATAGAAAGCTAGACCAGCTACATTCCTTCTCTTCAGTTACCCCACATGTCATGCTCATTGTTGGGCCAAGGTATGGTCCTCAGAGATAGTTTAACTGTAGTGCTTGCAATACTCGTGAAGTGTTTTCATTAAAAATAGTAATGTTGCGTTTAGTAGCAACAAGTAGCAGTGAAGTGACTGTAGTGAAGTGCTAAATCGTGGAGTACTTGAATTGGAAATAGCTATGTGACTAGTATCAAATTTATCAAAAAGTGTTGCCAAGAGTACTGAGTTTTACATACGACGGACAATAAAAATAAATGCTCTTTAAGAGATTTTTTTATAAATTGATTCGAACAATAATACAATAAGCAAGTATAAATAATGCAATAAATAGAACAATGTATAGACAATACGATACAAAAATGTAAGAGACAACATAAACAATAAGAAAGTCCATAATATGTTTACTCATACTGAAATTTACAATACAATAAGTAGGTAATAAAACTGGTGCATTTAGAGAACTGAAACTTGGATACACTGCAAGACGTAGAGGTGTTTTATGGCTGCGGTCCTCGTAGTTGTAAGGAAGTCAAGTTGAGAATTCATTTAATTCTTACATTCTTACATTCATACATATGAGACGCCGACACAACGTTGTTGGTATTTTAAGGCGAATATGAATGGTTACATGAGTGTAGGCTGAATGTGGATGAGTGTAGTCTGGTTACTAATCGAGTTCAACTGTTGCTCAGAAAGGGCAATTTATTAATAGCGCAACAGCCAGGGCAACTAAAGGATCTACAGCTTTACGTAGAATCCGAACCACGTAGTGCTGGTCTGATTTTCAGCTAATTGACAAGTCTGATACTCAGTTATTTCCCCCACACAACTTCCGCACAATGATTACCACCCAACACGGACACCCCAGACTTCTCTAGTAGTGTCCACGCCGATTTTCGGCTCTGCTGAGCGTGGCTTGCTTACTGTCAAGCGATGGTTTGATCAGAATCGACTCACTGTAAATTTACAGAAGACAAAGTGCTTGCCAATCTCTTTAAGGGCTGATCGTGATCCGATAAACATTAATTTGCATCTTCATACATGTGGTGGTGGCCTTAATGGATGTGTGTCTTGTGAGGTTGTAGAATGTGTGAGTGAGTTTAAGTATCTCGGTATCGTGTTTGATATGCGTTTAAAATGGGTACCGCACATACAACAGCTCAGGAACAAATTAAGAAAGTTAATATTTATGTTTTCAGTGCTCAGTAAAATCTTAACGCAGGATCTTATTAGAAACGTTTATTGCGCCTATGTACAATCTCTACTTCAATATGGCATAATAGCGTGGGGTGGTACATACAAATCGTCTTTAAGTGCTTTGGAAACGACACAGAAAGCAATTATTAAAACAGCTCTCCGCAAAAGTAGGAGATATTCAACAGATCTTTTGTTTAATGAATTTAAAGTCTTTTCCCTTACACAACTGTATGTTAGAGTAATGGCTACATATATTTTCAAAACCCCAACCGTAGTTAATAGACTTGAAATCCACAGCCATTTTACGAGAACGTCAATAAACCTTAGAATCGCGGTACCGAAAATTACAAAATCAATAAACAAAACAAATCCTTCTTATATTGCTAACGTTTTATACCTGAATTTACCCAACCATATCAGAGCTCCAGCTCCATGCTCAATAGGTACATTCAAAAAATGTGTGAACAAATGGCTTGTTGAGGTAGGAAGGGAAAATATATACAATCTATTAATATCTATGTACACTGAATAACGTTAAATATCTAGTTGTGTCGCCATATACAGGCTTTTTTCTGGGTTTATAAATTTCAAACTTTAACTTATGTTGGGGCTTGAAAGGTGGGGGGGGGGGGATTGTTGTCTGTTTTGTGTGTATGTTGGTGTGCGTGTGCATGAGTGCGTGCGTTTATTTATTAATTTATCTTTTTTTATTTATTTATTTATTTTTTTTTTATTTTTTTTTTATTTTTTTATTTTTTTTTTTTATTTTTTTTTAGTGTGGGGTGAGGTATGTGTGAGGTGTGAGTGTATGCGTGTGAGGTTTGATTGTGCGTGTGTGGTTTTTAAGTGCGTTTGTGGTATGATTGTGCGTGAGAGGATGTGTGTGTGTGGTTGCATGTGCTGTGTTTTTTGGTTGGTGTGTGTGATATACAGTCACTGTGCTTGCGCCCATTATTTATGCTAGGTGTGTGCGTATACGAAGGTTATGTCAGATAGTGTATTCAATTTGTGTATTCTAAACGTGCATGTGTGTGAGGAGGAGTCGGGTGCGTCTCTCTTAGGTATGTGTGATCTTTCATGTAAGTGTCTATGCTGAGTGTATGAATGTGTAATGCTTTGTGTATCAATATTGTGTAATTATGGGCGTGGGCAAGTGTCTGAAATGTGAAATGTGTCCAGGTATTAAGTCAGGTTTTTATGGTAGTTTTTTTAGCGGATTACAATACTCTTTAGTATTATTATTATTAGTTTTTATTTTAATTTTATTTGCTGTGGCTTCTAATGTTACGAAATTTAGTTAATAAAAGTGTATATTTGTAATTTTGTAATTTAAGTAATAATTGTTATGAAACATAAGTTTATTTATATACGTTTATATTTTTTATTTGTTTACATAATAGTAACATTTTAATTTTATTTTACGTCTGGCTGGTAGTGGCCCGTTCCCCTCCCACAGGCATGTGCCCATGAGGGGAACTATTTCCACCGTTTATATGATCTGTATTTTGTAATTGATGTTTTTGGAAATAAAAATGCTTATCTATCTATCTATCTATCTATAGCAACCACTAAGCGGACGCCATGTCGGTATTAAGAGGACCGAGCATCCAACCTATCGCCTACAATCTCCCAAACACTTTGTCCCCATGTAGCTGGGTTACATTACTGCGCCAATAATTAAATAAATAAACCATAGTATTGATTATTTACGCGAATTTCAGTTAACTCTCTGATAAATGTTACACCTGAAGTTGTTTTATGTAAATGTTCTAACACTGTAGGCGTTCGTTCACCAATGAAAGAAACCTATTTGATAATTTGGTTTTTAACACTTACATTTTTTATCCATGGTTATTTACGTAAAATCCTCAATGCAACTGAAAAATACAAACATACTAATTTTCTTAATTTATAAATTAGTAAATATTGACATATCCCTACCGGCGTGTCGGCTTAGTTGTTTAAGGTTTATGAATGCCGTGTCACGTTCCAAAGTTCGAATTCCCAACTAAGCTAACGGTTTGGTATAACACTCATTAAATAACGTCCATGCAATACCAAATGAGTTAAAAATCTGCTTCATGTTATTGTACGGGTATATTGTAAGTCTATGGGTGGGTGGGTGGGTCATTACCATTTTACGTGTATGGTCGGGTGGGTGGGTGACTCAATACTACTAATACTATTCAGAGTTAATTGTTAAAGAGGACTAACTTCGCCCCTTTAATAAAGGCATTTTTCATTTTCATTATTAACATTGGTCAAAATATTCATTAAAACGGACAGTGGTTACCCGTACAAGTTCACTGGTATTGACCCACTCTACCAGTGACTGTGTGGTAGTATACGTACGTGCTATCTAAGTCCATATTCGACCAGGCTTACGTGTTTGTTGTGTAGCTAACTGGCAAAAAGGGGTGATTTTGGCGAGATAAAACAATAGCCTATATACATAACCATTGAGGATTTCGTAAATTCTTATCACAGTTTTAGTTATGTTTCACTTAATGTCTGGATACTTATGTCGTTGCTGAAACAAACGTGCGCTCCCTTCGAATCCAAAGCCTTTCGGAATTGGTACACCCATGTACAGCATATTGATATAAATTTCAAATCGCATGCGGTATTTTCAATGCCTATGGTTATAGGTGATAACGGCCCTCCATTGTATAAAGGTGAAAGGTAGGAAGGCGTACATTATAGTTCTGTAGCGATTGTGTCACACCTGCACCATGATCACTATCAGCGGGAAAGTGTGGCCGCCCAGTCCGACGGCTTTCCACCGATTGTCACTCTCCGGCCGAAAATAATTACCTGCGTACGAGTTGGGTAAGAACGACTTCCCAAACTGGGCTATGGCAGTGTCGTGTTTGGTCCCTATTCAGTTGATTGTGGTTACTTTATTAATTTATTACTAAGGAATTTTAGTTCTGCTAAGGGATGTTAATAAAGTACTACGAACTCAGGATTTTTTGTTTATCCATCTCCAACAGCTGTGTGTACAATAGAAATATTCACCGTATTCATGCAGGTTTGGGGTACTACAAGGAATCGTTTTAGTTCTTATACTGTCACTTTTACTATTCGTTGCATATCAGTCGTGGTAAGCTTTTGAATGCCGTCTGAAAGCGTCATGCTCTGTAGTATCCGAATATAGCCAGGTTCTCATGTTATTTCGTGTAGGAGAATGGCGCATGTGAGGGGGGGGGGAGCGAGCAGCTCCAGTGAAATGTTTTCTTTTACTGCATATGTAAGACTTATTTGAAGACGTAAATTTTCTCTGAGTGTAATGTATGTAATAGTTTTAACGTAGTTTAATATTTGTTGAAGATCCTGTTTTAAGTATTTTTTCGGCGTTTTTTCACTAAAAAACTAATTTGAATAAGTTTTAAATTCAATTCAATAAAGTATTATACATTTACTCAGTTTATACATGTTCAGTACATAATGAAATACTGATTTTCTTCTTTCAATTAATTTGTATATATTTAATGGCCATCTTTTAAATTATTTTGTTGTCATTATTAGGTGAAACTAATAAAATTTAAAGTTTCTCTTGGAATGAATGGAAAATTAATAGCATAGTAGTTTTGAATATTTGTTGGTTTGCAAAGCTTTGTTTCGATTGCAATTGAAATTGAAAAAAAACTTGGTGAGTTAAAAGCAAGTCAAAAACGATTCCTTGAAGCTCCCCGTACATGCAGTGATACGGTGGATATTCTCATATAATTCACAGTAGTTATACGAATCTTGCTTGCTAGTATATAAATTTAAAAATTCTATATTTTATTTTATAGACATCTCTAATGAAGTAACATCAAAATAATCGTATATAGTCCAAAATGGCGCCCTGCTGTACCTACACCCGTAGTACTAGCGATTGATAGATATGTGAGACAGTGACTAGTACAAGCTAACAGAAAAACTACACGGATTATCCAAATGCTTTTAAATTAAGGTTGTAAATAACAACGCTTTCTTTAAAGTTGATTCGCTGAAGAGTTTATAAACAAGAACTAATACGATCCCATTAAATATATCAATAATAATAATAAGAGACGTAGAAAATTATTTTTAGGGTAAAAATGTTTATAAGATAGTAAGCCACCCTCTGAAATGGAATACATATTATTTTGAATTTTAACCTGATTTAAAACATAAAAAAACTGAAAACAAAGAAATTAGTATGTAACATGGAGATTTTAGTAAAAATATTTAGTGAAACTAAAATTATTATGAAATAGTTAATGAAATGTTTACATAAAATAGCAAAGAATCCTAGTACCATTTAAACCTTTTATCCTTGAGTTTGGATAAACGATGATTTCTCCTGATGTAAAAGTATCATTTCCATATAAACATGGCGTCAAAAATGTTTTGTAAATTCATCTAAACAGATTAGTGAACAATAATATAAAGTGAGTTGTTGTATTTAAGTATTACCATAAATATTAAAGGACCACAAAATATTGTCAGCCTAAATTTGTTTCCCCACATATTTATCACACCGAGATTTTGTTTGAAGTCATTTAACATGAGTAATTAAAATTTCTAAATTATGTATGTTTTAATGAGCTTTAAAGTATTTAAAACTCTGTTAGATAAATAAATGTTCAAAAATAGTCTGAAAACTTTACTGTGAATTAAATTTTTGCAACAATACCTGTGTGGAGTTCCGAAGGAGGCTTTACATTTTCTGGAATTCATATTTTAAAGGCAATGATCCTGTGTTTGTTTGTGACAGACTGGGTAGAAACCAAGATTGTTCTTTTTTGGCAGGCATTTGAGAATTTGTTTGTTTCTTTTGTATTTTGTTCCTTTTTCCTACAATTCCCTTTCTGTTGAGGTCCGATATTAACAGAAAAATAATTGCTATGTGTTGAATCTATTTTAGTTCCGTTTAAATTTTAATGAATTTTGCCGTTTGCTTATTCAGTGTAGACATAAAGTACTGTAAGCATTGATTAATAATATAGTATTTAGTTTCGATTAAACTAGTCGCATTACACCTAGTACACCTAGTCAATTATCGACCAATATCTCTCATATTTTTAATTACAAAATTACTAAAATCCTCACTGGAACATATCTGGCGCAGTTTAACCAGTCGATTCTGCCACACCTTTTGTGAATCACTTATCTTTCTTTGCATTCCACAGAACGGCCCATTCGCTTTCACCTTGCCGTTTTCGCTAGTTTTGGACACGACTGCAGTTGTTTGTCGATTTTGACAACCGGAAATGAAATGTCACAAATGCAATTGGGAGATTGTAATGTTCGACTGTAGCACTGGTCAGTCACTCTGTGTAACTAACAAAATAAAAAGCCTAGCATCTTTGGCGAATGGCGTAATGGTACAATTTCTTTAATAAGACGTCAATAACTTATTTTGGTCACATTAGGTGTAATATTTATACATTGCATGTTAAATAAGGCTAAAGTGAACTTTTAACGATTCGTTTAAGTATGAACATTCTACTTTTAGCAACCGGGTGGCTGTTCCCAAACTGCCAAGTCACCGCTGGGAAGTCGGCAGGCCCAGACAGCCCTAAATAGCGGGCTAAAACATGTATTTCTATTTCAACTGTACGGTTTGTGTTTATTATTATAATGATTTATATTGAATACGTTGTGATAATTAAAGGTCCTATCAAGTGGACTATAATAATATAATATTTTTAATTTAATTGGTTAAGAATAATGTTTAATTCATATATTGAAATGAAAATAATTTTTATTCCCTAAACATTCAAATTTATACATCAGTAAATTAAACGATAATCTTCAACATAATAATACAAAAATTAATTTAATAATAATACAAGTAATCTCTAAACAAATTGTCTAAGAATGTAACAAATTATAAAAACTTAACTGTGAAAAGTATAAAAATACTCAATTCCTTACAAAAAAGCTTTTTTTTAAATTTTTCACTGTAACAAGTCTTCAGTTATCAAATTACACTTCAGGTGTCGGAATACAATCAATATTACGGACCGAATCGTTAAAACACATATTTATGCCATGTTTAGCGAAGGGAAGCGGTCACTAACCAATCCTCTGGAGTATACGCTCGTTTATTTATTCTTGATCGTCACAATTTGGGCGAATATAGATTCCGACTGAGTATGCTGAGTGTAGATGAACGAATGTAGTCATTGTTACAAACCAAGGTTGAATGTTTCTAAGAAAGTGGCATTAATTAATGACAAATGAACAGCCGTTGATTATCAGTTGATCCCTGTCAAAATGTGCTATGACTGTGAAATTGATCGATTTGAGAACCTTTAGCCTAAGATATATTTATAACTCCTTGAAAAGTAAGTTCTTAAAAATATAGTGCATAAACATTAACTATATAGGCACTGATAAAATAAGTAAATAAAATAAAGGACAACAAATTGTTATGGAAGATTATTATTTTCATTAAATGAGGTTACACCACGTCAAAAAAACCTATAGGTTATAACTCAACCTTTTCGGAATGTTGAGAATATTTGTATACTATTAAATCTATGTAAATAATCAAAAAAGGTATAGGTTATAACTCGACCTTTTCTGAATGTTGTGAATATTTATATAATTTTTAAATCTATGTAAATAATCAAACAGTCAAAAAACGTATAGGTTATAACTCGACCTTTTCTGAATGTTATGAATATTTATATACTTTTTAAATCGATGTAAATAATCAAACAGTCAAAAAACGTATAGGTTATAACTCGACCTTTTCTGAATGTTGTGAATATTTATATACATTTAAATCGATGTAAATAATCAAACAGTCAAAAAACGTATAGGTTATAACTCAACCTTTTCTGAATGTTGTGAATATTTATATACTTTTAAATCGATGTAAATAATCAAACAGTCAAAAAACGTATAGGTTATAACTCGACCTTTTCTGAATGTTGTGAATATTTATATACTTTTAAATCGATGTAAATAATCAAACAGTCAAAAAACGTATAGGTTATAACTCAACCTTTTCTGAATGTTGTGAATATTTATATACTTTTAAACCGATGTAAATAATCAAACAGTCAAAAAACGTATAGGTTATAACTCGACCTTTTCTGAATGTTGTGAATATTTATATACTTTTAAATCGATGTAAATAATCAAACAGTCAAAAAACGTATAGGTTATAATTCGACCTTTTCTGAATGTTGTGAATATTTATATACTTTTAAATCGATGTAAATAATCAAACAGTCAAAAAAACGTATAGGTTATAACTCGACCTTTTCTGAATGTTGTGAATATTTATATACTTTTAAATCTATGTAAATAATCAAACAATCAAAAAAAGTATAGGTTATAACTCAACCATTTCTGAATGTTGTTAATATTTGTATACTTTAAATCTATGTAAATAATCAAACAGTCAAAAAAACGTATAGGTTATAACTCAACCTTTTCTGAATGTTGTGAATATTTATATACTTTTAAATCGATGTAATTAATCAAACAGTCAAAAAACGTATAGGTTGTAACTCGACCTTTTCTGAATGTTATGAATATTTATATACTTTTTAAATCGATGTAAATAATCAAACAGTCAAAAAACGTATAGGTTATAACTCGACCTTTTCTGAATGTTGTGAATATTTATATACATTTAAATCGATGTAAATAATCAAACAGTCAAAAAACGTATAGGTTATAACTCAACCTTTTCTGAATGTTGTGAATATTTATATACTTTTAAATCGATGTAAATAATCAAACAGTCAAAAAACGTATAGGTTATAACTCGACCTTTTCTGAATGTTGTGAATATTTATATACTTTTAAATCGATGTAAATAATCAAACAGTCAAAAAACGTATAGGTTATAACTCAACCTTTTCTGAATGTTGTGAATATTTATATACTTTTAAACCGATGTAAATAATCAAACAGTCAAAAAACGTATAGGTTATAACTCGACCTTTTCTGAATGTTGTGAATATTTATATACTTTTAAATCGATGTAAATAATCAAACAGTCAAAAAACGTATAGGTTATAATTCGACCTTTTCTGAATGTTGTGAATATTTATATACTTTTAAATCGATGTAAATAATCAAACAGTCAAAAAAACGTATAGGTTATAACTCGACCTTTTCTGAATGTTGTGAATATTTATATACTTTTAAATCTATGTAAATGATCAAACAATCAAAAAAAGTATAGGTTATAACTCAACCTTTTCTGAATGTTGTTAATATTTGTATACTTTAAATCTATGTAAATAATCAAACAGTCAAAAAAAGTATAGGTAATAACTCAACCTTTTCTGAATGTTGTGAATATTTATATACTTTTTAAATCTATGTAAATAATCAAACAGTCAAAAAACGTATAGGTTATAACTCGACCTTTTCTGAATGTTGTGAATATTTATATACATTTAAATCGATGTAAATAATCAAACAGTCAAAAAACGTATAGGTTATAACTCGACCTTTTCTGAATGTTGTGAATATTTATATACATTTAAATCGATGTAAATAATCAAACAGTCAAAAAACGTATAGGTTATAACTCAACCTTTTCTGAATGTTGTGAATATTTATATACTTTTTAAATCGATGTAAATAATCAAACAGTCAAAAAACGTATAGGTTATAACTCGACCTTTTCTGAATGTTGTGAATATTTATATACTTTTAAATCGATGTAAATAATCAAACAATCAAAAAAAGTATAGGTTATAACTCAACCTTTTCTGAATGTTGTTAATATTTGTATACTTTAAAACTATGTAAATAATCAAACAGTCAAAAAACGTATAGGTTATAACTCAACCTTTTCTGAATGTTGTGAATATTTATATACTTTTTAAATCTATGTAAATAATCAAACAGTCAAAAAACGTATAGGTTATAACTCGACCTTTTCTGAATGTTGTGAATATTTATATACATTTAAATCGATGTAAATAATCAAACAGTCAAAAAACGTATAGGTTATAACTCGACCTTTTCTGAATGTTGTGAATATTTATATACATTTAAATCTATGTAAATAATCAAACAGTCAAAAAATGTATAGGTTATAACTCGACCTTTTCTGAATGTTGTGAATATTTATATACATTTAAATCGATGTAAATAATAAAACAGTCAAAAAACGTATAGGTTATAACTCGACCTTTTCTGAATGTTGTGAATATTTATATACTTTTTAAATCTATGTAAATAATCAAACAGTCAAAAAACGTATAGGTTATAACTCGACCTTTTCTGAATGTTGTGAATATTTATATAATTTTTAAATCTATGTAAATAATCAAACAGTCAAAAAACGTATAGGTTATAACTCGACCTTTTCTGAATGTTATGAATATTTATATACTTTTTAAATCGATGTAAATAATCAAACAGTCAAAAAACGTATAGGTTATAACTCGACCTTTTCTGAATGTTGTGAATATTTATATACATTTAAATCAATGTAAATAATCAAACAGTCAAAAAACGTATAGGTTATAACTCAACCTTTTCTGAGTGTTGTGAATATTTATATACTTTTTAAATCTATGTAAATAATCAAACAGTCAAAAAACGTATAGGTTATAACTCGACCTTTTCTGAATGTTGTGAATATTTATATACTTTTAAATCTATGTAAATAATCAAACAATCAAAAAAAGTATAGGTTATAACTCAACCTTTTCTGAATGTTGTTAATATTTGTATACTTTAAATCTATGTAAATAATCAAACAGTCAAAAAAACGTATAGGTTATAACTCAACCTTTTCTGAATGTTGTGAATATTTATATACTTTTTAAATCTATGTAAATAATCAAACAGTCAAAAAACGTATAGGTTATAACTCGACCTTTTCTGAATGTTGTGAATATTTATATACTTTTAAATCGATGTAAATAATCAAACAATAAAAAAAGTATAGGTTATAACTCAACCTTTTCTGAATGTTGTTAATATTTGTATACTTTAAATCTATGTAAATAATCAAACAGTCAAAAAACGTATAGGTTATAACTCGACCTTTTCTGAATGTTGTGAATATTTATATACATTTAAATCGATGTAAATAATCAAACAGTCAAAAACGTATAGGTTATAACTCGACCTTTTCTGAATGTTGTGAATATTTATATACATTTAAATCGATGTAAATAATCAAACAGTCAAAAAACGTATAGGTTATAACTCAACCTTTTCTGAATGTTGTGAATATTTATATACTTTTTAAATCTATGTAAATAATCAAACAGTCAAAAAACGTATAGGTTATAACTCGACCTTTTCTGAATGTTGTGAATATTTATATACATTTAAATCGATGTAAATAATCAAACAGTCAAAAAACGTATAGGTTATAACTCAACCTTTTCTGAATGTTGTGAATATTTATATACTTTTAAATCGATGTAAATAATCAAACAGTCAAAAAACGTATAGGTTATAACTCGACCTTTTCTGAATGTTGTGAATATTTATATACATTTAAATCGATGTAAATAATCAAACAGTCAAAAAACGTATAGGTTATAACTCGACCTTTTCTGAATGTTGTGAATATTTATATACTTTTTAAATCGATGTAAATAATCAAACAGTCAAAAAACGTATAGGTTATAACTCGACCTTTTCTGAATGTTGTGAATATTTATATACTTTTAAATCGATGTAAATAATCAAACAGTCAAAAAACGTATAGGTTATAACTCGACCTTTTCTGAATGTTGTGAATATTTATATACATTTAAATCGATGTAAATAATCAAACAGTCAAAAAACGTATAGGTTATAACTCGACCTTTTCTGAATGTTGTGAATATTTATATACTTTTTAAATCTATGTAAATAATCAAACAGTCAAAAAACGTATAGGTTATAACTCGACCTTTTCTGAATGTTGTGAATATTTATATACATTTAAATCGATGTAAATAATCAAACAGTCAAAAAACGTATAGGTTATAACTCGACCTTTTCTGAATGTTGTGAATATTTATATACATTTAAATCGATGTAAATAATCAATCAGTCAAAAAACGTATAGGTTATAACTCAACCTTTTCTGAATGTTGGGAATATTTATATACGAGTACTTTTAAATCTATGTAAATAATTAAACAATCGATGAATTCTAAATATCTTAATTCTAAAAATTAAGATATTTAGAATTCCCTAACCTTAGCTTCGTTAACTTGTTTATAACATACTAGCCGACAGCCCTTGCTTCGCCATGAGGTGGTTCTCTGCGCTTACTTACCCTTCCCTCCGTGGTTCTCCCTAAACCATCACACCAATAGGAAAGCTCAGCCTACTTCTGTTCCCTAGATAACACAGTTTTATGTATCGAAATTCCTTTAAGATTACTTAAGGGGGATGCAAAATGATGCAATCATGTTAGAGTTAGTAGATATAACCTTGAACATTTCGCAATGAAAACTAAATTAGTTAAGCTTTTGTGTCATGTTTAAGTTCGTTGTATCGGTTGTTTTAAATAAATTATTAAATTAAATTAACGCTAGTGTTACTCTTATGGAAAAAAAGGAAAGGTTGAGGAAATGTTTCTACCACTAAGGAATCGAGGTGTAAGAAATCTTTTTTTAATTGGTCTCTGTGATACAAAAGCTAACTTTCCTTCAAATTTCATAAAAATCTGTTTAGTGGCTCCAGAGATTTCGTGACGAGTGAGTACAGCGTTTTTGGGTTCTTAAGATTGATAATGTTTTAGTCTATTTTTAATGGACAAATATCGTTGGTTCAATATTGTCTAATCAAATGTTAATTGGTGTATTTTTATGAAAAATGCTTGTGTTTTAACAATGTTTTAAATCGCTCATTTTAACTATCGCATAAAATGTTTATGTATTTTTTCCATGATAACCTGTTTGCCTAATTTGTGAGAAACGGAAGTTTCAAATTGACTCATAAAATTAATCTTGTTTGTAAGGAAGCAATTTGATCAAGAACAAATCATTGGGTGTTAAGGCGTGATTATATCTTCATTACTCAGTTCCACATATAATTATTAATTAATGATCCGTTGACTCAAGACCCACTTGTTAATGTTGACCACCTGATTGGCATGTTACAACATGATTTAATTTCTTTCGTGTTAAAACGTGCAAAGTAATAACTTGTTGAAAATTAGATCTGGAGATTAGATAATGTATTAATTTTTTTTCTTATTTTGTGCCTTAGTTACTTAGAAAACTTTAAATTATTTGTATATCAGCAATCGATACCAGATATTCATTGCCACAAATGCCAACAATTTTAAACTGCGATATGTTTAGTATTCAGATTTGAGATGCCGACACCGCTTGTGCGTAATTTAAGGCGAATATGAATGAATAAATGAGTGTAGGTCCTCTTGTACCTAAGTTAGAGTTATGCTTAGGAAGGGTCATTTATTAATAGCCCTATAAGGGGAGAGATTAGTAAGAGCTTGAGGTGGAATCCGAACCACGTTCTACTGGTCTGATTTTCAGCTAATTGAGAAGTCTCATGCTCAGTTCTTTTCCATACAGAACATCCGGACCCTGAATACCACCCAGCATGGCCACTCGACTTATATAGTAGCATCCACGTCGATGGCAACTATTTAGTGGAAGTTATGAGAACCTAGTATAGAACATATCGCCTTCAATCTCCACAACACTTAGTCCCCAAGTGCAGTAATGCACCACTACTAGTAGTCTTGACTATGTTAGCCACGTTCAAAAATATCTTGGAGACATTTCCTAAGAATAAATACATTTAAAATGTTGTTCCCGTGTGAATTGTGCGAGGGATGATTGACTCATTCATCTCATCGGAATTGAGTCATTGAACAGCTGTGAAAAACTGACTATTTTTATTCTTAGAAACATAATTGTTAAGGGCAGACTGTGTAACAAATTGATAGAAATATTGATAATAAGAGATAAGAAGTTTATCGGTTAATCTGAACCGAATTGATTAGGACCATCTGCTGTTATGTTTCAACATAAATAAACTGCAGTTGAATGCGCGTTGTTGTCAGGTGTACCGATTGAAATTCCGTTCACTAGAAAGAGCAATTTTGTAATTCAAGACACAAACGCCTGTTACAAATGCGTATAATACAATCTACCGACATATTGGCTGACTAACATCAGCTGGAGATAAATAAGGGCAATAAACAATACTAGCAGACACCCCTGAACGATTCGCGTGCCAACCCAGTCACCCGCTGTGAGTGTCTCACATCGGCCTCGGTCTGTATAAAATATCAGACCGCAATGTTTACACCAGTAAATGCATCCTGTGGAAAACTGAAAAAGATTCAAAATGTTCAGTACAAATTTCTGAAAATTGCAGTGTATGGCTCACTGTATGTACGAAACTCAAAATGTTCATGAAGAATTTTGACTCGATACCATTGACGCCTTTATCAAAAGAAGTACTCCTTAGTTCATGGAAAACTTGAAAATGTTTTCCTGGGGCTGTTACCTTCCACATCGTAGCCTACTTTACACATGCACTTGAAAGCTAGACTTCCTCAAGGTGTTATAGACTGATTATTATTTCTATGTAACATTTATTTTGTTTCTTTGGCATTCGTAACATTTTTTTGTACGTTATAAAATTATTGATAAACATGTTACAGGGTGACTCAAATATGAACCTGATAATGTAACTTTTGTACCTGTTACATCTTCAGGGTATAATGTATATAAACATTGATCCTGAAATAAATTTGTTAACAACTTTAGTGATCCAAAATCTTTGATATTTTTGGGCGAGTGTGATATGTTTTCCACCCTTAAAGTCCAATTCAAGCTTTAAAATAAAACCAATTAAGCTATCTTTTCTTCTTCCTATCTCGAAAATGTTCATGGGGGTCGATTCGCTTTGGAAGTAAATATATTTCGTAGTTTCTTTTATTGAAGACAGAACTGGCCAGTGTCATTCATGAATGTATTGCTGTTTAATAACACCGAACACACAAAGGTATAGTCTAATATCATAAAATATAGACAAGACGTTACTACTTCATTTACAAGTTCCAACCATCTGTCGCAGTTTGTGAAAACATTGTTGAGTTTTAGATGCTAAAGAATCTAAAAATCCGAGAATATGTCCAACCCGAGGAATGTGTCAGTTTTAGGTCAATTTCATTACATACGAACATAATATACTTAAATCAGAATATACTGTGATCAATTAATGTTACAATAAAGCTTCACAAATTTAATCTCATAGTCCTATAACTATAACCTTCATTTTAATATTTATTTTAAACATGTTTAAGTTGAGGGAGACAAAGGTAGTTGGACATTTGCCATCATTACGTGAAAATTACAAATCGCAACGTTTCGATTTGGTAAAACCCAAACCTTTTTCAAATGCTAAAACTAAATTACATCTACACAAACATGTTATAAAACTACGTTCTTAAACTAATCTACTTCAATAATTATCTACATTTTAACCTAGATTATAGAATGGGGTACAACAAAATGAACTTCTACTAAATATAAAAATGTTAACAGGGTTAAATTAATATGACCAATTAAGCGCTGCCCAGGCCACGATATCAATGAAAAAATGTTAAAACACAATTAAATTAATATTCAAATCATACTGAAATAAGATTACATCAATTACTCATAAATAAAATAAATATATGGTACCTGAAAAACAATATTAATTCAAAATAACATTAAACATGCACAACAAATTATATATGTGACTCGGAAGGACTGAGACTACTATCCAATCTACTTAACTATTACAATTACATTTTAACCTGAAAAGACAACAATTATTAGGAATAAAACAATACAATAAACAAATATTACAAAAATGATAACCTCTTACGACCCGCAGTGACGATGGCGTCTAGACGCCCCAGGCACGAAGTGAGGATGATACAATCAATGTATCAATGTTTAAGTGTTACACTTTGCATTTATGACTGTTATTGGAAAATGTGTAGTCTATAGCCCAGGAAGTAAGAATGCGTATGTCTACGCCTAAGAATTTGGCCTGATTCTTAAAGGATGATAGAGGTTGAACGGGAAGGTTTATAGAGGTTGAACGGGGAGGTAGATAGAGAGTTAAACGGGTAGGTAGATAGAGATTGAACGGGGAGGTTGATATAGGTTGAACGGGGAGGTAGATAGAGAGTTAAACTGGTAGGTAGATAGAGATTGAACGGGGAGGTTGATATAGGTTGAACGGGGAGGTTGATAGAAGTTGAACGGGGAGGTAGATAGAAGTTGAACGGGGAGGTAGATAGAGATTGAACGGGGAGGTTGATATATGTTGAACGGGGAGGTAGATAGAGAGTTAAACGGGTAGGTAGATAGAGATTGAACGGGGAGGTTGATATAGGTTGAACGGGGAGGTTGATAGAAGTTGAACGGGGAGGTAGATAGAGAGTTAAACGGGTAGGTAGTTAGAGATTGAACGGGGATGTTGATATAGGTTGAACGGGGAGGTTGATAGAAGTTGAACGGGGAGGTAGATAGAAGTTGAACGGGGAGGTAGATAGAGGGTGAACGGGGAGGAGTGATACGACGAATTTAGTTCTTGTTGTGGAAAAACTAAATTTAAATGTTGTTTACAGCCCTAATCCCTTGGATAACTTCGTAACTCTAGAACTGTGAAAAGTTCACGAAACACGAATGTAATTGAAAGTTTCCAAAATATTCGTTTTCGGTGGTTTACATGCTTTTTTTTTGAAGGTATGCTTTTTCTTGAACATCCTTTAATTTGTGGAATATTCTAGAATATGCCGAACATTCGAAACCATAATCGACCACTCAGGAACTTGCTACAACATGATTTAACAGTATTGCCGATGTTGGCACTGGAATTCAGTATGCTCCACCAACCGTTAGCTTTTCCACATCTTTATCTCCGAGTCCAATCCCCGGAGCTCCCCCAAGCGAAACCTTCTTCCTCGTTGGTAGATGGAGGACTACCACATCACACAACCCTCATGGGACTGGAGATTGATCGATTGGAAAACCATAATTGATATGTTTATCCATTCATCTATTTACAGATGTGATCTTAAAATGTGTTAAGGAAATTAATTCTTTTGTTACAAACATGTGAAAGTTATCAGGAAAAGAGGTCGCATCCTTCAGTAACTGAATTTGTCTACAGAGAAAAAGAATAAAAAAATGCTTTTTTAAGGCGACCGCTTCATTGGTAGTTATAAATAGATACAGATAATTTACATCTTTTACGAAATGTGTGTCACAAGGGCACTAGAACATTAAGTGATTGTGTTTATTCATTACGAGAAGGTGATACAAGATAATGTCAGTAGAAAGTATGAGGTCATTTACTTACGTCAGGTCTTCGCCGACTCATTGACCTCCTCTAGGAATGCACTTTTATGGAGAGTCCCAGGTTTCCTTTACAGGTATAAAACCTAAGTGCAAATAGTCGGGACTTGACAAGTGAAGAATAACAATCTGTCGTAGTGTTATGACACCTGGGCGTCAGGAACAGATGGAGAATCACTCGGTAAACCAGTTTATCCGGGAATCCGTTGGACCACATCTAGGAAAACTGTGTGATCTTATCTATTGTCCAATACTTCCTGCAAGTGTTGGATCGTTTGATGTTTATGTATCTCAAACCGAAACTCAAAAACTGCCTAAAAAATGTCGTTTACTCTTAGATCATCGCTTCTCGTCTGTTTAGCTCGATTACCGTTTACAGTGAATTCTAGTATAAGAGATTTGCTTAGTTACGGGAAGGCTCTCTACGCTTGCTTACCATTCCCTCAGTGGTTTTCTTTAAGCAATCACATCAGTGTAACATTTCAGCCTGCTGCCGTTCTTCTTAGTAGCAAAGTTTTATAGTCTAGGAACCCCTATAAGTTTACTTTAGGGAGATGTAAAATAGTGCAATCATGTCAATAAAGTTAATAGAGCAATGCAAGAGTTAATAGAAATTATCTTAAACATTCCACAACAAAAACCTAATAAGCCAAGCTTTTGTGTCGTTTTTATGTGTTTTGTATCAGTTTTTTGATATAAGTTATTAAATTAATGCCAATTTTACTCTTATGGAGAAGAGGAAATGTTGAGGGGATGTTTATACCACTCAAAAAGATGGATCAAAGATGGATTTCGATAAATCCTGCATACTGGCTCTCTTTTATAGATCAAAAGCAATCTTCCCTCCAAATGTCACCAAAATTTGATCAATATTTCCGGAGATTTCTGATGAGTAAGAACTAGTTTTTTTGTTTCAATATTAAAACTAGCCGACAGCCCTTGCTTCGCTACGGGGTGGTTCTCTATACTGCTTACCCTTTCCTTCGTGGTTCTCACTAAACCTTCACATCAATATAAAAGCTCAGCCTGCTACCGTTCTCTTACATAGTAAAGTTTTATAGTGTAGAAAACTGTACTCGTCTACTTTAGGGAGGTGAAAAGTATTGCAATGAGGTCAGAGTTAGTTAAAATGGCCTTAACATTTCACAATGAAAACAAAATTAGCTTTTTGGTTATTTTTATAAGCCGTTTGTAATAATTTATTAAATTAATGTTAGTCTTTTGGAAATGAGGAATGGTTGAAAGGTTGTTTTTATCCCTTGGGAGTGGAATTTTGAGAAATCCTTTCTTACTAATGATATAAAAGCTAAATCCTATACATATGTTGACAACAATGTTTCATCAGTTTCGCGTAGGAGGTGTAGGAGGTAGCGTGATGAGTGAGGACAACGTTTTTGTATTATATATACTTAGATATTTAACGATTTATTTTATTAACTTGCACTCATATAAGACTGCTTGTGCTCGGAACTAACCTCCCCGAGGGCATGGAATTGAGGTTAAGACTGCCATGAACGTCCGTGTGTTTTAAGAGTCACACTGGAGGATTGGCACGTTGATGAGTGTAATGTCCAGAACGAGATCAAGGTGACTGTGGACCTGCTGGGAGGCTGTAACAACCAACCAACACAGATAAATTGTATACTCTATTATCGGAGTTTCTTCACGTCATGGCAGTTAAATCTACTAACTAAGGTAGATAGTTTGTGAGTGGTGGTTCAACTCTAGAAACTAGTTTCCGTGTTCTTCTCTCGTTGTTGAATTTACATCTTCAAATAACTACATCTTCTTTAAATGTGTATTGTTTTATTTATATCCAAATACCCAAAGTGGCGGAGTGCTGTAACTGAGCTACTTTGAGACAGTGTTGTGGAGAGTGTAGGCGATATGTTCTATGTTCGGACCTCTTAATACTGACACGGTGATCGCTCAACGGTTGCCATCGATATGAAATGAAATGAAAAACGTCTTTGTTTAATCAGGCGAGTTGGGACTAACAAGTTCCTTCTTTTTGTTAAAGCACGTTAAAGTGACCTGATGTAGACACTACTCGAGAAGTTTGATGTGTCTGTGTTGGGGGTAGTCAAGGTCCGGAAGTTGTGAAGGGAAGAGAACTGGGTGTTAGACTTGTCAATTAACTGATAATCAGACTAATATTGCGTGGTTCGGATTCTGTGTAAAACTGTAGGTCCTTTAGTTGCCCTGGCTATTGGCCTATTAATAAATGGCTCTTTCTAAGAATCAATCGATCTTAGTAACAATGAATACACTCGTTCATCTACGTTTATTACACTGATTCGCTCTCATATTCGCCCTTATCTCTACGATCAGCGTCTTACTAATGAATAATAATAATAATGTCATTGTTGAAAAGTGCCTAAAGTCAAGGCGACTAAAGAAAATTCGTATGTTATAAAAGGAAGTTGTAGTTTATAAACATATCGGTTAATATGGTTTGAAAACGAGGATGAATTAGACAATAAAAACGCTGTTTAGTCAAACTTTCCTTTTAAATTGTACCAACAACCAATCAGTTGTAACAATGACCTACATCTCCCCTTTAGCACGCACGCACGCACGTACACACACATTACAGCTGTAGTAGCCTTCATTGAATTGTCAGAGACGCCGTTAACAATACTCTAATTTCATCATCGAGACGAATCTTTCATGGCGTCAACTTGGGACGTCCTTGTCTAGCGAAAGGCTCTTCGGCCAGTCACATACTTGCTGGATATTATTAGTACACATATTTAATGTGTCCTTAAAATGTCCACTGTACGATCTTGTTTAACATAACTAGTTTTTCATGCTACTCGTAACTCGCTTATATTTTCTAGATGCTCTATCCATAAAACTTAATAATTTTCCTTTTAGCATTTTTACTCTATTCTCCGTTATTTTTATGTGCAGTTTTCAATTGCTTGAAAAATCTAAATATACTGTGTCATGACACAAACCTAGCCGAGAGTAGATAAGGGGTACAGGCTGAAACTATCAGAGGCTAAGGTTCAGCAGAAGAGTAAGAGTTTGAAATTTTTAATCCTACCCAAAATTAAAAAAACATGTTTAACTTCATTAAAATTATTTAAGTGAAAGGAAAAGCTATTAGGTATTTCCAATGTTGTGAAAGGCGTTGTAACATTATACTGTAACTGAAAGTGCTTTCCAGTTCTTAAATTTTAATTAGAAGTTTGGAACAAAAAATGTGTGGGGTAAATTCAATTAATTTATCTTCAGTTACAGATACCACCTTTCCAAAAATCGATTACATTAAGTGCACAGGATTACTGAGTGATAAAAAGGAAAGTTACTCCGGGAATACATTTGGACGTGTTACAGAGCCTTTAACCTTTCGAATTGATCTTCTAAAACTGTTTTATAACTTGAAGTATTTTCTTTTTTTCAATAACTGTGTTTGTAGAAGACAATTTTGTTTGCTTCAGCCATGTGGTAAACATATATAACTTCTGTCATCGCTATCGTCTACGCAAGCCGACTACAATCACTTTTCAAGCAAACTGATTACATGATTCGAAAACATTTTCACCTGGACGGAAAACTAAAATAAGTTGAAGTACTGTATCACAGATAAATCTATCTCAGATGTTCTGTTAAAAACAGAATTTTCAAACATACATCACTAGTATATTGGTTTTGAAAGTTTAATTATAAATCGATCGTCAATATGTGTCATACATAGCCCGCTCAGTAAGCGACCTACTGAACGCACTGATGCGAGAGAGATGCACTGATTGGTGGAAAAGAGATAATGAACTACTCTTCACTCACTGTGTCATTCCATTTAAAAATTGTCATGGCAACTAGGAAGGCCGTGTGCTAACAGCATAGTAACAAGCCCCGCCCACTACGTCATTAGCAGCAGGAACCATTTGTTGATTTAATTAACATCAACTAATCAAGCTCAGAACGATTAAATTAAACCAATATTTAGTATTCAAATTGTAACAATAATTATTGAAATTAACACAATGTATAATAATGTAAACAATAAATATTAATTGAACATATTTGTAAATAATGTTGTGACAGCTAAACAATTGACACGGAATTAGTCATGCCAATGATGGACAGCAGCGGAGTGACGGAACATTTCCCCTCCGCTGCCAAAACCCCTATTTGCGCTAAATATAACACGCAGGTTGCTTAGGGTTTGGTCCAACTTCACAAACAAATTTAAGTGAAGAGTTTTATTGAAGCAGTAATAATTACAGTTGCAAGGCAATACAAATTTGGAAATCTCGAGATAATTTGACTTAGTTTTATTATTCGTGATTCAATTTAAACTTGATTGAATAACAAGTTGCAGTAATTTGGTTTGTACCACATCGCGTGAGGCTGGGACGTGTGTGTGACGGGCCGGCCTAACCTCTACTTTGGCCATGTTGCAAATCTTGCAGACTCGTGCAACAATTGCAGTGTAATTCCTCTGCAATTTCGTCCAGTTGATATCTTCTGGTAATAATCTAATAATCTGTCCAAATTAGTGTTGGGCAATGTATTTTACCAACAACATGTTTTATGTAATTAATTAAATACTATTTGTTTAGCTTATCGTTGTGTGACAATTGCTGTAACAAGAATCATCTGTTAACCTACATCGTGCGGGGAGGATAATATGTGATCGTACCGTGAAGATAAGCACGAGTGGGTGAGTGGATGGACTTCTGAAGTATCGTATGGTTGGGTGAAGGGTGGGCCCGTAAACATATGTGTGATGCGAGGGTGGTTTAGTGTCAGAAGAGAGATGTGTGATCGCAGATTTAGCGCCTGGGTGGGTCAACCATATACTAATGTGTGTACAGGGTGGGTCAACTCTAGTCGTATGTGTCCACATGATGGGTGGGCCAACTATAGTCGTATATGTCTACAGGGTGGGTCAACTCTAGTCGTATGTGTCCACAGGATGGGTGGGTCAACTATAGTCGTATATGTCTACAGGGTGGGTCAACTCTAGTCGTATATGTCTACAGGGTGGGTCAACTCTATTCGTATGTGTCCACAGGATGGGTGGGTCAACTCTATTCGTTTGTGTTGATAGTATGGGTTGGTCGCCTATAGTCGTATGTGTCTACAGGTCAACTCTAGTCGAATGTGTCCACAGGATGGGTGGGTCAACTATAGTCGTATATGTCTACAGGGCAGGTCAACTCTAGTCGAATGAGTCCACAGGATGGGTGGGTCAACTATAGTCGTATATGTCTACAGGGTGGGTCAACTCTAGTCGTATGTGTCCACAGGATGGGTGGGTCAACTCTATTCGTTTGTGTTCATAGTATGGGTTGGTCGCCTATAGTCGTATGTGTCTACAGGTCAACCCTAGTCGAATGTGTCCACAGGATGGGTGGGTCAACTATAGTCCTATATGTCTACAGGGTGGGTCAACTTAAGTCATATGTTTACTCAGGGTGGGTGGACGGGTCAAAACGTAATATTCATGTTTCCACAGGGGGGTGGGGTGTTCTTATGTTCATATGTTCCCATCCTTGATCACCAAATAACTTGATACTTTGATGATAAAGTTGTATTCCAAGTCCATTTAATTCACGACAAAGTTATGTTCCATGTTCATGTATTTCATAACTAGCTATTCACTACTAAAATCACGTATATTTTACTTCATGATCAATATTTTTAATTATTTTAAAACGTTGAATTTAACTACGCAATGTCCATGAAGTGTTGTATTACAGTACTTAAAACCGAATTAAACTGATTCCAGTGCTGTGATGGAGTTTTGGACGAGTAATGTTCTCCGTTAGAACTAACGCAAGCACGGCTATAAGATGTAACAGCTTGTGAATTTGTTATACCGTGTAACTGAAGCTGGCATGTCCGCCATCACTCTCTGTGTGCATTATTAACTCAGTTTTGTTTGTTGCAGGTAAAGAAACATATGATCAACGATTTACGTGAGTGTTAGCAAATAGGTCGAGAGTATATCATAGTGTATTGCATGAATAGAATATAGCAGGAAGTATGTGCCTCCATGACGTCATGTATACAGGTAGTGAATGTTAAGTGTTTAAAAAGTAAGTAGTTTACAAAAATGTAAACTATGTGTTATTTGTTTAGACAACATTTCATACAACAACATAAGAAATGTTATACTCGTTGGCTTTAATGAAAAAATGTTTAGTTTATGATCTTTCACTCATTAAACTCAAATTAGATATTTTCCCAAACAAAAATGATATAATGCCCTAATGCGTTGAATGTAGGTCGATAAATGGATAGTTACTATCGTTTTAAAAAAGAAATAGGCCTGTACTTGAATTGGGGATTAGAACTCAACTATAAAATAGTAGAATTTAGCCAATGTCTCCAGACTGTTTTTTTTTTCTTTTTCACTGTTTTGAAATGTCAGTTTTTTATTTTTATGGGGAAAACATACAAAAATGGAATTTTCTCGAAAACTGCTCTAACGATTTTGATTAAATTTTCAGGAAAGATATGAATTAAAATTTAAAATATTTTAGTAAAAACCACATGTCTCTCTCTACCTTGACTAGTTTTTTTAGTTATGGTAAAAAAACACATTTGGGAAACAAGCTGGTAATTTTTAAATTGACAAGTTAATATTGACTGTTGGGTTAATATTGACTAGTTAAAGAAATAAAAAAAATCTAGTTGGACGTAAATCATAAAAATCATCAACCCGTTTTAGTTACATGTCACTGTGTCATTATCTATCACTCCATATCTAGCCCAATACAGTTTTCTAGCAGTACATTGGTTTCGGCTCGTTTTCGACTCAACGAGACCGGATGACAGAAGGCGTCAAAAGTACGAGCCGCCGCTCTAGTTGGGTGAAAGGCCAACCCATCGCCACTGTTTTTACCGCTTTCACATGTTTGGGAGTAGCTCAGACTCGTCAACGAAATTAGCAATGACGCCTGTCCTTCCGGGCCAACTTTTCGAACTTCCTGTTCGGTTGAAACCGATGACCAGTTTGAGTGGGATAACGCTGTTAAATGACCTGGGAAGGACAAATTTACGAGAACGAGTTGGTTCATGGGTTGGGTGTACGCTCATGAATATAAACTGATCAATTAAAAATATGTTTAATTTTTTTTTTACTTTCTCCCATATGCATTAGCCCAAAGTATTGTGATCGTAAAAAAAGAATGTTTGCAATTAGGGTCAAAAAATCCATTTTAGGGTCCCCTGAACCCAAAAAAGTGTTTTTCGAAAAAAAATGTGGGTGTCTGCATGTGTGTCTGTTTGTGTGTATGTGCATTTCGCTGGATACCAAACCTATGGATCAATTTTTATAAAATTTTGTATGTGTGTGTATTTAGCCAATATCTACAGACCATTTTTTCATTTTTTTGAAATTTTAGTTTTTTTATTTTTATGAACAAAAACCTACAAAAATTTAATTTTCTCACACACGGCTCTAACGATTTTGATTAAATGTTCAAGAAAGATGTGAATTACAATTTAAAATACTGTAGTTTAGTAAAAACCGCATGTCTCTAACTTGAGTAGTATTCTAGTTTTAGCAAAAAACATATTTGGGAAACAAACTGGTAATTTTCAAAGTTTTGATTTTTTTTACCGTTTAATATGCGCCATGGGGGAAAGGTTGTGCAAATTCTTAGGAACCATATATTTTATTTCTTAAAACCCTCTAAAATGTTATGGCGCACACGAGCGATGGAGTGTCTGTTAAACATATAGTGTCAAATAATCAGCAGTATTAGAACTGTCGTATTAATTGATAAACAAAGTTTTGATAAAAAGAAATCACTTGACCTATTTAAAAAATGAAATGTATCCTTCCATTCATGAAAACCCTTCCAACACACAATCTCTATCAACAAGATTAAAAATGAATAGTAAAAATAAATAATAAACCATATGTTTCTTATTAAATAATATACAAAGACGTATAGAAATATCAAAGGCATAATATATAATGTGAACCGAAAAAAATACACTTGCCGATTATTGTTTTACCTGTAGACCTATATATTTTTATAATGTACATGCGAACAACATAAAAAATATAAAATTTCATTTCTGGCGTAGAAAAAAGAATGTAATTCCTTCCTGCTAAAAGAAGTGTAAAGCTTTAATTTATTAACTATTTGTATCAGATTATGTGTGCGTGTGCGTGCGCGTGCGCGTGCGTGCGTGCGTGTGCGTGCGTGTGCGTGCGTGCGTGCGTGTTTTAATACATAACACCAATTAATTGTTTATTGTTGTGTTATTGCATAAAATAATAGCTCTTATTTAAGTATTTATTGATATTTATATTGTTATCGGCACCAGTGGCGCAGTGCTGTAACCTAGCTATTTGGGGACAAAGTGTTGATGAGATTGTAGTCGATAGGTTCTATGCTTGGTCCCCATAATACCGACATGGCGTCCACCAATGGTTGCTACCGACGTAGACACTACTAGAGAAGTATGGGGTGTCCGTGTTGGGTGGTAGTCAGGGATCGAATGTTGTATAAGGGAGAGAACAGAGTATTGGACTTGTTTTTATTATCATAAAACCATACCAATACTAAGTGGTTCGGATTCCATGTAAAGCAGTAGGTTCCTTTTTTCCCTGACTATTGGGCTATTGATAAATTGCCCTTTCTAAGCACGACACAGGAACTACACAGGTCATCCACAATCATCCTACATTCGATATAATCGTTCATATTCGCCTTAAAACACGTCTCATATCTGAAAAGATATTTTTGTGCTTATTTATGCTATTTACTAGTAATACATAAAATAATATTTTATAAAAACCAGCTATTGTAACCACAAAACGAAAACAACACGTTTCTAACGGTTTCAAAGTTTATTTACTATGCTTTCCTTAAGTCCGGCAATGACAGGTTTTCTGTACAGTGAAATGTGTTGCTTGTAGTCAACCAATTATGTACAATAATGATATACAGTATTTAGTCTTAAGGCGCTAATCGTCAAGTTATGGGCGAACATGGATTTGGAATGATGGTGATGAGTGTAGATGAGCGAATGTAGCCGTTGTTACAAACTAAGGCCGACTATTCTATAGAAAGTGTCTTTAATTATTAGCCCAATGAGAACGAAAAGCCGGTGGTTATCAGCTTATAATCCCTTAAAAATTTGACAGATCGAACTTAGAACATTTTTCGATGCTGGGCTTTAACACAGAGCAAAAAGATACAGAGGCTGATTTCTTTTGGCCGAAGCGAACGCTTAAGAGGCAGTTATAAATAGATTACAACTAATGTTGTAAATTACAACATATTTATACATCTGTTGTAATAATTATCTCATTTATCCTTGTTTGTTAGGGAGGAATGAAGGGAGGGGATTAGGGGTGTCACTGTCATCGCATGGCGAACTGAAATTACTACTAACTCAACACACAGCGCATTATTGGATATTTTATATAATATCCTTATAGAATATTTTATATAATACTGTCAAGGAGGCTCTGTTTCTTTCTTCTCAGTTATTTCAACTAACTATCCACTGATAAATTTACTTTTGCAAAGTCTAAGGATTGCACTTTTGCAAAAGTAAATTTAAGTTAAAATCCGAAAGAAAACCATCCGAGCTCATGTTTTGCCAAGGTAGTTCCCATTTCATTCCCGGTTAGTTTTTATCAAGAAGTACAGAAGTATCCTAGTGTCCAGTTTCACAGCACGTCTCTATGCCATGTTACGTTTTCCCCGCCTTCAGGACTTCGTCCTCGATATACCGATACTCACTTCACTTCCCACTTCATAGTTCACACACAAGATACTTCCCTCACTGGTAACGTATCTCTATGTACCAGAAGGCCTTACACAGTTCTTCCGCCGTACAGACTCCTGAGGTCTAATCCACTACTGGTCCTATCTCAATTGGTTTTCTGACTGTTTGCCTGTATGTGATTTTTACAAAAATTGAAATACTTCTAAAAAACAGTTTAAGATAAAATACTGTAACTTGGTAAAAATTTGTTTCTAAATAGTACAAATTTTATTGACAATTTTGCGATCCTCAAAAATTTGTTTAAAAACCTTTTCATTTATTTTTATTTTTTTATAAATATTCATCAAAACAATTCACTTTAGAACCGGCTCTTTATAATTGGCTTTATAACCCACCCGTGGAAAAAACTAACACTAATAATTCTTGTTCCAATACATCAGTAGTACGAATTGCCTTTATGGTTAAGAACAGCTTTCTATAAAAAATGCATTTTCTTTGTTGTCATTAGCTCGATGCTAATATATGTTACTTCGTTGGTTTTGGCATAATATTACCTGCATTTTAGGTATCTAAACTATCTTTTCCAAAATTTTAGTTTAATTGTCGCCATTTTGAAATATATTTTTGAGAAAAACAAAAATTCCAGCGAAATGTGTACTACTTAGGTAAATATTCTTCCTTAGTATTATTTTTTATCTAAACCGTTTTTCAAATATTTAGATTTTATTAAATGCAGAAACAGACAGAGAACCAATCTAGATAGACCACATGTTATGCTGTATTATTTTGTTAGTCATTGTAGAATTCTATTTGTAGTCATTGTTGCAGGACACCCGGTATAAATTGCTTTTAAACCAACTCAATTTTAGTTCTTAATTTTGTACATAATTTTCTATTTTTCATTGCAAATGAAATTACAATTATAAAATAGTTATAAGATTTTCATTTAATTAAGGATTGTATACAACAATTAATGATTATTCCAAAACAACTCAGATAAAAATAATTGGCCATTATGCATAAAGAATGCAAACCCACTTAACATCATTAACTGGGTTATTTAACAAGAATGTTAAGTAGTTTAACATGCTTGTTATACGTCGATGATCAGTCACGCGTGTTGAATCTAACACGAAACTCTCCTTTACATCGAATAATGAAGCACATAAGAGGAAAGTATTAATTTTTCATCTGGTCGGTGGAACACTAAACATGTAATTTAATTACACTTTCTGATCTTAGTTAGTAAACTGGATTGAAAGTTACAAGTTTGAAAGCTCTTACAATGTACACCCCCTCACCCACATCACTTCTAGGATAGCAACCATGAGTATAGACGGCTGTAATGAAGCCATACTAATGATTTATTTGATAATGGTCAAATTAATATGAAACTTTATTTAATTTACATAAACCTGTAATTTACAATATCACTGTACGTGTATGGGTGGTCGGGTGGGTCAATATCACTGTTTGTGTATGTGTGAGTGGGTGGGTCAATATCACTGTTCATGTACGAGTGGGTGGGTGGGTCAATATCACTGTACGTGTATGGGTGAGTGGTTGGGTCAATATCATTGTACGTGTATGGGTGGTCGGGTGGGTCAATATCACTGTACGTGTATGGGTGGGTGGGTGGGTGGGTCAATATAACTGTACGTGTTACAAATTTGTTAAATTTTATCTATATATCATTAAATGGTATAGCGTTGACAGTGCATTGCATGGTGCGATTGGGCTCATACATCAATAATAATGATAAAAATTATTTTCACGAAGTTTGTTTGCAACGTATTTTATTATAAATGTTTTGTACAAATTTCATAAAGTATGAGTTTTTACTTGGTGAAATTATCACATTTCGTAGAATATTCGATATTTAATCGTCTTGTTCTGTTCGTTAAGTAGTTCCCGAGCAGTTTACAGCTGATTGGGAGAAATAAAAGAAGAGTCGGTCTTCACCTTTCTCAGAATCAACCGATTTGAGTGATCGATGTATGAAAGGCCTTGCTGCACTATGTGTATTTAGACCAATATAAATTCGTAAGTCATGCACTTCCTTTATGTGTGCCATTCTTTTGATTAAGTCTGGCACACAGGTTTACTTTTAAAAATTACTTTTCTTTTACCTTATACTTACCATGTCATTGTCAAAATCTATTTATTCTATAGATTATTTAAGATCAAATATCAAGATGTTATCACTGATCTACGTTGAATTGAGTCTGCAGTGCCTCAAGGCAGTGTTCTTTGACCTGTTCTTTATACTTTGTATATACATTAACTTTTTTATCATCCAGTCCAGACTCTGTTTTGGCATTCTACTATCTACAAACTGTTTTAAAATACGTTTTACAGTGGCTAAAGAACTGGAAAATCAAAGTAAATTAAGCAAAATCCCTCTATGCAACATTTACTATCTCAACAGCGAACTGTCCTCCATTATTATTAAATGTACCCCAGGTAAGCGAAGTTAAGTGCCTGGGAATGCTCTTCGACAGAAGCCTTACGTGGCATTCTCTTATTTATAATAAAAGATTACATCCTAATTTAAGGGCACTAAATTAAATTGGCTGCTTAGTTATAACCTGAAATTATCAACGAAGAAAAATGTTAACATATAAGGTGCTTTTTAAGCCAATATGTACAGTATCCAGCTCTGGGGAGCAGCTTCCAACTCTAATATAAATACCATACGAGATTTCAATAAAAATGGCTAAGAAGAATTTTACAATCACCATGGTATGGGTAAAACAAAATTCTCCATTTTGACACCAACATGTTAGCTGTCAAAAAGGAAATTGCAAGATTTAGTCAAAAATATAATAATAAATTAGAAAATCATCCAAATTATCTTGCTGTAAATCTTCTGGATAAAAGTACTTCTACAACTAGATTACAGCGACAGAGTTTTCTAGATCTCAGTCATCGCTTTGAATAAATGAAACACCCTTGAAATCGTAATTGTTTTATTTTGGTTAAGTTTGAGCACATAACGGTGTACATCTAACACTTGTGATTTTATTATACGATTTACCTTATTGTTCTCTTACACTGAACATAATGTATACTAGCTGTGCCCGCCCGCTTCGCCGGTCATAATATTGAGTTTTGATTGTATCATTGAAATATGCAGCAACCTTTCAGTTTACATAGTATCCAATTTACAACAGCTGATGTTTTGTGTAGTTTACTACTGTACTCAATTATTTTTAATTTTGAAAGTTTTGCCTACCACAATTTTATTATATTTGTTTTTATTTAACAGCTGTTAATCAAATAAATCAATCAATTAATATAGATTATATAAATAACTTACTGCCTTACTTGCACAATTCATTTCAGTTTATTACAATTGAAATGAATTGTGCAAGTAAGGCAGTAAGTTATTTATATAATTAATTTTACACAATTCAGAGCTACATATTGAAATATAAATTAATATAGCTTCACAAGAAATCAAAACATAAAAATATAAACAGTATAATTTTGACATATTTAAAACCCACAGCTAATATTCTTTTTATATTTGACTTATTATACCTTCATGCATCCTGCTATTTGATTAACATCGAAACTTTAGAAGTCCAAGAGATGGAGCCCTGAGGGATTAAAGAAACGGGAATAGGACAGAAACCTTCCCTGGGGTATATAGAACAACTTCCCCAAGTTTCATGGCGATCGGCTGGACGGTTTGGTAGCGCATAAAGGATAGACAAACAAACATACATTGGATTTTATATATATATATATAGATAAAAGAATGTCAAAAAAAGGTACTTCCTGAGCAATGGACAGCTGAGTTTGAGTAGTGAGACAGAGTTGGTTGTCCGCTCATAACATTCCTTAGACTAAATCGATTTGAGTGATACAAAAATTGTCATAGTGAGCTTCATTTACCAAATGTTTGAAAACTTTAGTCGGCATGGTACGAAAATTCTGATTTTCAACCTCTTAAAACCCCTTGATAATTTCAAATATATAGAAGACCAGCCGATAACCCTTGCTTCGCTACGGAGTGGTTCTCTACGCTGGCTTAACCTTCCCTCCGTGGTTCTCTATAAACCATCACATCAATATCAAGCCTGCTGCCGATCTCCTAGATAAAGTGTTATACAGTAGTTTGTAAGAATACTTTAGGAGCATGTAATTTAGTATGAATAACCTTAAACATTTCACAATAAAAACAAATAACTCAATAACTCGTTTATTTAGCCAAGAGACAATTACATGCATTAGCCATGTCAATATAAACTTACATCAAAATATATAAATTATACAGTCGAATGAATCATACAAAATTTTAATTAACATTAATTAAATTAAATACTTAAAGTGTAAAATGAAAGTTGTCTCTTAGACAGCAAACCCATCAGTGAAACATTCCCGGACACTGTAGTAACATTTCTCAATGAGGACGTTTTTGAGCTGTTTCTTAAACGCTGCAGGGTTCGCTTCCAGCTTAAGCTTTAAAGGAAGAAGATTATAAAGCTTTATGGCACTATACAAACATTGTTTTTCAAAAAAGGTTTTTGAATGAGCTGGAATTTTAATGGTGTAAATATTTCGAAGTAAGTATGAATGAGATTTTTGACTGTTAAAAAGGTGTAAATTATTTTTAACAAAGGTCAGTGTTTCTAATATGTAAATTGAGGGAAAAGTTAAAATTCTTGATGAGCGGAATGCGTTTTTGCAAGACTCGGTAATCCAAACCATGAATCACTCGAACAGCCTTTTTTTGAAGACGAAGTACAAACAAAGTTCTTTTGCTCTCACATCCCCATATTGGCACTGCATACACCAAGTGAGGATAGAGTGAGCCATAGTAGGCAGTCATCATAACATCAATTCCTGCGATCTTTGAAAGCTGTCGTAATAAAAATACTGATGAACTCACTCTACTACAGACAATGTCAATATGGGCATGGAAACAAACATTGTCGTCTAAGGTTAAGCCTAAAAATTTAGTTTGGTGAGTAGCTTCTAGCTCAACATCGCCCAAAAGTAACTTAAACTGAATTTCCTCGTTATTTCTGATTGAAAAGTTCAAGAAATGAGTTTTTCCTGTATTCAATTTAAGCAAATTTTCATCAAACCACTGCAGGAGGTTATTAGATTGAACAAAAGTATTCATTTCAAGGTCTTCCCTTGTGGAGCCGGACACTGTCAGGGACGTGTCATCCGCAAATAGGCACACCGTCCCATCCCCAAGGCAAGAAGAGAAGTCGTTGATATAGATGAGGAACAGAACGGGACCGAGGACAGACCCCTGGGGGACACCACAAGTGATATTACCCAGTGACGAGGCATAAGGCCGAGAGCATCCCATTGAATCCACTCCAGACACCTCTACATACTGATAGCGGTCCTGTAAATATGAGGAAAACCATTCAAGTGTCAGCCCTCTTACGCCAATCGAGTTCAGTTTATTTAGTAGAAGGTCATGGTTTACAGTGTCAAATGCCTTACTTAAGTCAAAGAATATTCCAGATGTAAAATCGCCTCTATTGCCTTTTGTCAGATATGTTTGACGATATCTGAAATCATACAGAACATGGCGTTGGTAGTTGTTTTACCTTTTACAAAGCCAAATTGGTTTTTAAATAGTATTTCTTTTCTTTCCAAGAAATCAGTTAGCCGTGTGAGAGCTGCTTTTTCAAATATCTTTGATATTGTTGACACTATGGTTATCGGTCTAAAGTTATCATATTTACAGTCATTAGCTCGCTTTGGTATTGGTCTTACAACAGCAGTCTTTAGCTTGGTCGGAAATTGGCCTTGCTGGAACGAACAATTTATGAGATGAGACAGAGGCTTTGCAACTATATGTACTATTTCTTTTAATAAGGAGGGTGGCAACTCATCCGATCCTGCCGATTTCTTGTTTTTCATGTTCAGAACTATACTTACAACCTCATTTTCATCTATTTCTCTAAGAAATAGTGAATTAACTGATATATTATCTCTATGTAATAATATGTAACAAAATTAGCAAAGCTTTTTTTACACTTTTACAAATTAGCAATCTTTACACTTTTTGTACCAGCTGGTTGAATTAAATTAACGCCAATGTTTCCCTTATAGAAAAAAGGTAATATTAGGGGATGTTTCTATTTCTTAGAAATGGAATTTAGAGAAATCCTTTCTTAGTGGGTCTCTGTCAAAAAAAAGCTAACCTTCTAAATTTCGCCAAAATATGGTCAGATTTCGTGATTAGTACATCGTTTTTGGATTACATTAATTTAGATTACGTAAACTCAGCTCAATCTAAAATAAATAATTCTCATTTGAAGATCATAGACTGCTAATTTGTTTAAACATATTAAATCTTGTATGAAATAATAAAGCCACAGACCATAATTACATCTCCCTGAATCATTTTGTATCTGAGGGGAACTCGGCGTGTCATCAGATAAGGAAGCTCGTGCGTGCCGGGTGACCGGACGGTCAACCGAGATAAGACTTCGTGTCGCAAGTCGTCATAACTATAACTATCCAATCATAGGAATAAAAAGACATCACGCAGTCAATATAACGTAACGTCATTGTCGTCTGCTGTTGCGACATGCGATGGCGCGGAAAGTAGATCTGGCTGACGCACCCGGGTCGAGGGCCAATGGAGGCGCAGCTCTTACCGCACTATCAATATGTGAGTCGAACGTGCAAATAATCTCTGTGTCTTGACGGTTACATCACTGACAGTTTAACACTAGCAGATTTCTCTCTTTACAAGGAAAAGTAAGCCCGAGATTTCGTAACTTGGAGCAACAATAATTTGTAAACCTTACACTCCTAGGTCAATTTTGTTCCAATGAAGCTTTTTTTTTGCATGAAATTACTAATTTTATTTTAATAACATCTCAGTTTATTCGTTGTGAGATATGAAAGTAATCTTGTCGTTAGGAAATGTCACCTCTAACCAATCACTGAATTAGATTTCCTTCATCTAAGAAGTTAAGATGTAGTTGTATTGTTGACGCGCTTATCATTTTCGACAATTTTATTAACAGTTAGTCATTATTATAAATAAATTCATACTATTTTTTAAGGCTAGAATTAAACAAGGCTCATTAATTTTAAAATGATGAGTAACGCAGATTTAGAGTTAACTTATCTACTGGATGTAGTTACGAGCCTATATACTGGATGTGTTGTTAAGAAATTATTTACTGAGTGTAGTTACAAACCTATCAGCTGGATGTATTGTTAAGTGCTTAACTACTGGATTTATATTTAAGAACCGAATTACGGTACGTATTGCAAGGGTGAATTTTTAATAGTTTATCTTCTAGATGTTTTGATAAGAACGTATTCGCTAGTAAGAACCTATCTACAGGGTGAATTTTTAATAGTTTATCTTCTAGATGTTTTGATAAGAACGTATTCGCTAGTAAGAACTTATCTACAGGGTGAATTTTTAATAGTTTATCTTCTAGATGTTTTGATAAGAACGTATTCGCTAGTAAGAACTTATCTACAGGGTGAATTTTTAATAGTTTTTCTTCTAGATGTTTTGATAAGAACGTATTCGCTAGTAAGAACTTATCTACAGGGTGAATTTTTAATAGTTTTTCTTCTAGATGTTTTGATAAGAACGTATTCGCTAGTAAGAACTTATCTACAGGGTGAATTTTTAATAGTTTTTCTTCTAGATGTTTTGATAAGAACGTATTCGCTAGTAAGAACTTATCTACAGCGTGAATGTTTAATAGTTTATCTTCTAGATGTTTTGATAAGAACGTATTCGCTAGTAAGAACCTATTTACAGCGTGAATTTTTAATAGTTTATCTTCTAGATGTTTTGATAAGAATGTATTCGCTAGTAAGAACTTATCTACAGGGTGAATTTTTAATAGTTTATATTCTAGATGTTTTGATAAGAACGTATTCGCTAGTAAGAACTTATCTACAGGGTGAATTTTTAATAGTTTATATTCTAGATGTTTTGATGAGAACGTATTCGCTAGTAAGAACTTATCTACAGGGTGAATTTTTAATAGTTTATATTCTAGATGTTTTGATAAGAACGTATTCGCTAGTAAGAACTTATTTACAGTGTGAATTTTTAATAGTTTATATTCTAGATGTTTTGATAAGAACGTATTCGCTAGTAAGAACTTATTTACAGGGTGAATTTTTAATAGTTTATATTCTAGATGTTTTGATAAGAACGTATTCGCCAGTAAGAACTTATCTACAGGGTGAATTTTTAATAGTTTATATTCTAGATGTTTTGATAAGAACGTATTCGCTAGTAAGAACTTATCTAGAGGGTGAATTTTTAATAGTTTATCTTCTAGATATTTTGATAAGAACGTATTCGCTAGTAAGAACTTATCTACAGGGTGAATTTTTAATAGTTTATCTTCTAGATGTTTTGATAAGAACGTATTCGCTAGTAAGAACTTATTTACAGGGTGAATTTTTAATAGTTTATATTCTAGATGTTTTGATAAGAACGTATTCGCTAGTAAGAACTTATTTACAAGGTGAATTTTTAATAGTTTATATTCTAGATGTTTTGATAAGAACGTATTCGCTAGTAAGAACTTATTTACAGGGTGAATTTTTAATAGTTTATATTCTAGATGTTTTGATAAGAACGTATTCGCTAGTAAGAACTTATCTACAGGGTGAATTTTTAATAGTTTATATTCTAGATGTTTTGATAAGAACGTATTCGCTAGTAAGAACTTATCTACAGGGTGAATTTTTAATAGTTTATCTTCTAGATATTTTGATAAGAACGTATTCGCTAGTAAGAACTTATCTACAGGGTGAATTTTTAATAGTTTATCTTCTAGATATTTTGATAAGAACGTATTCGCCTGTAAGAACTTATCTACAGGGTGAATTTTTAATAGTTTATCTTCTAGATGTTTTGATAAGAACGTATTCGCTAGTAAGAACTTATTTACAGGGTGAATTTTTAATAGTTTATATTCTAATGTTTTGATAAGAACATATTCGCTAGTAAGAACTTATCTACAGCGTGAATTTTTAATAGTTTATCTTCTAGATGTTTTGATAAGAACGTATTCGCTAGTAAGAACTTATCTACAGGGTGAATTTTTAATAGTTTATCTTCTAGATATTTTGATAAGAACGTATTCGCTAGTAAGAACTTATCTACAGGGTGAATTTTTAATAGTTTATCTTCTAGATATTTTGATAAGAACGTATTCGCTAGTAAGAACTTATCTACAGGGTGAATTTTTAATAGTTTATCTTCTAGATATTTTGATAAGAACGTATTCGCTAGTAAGAACTTATCTACAGGGTGAATTTTTAATAGTTTATTTTCTAGATATTTTGATAAGAACGTATTCGCTAGTAAGAACTTATCTACAGGGTGAATTTTTAATAGTTTATCTTCTAGATGTTTTGATAAGAACGTATTCACTGCAATAATGTTAAATAGCTATCTATTACGTGTGTTAATAGGCACTTATTGAAGGATGGGATTTATATTTAAGAATATATCCAATAGATTTAGGCAAAACCCATTCCGTTTAACCTATGTACCAGGGCAAGTAGAATTTATTATGGTAATATGATTAAAAAGAGCTTTCTGACGCACGATATTATTGTGAAGCCAGTCTCGTTTCTGACTGTCCCTGGACAAACCACTTTCCACGGGCCGAAGAAAGCGCTCTTGATTCCAGCTGTGACGTCATGCTAATAAGTAATGGGGTCCACTGTGTTCGAGTTGTCTCAGACCGTCCATGCGACCTCGTGACGTGCAAATTGTTTACATTGCAGAAATATACACACAACAAAATATAGCTAAAAATACAAATTGATTGGTAATGAGAACAATGTAATGGTTGGTGGAGTATGGTATTAAATTATCCAAAGTCCCGCTTATGTTTTTTTTTCCAAAGATCACAGTCAAACAATAGAAGAGAAATGAAACTGCACTGGCAACTTCTGAGATAGTCAGATTTTCCAGATAAAAGGTACTTATTCGTTTAAGGTAAAAAAAATAAATTCCTGGGGACGTGATTACTTAAGTGTTAAATATATACTCAAAATTGTCTTGGTAAACTTAAGGATGTTATTTTAGCTTATTTTGCCGTAAATAGTTTTTGGAGATAATCATGTGTTTGTGAAACTCCGCCTTCTACCGTCTTTAAAACTTTCAGAATCCGGCCAGAGCCTCTCTCCGGAAGATCTTGTCACTCCTGACACTCAGAGTCACGGTTTAGCTTAAGAATGGTGTGATATCACATCGCCTTCTTGTCATACTTTCCCAATCCTGACGGCTGTGATAGTGTACTGTGTATACTGGGGATTGTTGGGCAGATTGACCGTAGTCTGGACCCGGAAGATCGTGACCCCAGACACTGAGAGTCACGGTTTAGCTCAACAATGGTGTGATATCACATCACCTTCCGACCATGCCTTCCCACTCCTGACGGCTGTGAGAGTTCACTGTATATACTGGGGATTGTTGGGCAGATTGACCGTAGTCTGGACCCGGAAGATCGTGACCCCAGACACTCAGAGTCACGGTTTATCTCAAAAACAATGGTTTGATATTACATTACCTTCCGCCCATGCCTTCCCACTTCTGGCGGCTGTGATAGTGCAATGTATATACTGTTGATTGTTGGGCAGATTGACCATAGTCTGGACGCGGAAGATCGTGACCCCAGACACTGAGTCACGGTTTAGCTCAACAATGGTGTGATATCACATCACCTTCCGACCATGCCTTCCCACTCCTGACGGCTGTGAGAGTTCACTGTATGTACTGGGGATTGTTGGGCAGATTGACCGTAGTCTGGACCCGGAAGATCGTGACCCCAGACACTGAGTCACGGTTTAGCTCAACAATGGTGTGATATCACATCACCTTCCGACCATGCCTTCCCACTCCTGACGGCTGTGAGAGTTCACTGTATATACTGGGGATTGTTGGGCAGATTGACCGTAGTCTGGACCCGGAAGATCGTGACCCCAGACACTCAGAGTCACGGTTTAGCTCAACAATGGTGTGATATCACATCACCTTCCGCCCATGTCTTCCCACTTCTGACGGCTGTGATAGTGCATTGTTTATATTCTAGTTCTTCGATTTCATCTTCGGACAAAGATTTTGGAACTTATTAATTACGGGCTTATCGTAGATTTAAAATCTAGCGTTAACAATGTTAAAGCTAAAACTGTAAATTAAGCTTTCTAAAAATCTGTTTACCATTTTTATATCTTATTTTCACATAATATTAATTACAATTCAGACTGATTTTTTTTTAAATTTCAGTACAATACGATAAACAGGGTGTCCAGCAACAGGGAAAACCTGGAAAAGTCAGGGAATTTTAAATGACCTGGAAAAGTCAGGGAAAATCAGGGAATTTGAAACAAAACCTGGAAAATCTTAACAAGAACACCAGTGAGTTGTGATTTGTAATAGTCACTAGGCCTATATACTTGGGTGCGCTACAAAAAATCCTTTACTTTGTTCACTACTAAATGTTAAGTTTACATGCTATTTAATATTCTAAATTATGAAAAAGCTACTAAATACTTTGCTTATGCTTGTTTGACTTCATACAACTAGTTTAATATTCCTAAAAGTTTAAAACTTAATGACATAATTGTCTGATTAGTACTTGTTAGAGAAGTCATAGACCTAAAATTTATGCTAGTTTGGGGGAAATTATAATGTAGCGCCGTTTTTCAAGGCATTGAAAATTGTCATAATTTAACAATAGAATAAAAGGTAAGTTTGTTTTTTACTTAAGGGTAATTATAAATATTTTTTTAATTCTACCTGTACTTTTATAAAATAGTTTAAAAAGAATTTATTACGGGTCAATACCGTACATGTATTCAGAATATATACCCACCCTCCCGCCCATACTCGTACATGATATTAACCCACCCGCCCACCCATACACGTACAGTGGTAATGGCTCACCCACCCACCCATACACGCACAGTGGCACCCATACACGTACAGTGGTATTCACCTACCCACCCACCCACTCATACACGAACAGTGGTATTGACCCACCCGCACACCCATACGCGTACAGTGGTATTGACCCACCCGCCCACCCATACACGTACAGTGGTATTGACCCACCCGCCCACCCATACATGTACAGTGGTATTGATACGGTGGTATTAACCCGACCACTCACCCACACAAGTACGGTGGTATTAACCCACCCGCCCACCTATACATGTACGGTGGTATTGACCCACCCGCCCACCAATACACATACAGTGGTAATGACCCACCCGCCCACCCATACACGTACAGTGGTAATGAAATCTTTTCAGAGGCGTCTAGAAAGTGCATAATTACCTTACCACCCACTCACCCAAACACACACTGGGGTATTGAATATACACGCAGAGTGGTATTAACCCACCCACCCATACACGCACAGGGGTATTGACTCACCCACCCACCCATACACGCACAGGGGTATTGACCCACCCGCCTACCCATACACGCACTGTAATATTGACTCACTCGCCCACCCATACACGCACTGTGGTATTGACCCACCCACCCACCCATACACGCACTTTAGTATTGACCCTCCCACCCACCCATACACGCACTGTGGTATTGTACTGTGGTATTGTAAGTGTAACATCATAACCGTACGTGTATGGGTTAGTACACGTATGGTGGTACTAACCCACCTGCCCTCCCATATACGTATGGTGGTACTAACCCACCCGCCCACCCATACACGTACGGTGGTACTAACCCACCTGCCTTCCCATACACGTACGGTGGTACTAATTTAACGGTGGGTATTATTGTAGGTAATAGTTTTGAATTTAATTATTACGGTTCTCAGTAAAAATATATTTGTGAAATATTAATATTTCGGTAATTAATAATTGTAAATGACTGTAAATAACATATTGTATATAAATTATAGTACATAATCTATATTTATGAAAGAGGATGTTTGTATATATATATATATATATATATATATATATATATATATATATATATATATATACGTGTGTGTGTGTGTTTGAAGTTTATGCGCTGCCAAACCATACAACCGATCGCCATGAAACTTTAAGATGTTGTCCTGTATACTCCCGAGATGGTTTCTGTGAAGTTTGATGTAGATCCGTCCACAGAGTCCCGCCCCACGGGCTCCTAAAGATCCCATGTTATTCAAATGGAGAATCTGAATTGTTTACAAAAAACATATGACTGTGTGGTTTAATGTAGTTTCACATGCCATAAGCAGATTGAAGTTCTCACAACAACAGTACTGTATATGTTTTGATTTATTGTAGTTCTACATTTCACCTTGAGAGTGTAGCACACACTACTTTTACTTGATCAGGTGATCTGTATTTGGTGTTAACCTTTTTTCCTCGGTAATCAAAACATGTGGTGAAACGTGAAAATAAAAAATAAATAATTATTTGTTTTGCAGTTTACTTTTTATGACATGCATCCTAAAAAATCTAATATTGGTAAAAGAAGCAAAAATGCTCGAATTCTTTCAGCTATTAGGTTCTAAATCAAACTCAATATTATGACAGGTGAAGCGGGCGGGTACAGCTAGTATTACTATTAAGTTAAATAGACGTGTATGTAACTATGTAGATTTGGGGTCAGGGAAATTTTGTATGAAATCACGGATCGGTCAGGGAAAAGTCAGGGAATTTGTTTAAGGAGGTTTACTGGACACCCTGATAAATCTCTATTTATAAGTGTTTATTATTTTAATAACTGTTTTCAGAAGGATTAAAGTCAAAATATATAACAATACTATAAATACAAAACTGTAGCAATAGTTAACAAACTAAATTATATTATTTAATAACATCTCAAAGAAAAACACAAAAACAATCTAGTAGCCTAATACTTTTAATAACAACTAGCTTTTGATGTAGCACGATTAAAACTTGAAACAAGTAAGCCATTTAATCTGAATTGAAAGGTTTTAAATCTCTTTTACTTTTTTCGTACCTAAGTCCTGTTTAGTTAAAATATATTAGAATATTTGTTCTAAGTGCCAATGACATTTTTGCCAGCCTTTTAAAATGTAATCTGGCAAAAGGTGAATTAGAACAAGTAAAATTTAGAGTTTTACTTACCATTCTTCGTATAATATTTTGTTTCTGGTCGTGCAAATTGCGATAAGAAATTACGAAACTACAATCGAGTCGTCCCAGATTAAAGGAAGTAACCCTTTTGTCTTTACGAATTTAAAGCTTTATCAATTAAAGAAATTATACGTATTGTTTGGTTATGTTTTTGGTATGATAACTGATCGGTTGCGTAATTGTTTGGATCCCAACTTCACAAGCTAAAGTCTTTAGTTCGATCCCAATTAGTTACATCACGAAATTTGAAAGGGTTCAGCCGATAACTACCAGCTGTTCTTCACATCTTATGTTAGGTTAGGTTATATAAAAGTTACTTAATATTAATACATAAAATGTACGACCTAACCTAACTGGTTTCTGAACCTAACCCACTTTTTTTGTTGAATAGCTCAGTTGTTATTTGATATAGGAAGAAATAAGTTCAACATTTAGGAGTATAAAACATAATATTAATGTAATAACAGTTTGTATAGAGTAAAAGTACTTTTTCTTTTCTAATTTTTTAATTTGAATCTGTGGTGGGAGGAATTCCTATAGATTCGTTTTCTTGGGATTAATTTTTCAATCGTTAAAATCTGGTGAGACCCGTATATTCCATATTTACCAGAATCAATTATCTTATGATAGAAAGATTAATTAAAATGTACTCTCGTTTCCCCACGTAAAATGAACAAATAAATTTTTATACAGACTGAAATAAAGTTCGATTTGAACCAATTGCTTTTAGAAACTTGTAAATACAATTTACAAATATGTATGTCAAATTTACGCTATTCTAAGTATACAAACAAAACTGTTATTTATACATAGACTGGAGGCCAACCACTTTGGTTATCACAACCAGCACGTTGGGTAAATTTATAAACGAAGTGTTAATTCTCTTTTTATTTGTTCTATATACTTAAAATAGGTTAAATGCTAATTACAAAAAAATAAACGTGTTCAACGGAATTTCCTTTTCTACGGAGCAACTCTTATGGAAGTCTGCGCGCGCATGCGCAAGGGGCTTAAACACGTTTTGTATAGAGGGTCGGTCATTGCATAACTGACTTCCTTGATGGAGAGGTTAATAATTAGCAGCTTGACAGGAAGTCGATGGATGACCAATAGGCAGCCAGCTACAATGAGAGGGCAATCAATTACCCAGTCACAATGCATGGATTAAACCTCTTTGTATATTTCACATATGCAGTAAGTCATTAAGTTAACTACTGCTTATAATAATATTAGATACTGTATATTCATTTGTGATGGTCTTTCAATGTAGTACTTTACTGCGAGTGATAAATAAACAATTTAGTAAACTGTTACGTAAACAAATAAGAATCTGATGAATCAAGAGTAATACTTTACCACGGAAACCAGAGGACGCTCTCGAGCTTCGACCTTACTGTAGCCAGGTGCAATTACAAGGAGAGTGAGTTCGGGTTCGAATCCAGCTGCATCTGTAACTTTTTTTCGTGCAACTTTATAGAGGCATTAGTCTGTGGCATTTTAGGGCCACAGAGGAGAAAGAAAGTCACATCCAATATTGCGCTAAATGTGTGGAGTACTCGTCTTTCCAGTTTGCCATGCGGTTACAGGTCCTGGAATTTGTCAGTTCCTCCCTTATACCCCCAAAAACTCAAGGATAAATTTAGTAATTTTTATTAAATATGTATATAAATGTACATTATTTTTAACCTGTTTATAAAACTGCTATCGAGGTATTCCCTACGGCCATAAGGCAGCGATCTCTGTTTCTCTCTTTTCTGTGGTGGTGGGGTCCACCCTGTAAACTGTCTCCGTCGTGGGGGGCGGAAGTTGACTGGCTCAGTGCTTCTGTTACAGTTGCACGGAATTACACTAGTTTTGCTACTTTTTACATTTGATATAGGGGAGAGGGATAAGTTTTTCATTTATACTGTATTGATTACTTTTTTGTGCTAATAAAACAAATTAAAAATGCATGTACAATCTTAAAAGGACAAGTCAATAAGACAAATAATAACTCATTTAACATTATGCAAAGTAAAAATGAAAAATATGCATTATCTTCGCCAGCGTGGTTGCTCATTGGCTAAAGCTTCGGACTGCGGAGGGCAAATTCCAATGTTCGAATCTCCAACAGAGCTAACGGTCAATACTTCACTCGTTGAATGAAGTTCATGTACATGCCTGTAGGCCCATGGAACTGGTGAGTGTAGTTTTTATTTAGTTTTTTTTTTTTAATTGTAATCCAAGTAAACCCGTAATAATATACAATACTTAATCATAACAGGGTTCCTCGTTTAAGGTAACCTTGGTTTGTACATTTAGGGAATCGACATAATACAGTACATATGTATTGATTAAGGCCTTGATCATAGCAATTGAGGAATTTATTGTTAATAAGTCATTTATCTGACGTCATCGCCCTAGTTTTGAAACGATTCCATTGCTCAACATTAATCAAGTTTTTTATGTTTTCATAGAGCAAACAGTTATGACGTAGATTAAATAAAGCAGATTAACACAAGTAATTTCTACGCAAGCTCAGTTTAGGAAATCGAAAGGGACCTTAGTTATTGTCTGGTTGGACCACAATTTCATGGACTATCTTGTTCGCTGTCGCGGTTGGGTGTCAGAGAAAGTCTCAGCACTTTGGGATCCCAAACTGTTATCTGAAGCAAATCTAGGAGCAGATGTTTCCGCGCCATCTCTACGACTTACCCCAAATAATTCACTCACAACTGGTTTGTAACCAGCTCACAAAGATGGAATGGAATTCCCTGTTATTGTAAGTTGGTGACGGTTTGATTTCACTAATGCTATTTGAAAATCACGAAGAAGGTATCAAATTAAACCACGAATTGATCTGCAAATACCAGAGCTCCGAATATCAGGAGAAACTCATAGGCTACATATACTAGTCGACAGCTCGTGTTTTGCTACGAGAAGGTCTCTACGCTTGCTTACACTTCATTCCGCGATTCTTTCTAAACCATCACATCAATATAAAAAAAACCTGATGCCGTTCTCCTAGATAGCAACGTTTAATAGTCTAGAACCCCTATAAGTCTTCGTAGGGTGATGAAAAGTAACGCAACCTTGTCAAAGTTAGTAGAAATGACTTTTTACATTGAAAACGAAATTAGCAAAAAAAATTTTATCAGGTGTTTGAAATAAATTATTGAAATTAATTCCAATGGTACTTTAGTGGAAAAAAGAAATGCTAAGGGGTTTTTTACGCTCCTTATGTTTGTAATTTTGAGAAATCCTTTATTATTTGGTCTGTATGATAATACAAAAGCTAACTTCCCTCCAAAATTCGTCAAAATCTGTTCATGGGGTCCGAAGATTTCGTAATGAGTGAATCGTTTTTGGATTATAAAAATTAAGATTGTAGCAGAACAGTTAACGCTCAATTTGAATAATGAATGATCATGTCAACGATGAAATCTGTTCTACAAATGCCAAAAGTCATCATAACTGCATATTCAATGTTTCCCAAACCTTAATTTTTAGTATATTACTAGCTGAACCCGGCGGACGTTGTCTCGCCTTTCATTTTTCATTGACATACCAAAATAAAGCAATAAAAAGAATTATAGAAAAAAAATTGGGTGTGCGTCGGACCACACGGTGGATGTTATACTTCTTTGGCCATTCTCATACACCCACTCACGCACACAAACAGACAGAATATATAAATGAAATATATGACATTTTTCAATATTATTCAATATATGTATCTTCAATATATTATACGTGACTTCATTATTATATTATACACCTATATTATCATTATCAGTAATTTCTTCGATTAAATTTCTTCGATTAACAATCGATTAATCGATAGTTCTTAAAAATTTGTTCTTACTTTTCAGCGTGACGCGGTTTCTCGACCAACATCCCATCCCAAAGTGTCTAACGGGCGCAAAGAAGTATAACTTCAAAAACCATTATTTATTAAATGAGTAAAGTAATAAATAATGGTGAGCCTACTCTCGAGCAAGCGAATACAGATCACCTAATCAAGTAAAAGTAGTGTGTGCTACACTCTCAAGGTGAAATGTAGAACTACAATAAATCAAAACATATACAGTACTGTTGTTGTGAGAACTTCAATCTGCTTATGGCATGTGAAACTACATTAAACACCACAGTCATATGTTTTTTGTAAACAATTCAGATTCTCCATTTGAATAACATGGGATCTTTAGGAGCCCGTGGGGCGGGACTCTGTGGACGGATCTGCATCAAACTTCACAGTAACCATCTCGGGAGTATACAGGACAACATCCCAAAGTTTCGTGGCGATCGGTTGGATGGTTTGGCAGCGCATAAACTTCAAACATACAAACATCCTTTTTTATAAATATAGATATCAACTGAGTAGTAGTGATTTTATTAACGATGCCTGTATTGATTTTCAATTAATTTTATGTGACTAGAACAAAGTGACAAAGTAAACATCTTCTATTATTTATTTATGGTAATGGGTAGACTATTTTTGATTTATTAGTTATTGTCCTAATTACCGCACAAAAATTGAAATTCAACAAAGTAAAACCCCGTTAACCCGGACTATCCAGAACAGCAGATGGTCCGGGTTAACTAAAATGTGGGTTATCTGGGGGATACAGAAAATAAAACAAAATTAAAATTCAATATGCGGTAAGTTCATTCATGGTGTGAAAAACACTTTAAAATATTTTTAAACACAGTGCGGTACTACTAATAAAATATAAGAACAAATAAAAAACTTACCATATAAACACATAAAATGCAAAAATCAACTAAATACTCGGAAAAATGCAATGTTTTTATATTTCCGTATTTTGACACCAGTCCTGGTTATCCGGAGATAAGGAATCCGTTAAGATATCCGGTTTAACAGGGTTCTCCTAGTCCATAACATGGCCTCTAAAATTAAAATATTTCCCTCCAAATTCGTTAAAGCACATAAGATAAAAAGAATGTCGGAAGAAATCGTCACTTTCTGTCAAGTGAAAGAACGCTTCTAGATGTCTGTTAATGAAAGTTTTAATGTTCCCGAAAGTGTTAGCAGAGTGTCAATTAAACTGGTCATTCCAGGTTTACCAGAGACGTTCCCAGGAGCATCTCATGAGTCCCGTGTAATTGTGGAAGTAACTCCCACGACGTTTCCTTTGTGTACCATCAGCTGACCTCTTCTTACATACATTAGTTGAACAGAATCTAAATTATCCTATGAGAAACCTGGACGGAGAGTTCCCGTGTGTAGATTCTCAAATTCTCAAAAATGTTAAGTTAATTTGTGGAATGACTCTCCACAGAATGAGCGGTCGTAGCTAAGTGGTTAAAGTTGTGGCTTGCCACGCAGACGGTCCGGATCCGATACCTGGGTGACTATGACAGTTTTTACCCCTATATCGCTGGTTGGGAAGTCACGTTAAGCAGTTGGGTCCCAGGCTATGTGTATAAGAAAAAATACGGCTTCTAAGCTCGAACTTCACTCAGTATAATGAGACATTCATTTTTCTTATGGCTTATTAGCCCTTACTTCGCTTAAAATTATAAGCCATTCTTGAACTTTTTCAGCTTTTTCCGCCAACACCAAGAATTATATTTTTGTATGGCGCACAAGTAACGGTTTCTATTGCTAATTAACAAATCTTATAGGATCACAAAATATTGTCTGCCTCCGTGTAAGGAAAATATTTCTTTATTTACTGGAAAGGAAACTTACCAGCAGAAATTCTTACAATGTTCGATATAAACTAATTAAAAATCCACTTACCTTTAATGAGATAGCATCCAGGAATCCTCGCTGGAAAGTTAAGCGGGAGTTTATTGAGTGGCAGTCGTTGCTAGTTAAGGTGTCAAGCCATTCGCCAACTTGTGTCTGAGTGGTCGTAAACAGAAGCCAGCGAGCTTATTAATACATCAGTAAGTTGGTTCGTCATGGTCCAAGTAGAAAGGAAGCCCTTTCTCTGTCGAACCAGTGCTCGGCAGCAGGGCTAGTGTGTCTGTCCGTTGTATACCTATTAATGTTTGCTGCTTTAGTGCATTTTCCGGTGAAGTAATAAATCTCATAGGACAGTTTCGACATCTTTAAAATGACATGGTCCTGGTCCATTAGGTCGAAGTCCTACTCGAAACATTGTAAATGTTAAGACGAACTTGGTCTATCCAAATGCTTGAGGTGACTGCCACTGCCTCCCTTAAGGGCGTTCGATCAAAAATTATATATATTTTAAGTGATAGTCTTCTTATAAGAAATAATTGTATTGAGGAAAGAATTTGAAAAAATTCTTTATATTTACGGAGATATGGCTACTTAAAGTGGTTGATTTGTCTTTTCTAGGAACATACCTCGTTGAGGAAGCGTCCGATATATTTTATTACAATTTTGAGAATCTAGTGGTCAATAGATATTAAGGCAATTGGTTTTTAATGCAACCAATTATTTTTCTGTAACTGACACTACTACAAATGTTGAGTTGAAATGGTACGGTTATGTTTGGCTGCAACAGTGTATTAATTATATAAAATAAACCTAATTGCAAGATTGTATTATAAATTAATGAATTATGTACAACTTTTGGGCAGATGAGGACAGTGATGGAGAGAGAAAGGGGAAGGGAATACGTAGTGTGTTAGAGAGCTTTGCTACTCCTAGGCTCTGATGAAATCTAAAACTAAACCCTTTGAGCACCTGTATGAACATCCTTTCATGAAGAACGTCGTGGAAATATTTAAACACCTAACACATTTGAAACGAAGTCTTAAAAAATTATACTGAAGGAATGCAATAAATTTTCTCTTTAAGGGAATATCAATTCCTAATTGGTTGTTCCAGCTGGCGACAGGTTGTTCCAGTGGAGAAACTAGGTGTGATTGATGATTTATTTCTCGGCAGCTTATTTCTCGGCAAAGAACTTTCCTAATGAGGTGGATTGGAAGACGACAGGAGACTCTCGACGTCACAGAAGAAAGGCCCAATTTGTACGAGCTCTTGTATTTAGTTTGAACAGCTATTTTTATTACACTAATATCAGCCAGTAATATATTCTTATGAATTAATTACTTCCGCCTAATACACTTTTTAAACTCCCGTCGCAATATATCTTGGTTTGTCGTCTTTCGATTTTTAAACATCAACATCACTTTTTTACGACGTAGAATTCTTCAGTTTTCCATAGGCGTGTATTCATGAAAGCCGGTTCCTATCTTTGAAAGGTTTTAGAGATTATTTTACATTTGAAAGGTTGAAAAGTAAAGATGTTGCGTAACTTATGGTAATCCATCTCATGAAGTCAATGCCTGTACGGAAATTATGCTGCTAGTTTTCTTCAAGGCTAGCTGTTGAACTCACGTCGATGATAGGGCAAGTCCTTCACCTCGATACCAAGGGAGTTAAAGATCACTGTAAAGCTTCAATAAGTGAGGGTCGTGAATCCTAATTAACTAACATTGTAGCTGGTTCTAGAGGCCTGACTCTATTTGTTTTTTTAAAGATTTTGGTTTTGGAAGGAAAAATATAAACGACTTCTTGAAAAGAGTATAGAAATATGGCAGTAGAATCATTATACTAATGTTGGCTTAAAAGATCTGAACCTTGGACTCGTCGAGGAAACAGTTGTGGCTACGACCACACAAAGGATCCTTAACCCTCCACGCCTGGTCTGCAGTACGGGGCTGAGTGCCAAAAAGGAAATGAGTAATGAGCACTCAAACAGAAAATGTCATAAAAATACTAGATATTTCATTCAAGAATGTGCCTCACCATATGAGAGATACCATAGTTATGCATGTTTACTCTTATCTGAGAGTGTCTGATTTTCAGACCAGTCTTGTGAAAGATAGTAACAATAAGGTCCTAATCCTAATGATTCTCAAGCTCTTGTGTCAAAGATGTTTCTGGCGGTTTTTTGTATTTCAATAAACTGAAGTTTCCTAAGTCATTTCAACTCTCTTCTTAAACCGGTATCCCCACGATATGAACATTTTAAGGTGCGTGGCCGGTGTTACTCAAGATGATGAGACGTCCCGAATTTCGTTGGTTTTTCCCAACATTTTAGAGTGCTATCCATCCGGTAGGGCAATTTGTCCTAATTTTTAATTTGCTATAAATTAATGTAATGTAAATAACATTAATTGTATTAATCTAACTTTACAGATTATATTATTAATACATTTTGTATTATAATTGGTCTGGACAGTAAGCGGCCTGCATGTTATATTTAGACCATATACTGATTTCAGCAGCGAGGGGAAACGTACCATCGCCCTGCTGCTGTCCAAAACTGAAGTGACTAACTTGCTATTTATTGTTTATGTTATTATTCATTGTATAGTTGTTATTATTTAATTGTTATTTGAATACTGTAATGATTTGATTTAATCGTTCTAAGCTTGGTTTGTTAGTGCTAATCATAATAATATAATAATAATAATAAACGTTATTTCTCATAATTTACAATGGATACATGATGACATAATTAATTTTACATGACAGTAAACATTACACATCTTCGGCATTCAAACTTCACTTTGTTTAGGCAATCACTGTGCAACGTTATAAACCACTAATAATAATTAATTATATGCACACCTTATTACTATTTACACATTTTGTAATATATATATTTGTTGAATTTTGTTATTTTATGTTTAAACATGAATATAAATTATAATGAGAAATAAAGTGTTAACCTCCCAGGCTAGCCTGTTTGGAGGATTTCTTATACTATCTTGTAAAAGTAAAACAGCTATACAGCTATTGGCAATGAAAATGTTGAAGTACAAAAAAATACACAAATAAATAATCTGTATCCTAATATTGAATTCATATATCTTGGATACACACACACATATATATATATATATATACATTATTTTTTCTCCCTAATTAATCAAAGTAACATTATAACTATTTGAGCCTAATCCAACATGCATATTTTATGTTTATAGATTTCATTGTAAATAATCCCTCATTAAAGTATTAGTTCACAAGATTTGTACATAAAACAATTTAAAGAATAAAATAAACAATGAAAGCGTAAATGGATATACATTTCAAACATATATCAAGACAAACAAATAAATAATGAGAAAAAAAACAAAAAAGATAAAAGAAGTAAATATGTGAACAACTTAGTCAAAACATTTTTGCACATTATTAATTGTATTGAACATAATTAAACTTGAAAATCTGACAAAAGAAGCACAAGGAATACCATACTCAGTAACTAGCATTTGAGATATCATCTCATACATTGGTTCTAAAAAGCATCTCTTCTATGTCATCTACTGACAGAAGCCATTTTTTAAGATGCTTTGAAAAATAAATGATTGATTCCTGCTTTTTTATTTCATTTGGAATTAGATTAAACATTTTTGGTGCTAAATAGAAAAATGTTTTTGTAAAGTATGTATTTAACAGTTTAGGTACAAATAAATCTTCTGAATTTCTCAATCTCCTTTTATAATCATTTAATGATTTATGATTGTTGCTCCTCATATAGAATATTTTCAAAGTTTTATACACATACATGTATCCTAAGCGAAGAACTTGTCCCACACTACTACCCAATAATAGCTTTTAGAATTTACCATGGACAATATTGTAAGTTCAAAAACAGCTGATATGATGGATCTGTCTTCTTTTTTTTCATAATTAATCTTATATAATGTCTTTGGGTAACGATTATTGTTTTTAAATTTGAAATACATATATGTTCCCCCCAACATGAAATTCCATACTCTATTCTACTATTAACAAGGGAAAAATATAACGTTCTTAAGAGGTCATTATTACATATATTTCTCATAAAATAAAAAATTCTCAAGACATTATTTAATTTTTGTTTCAAATCAAATCAAACAATGGTCACTGCTGCTAAATACGTAGTGGGCGGGGCTCGATATTGTGCTGCTAATACGCAGCCTACCGTCTTCCTAGTTGCTATGACAATTTTTAAATGGAATGACATTGTGTGGAAAAATTAGTTCTCTATCTCACTTCCACCACTCGGCCCGTATATCTCGCTTCAGTCCTTTCAGTTGGTCGCAATCCAATAGGCATACATCACGAACGGTAACCAATAATACAAAGTACGTTGTCACTGGTAGACACAATAAATTAGATATTGGAAGTGTGAAAACTAAAGACTACGACAATACAGAGGCCGTGTTTTCAACGATAAACGATTTTTGCTATCTCTGCTAAACTTAGTGAACCAGACAAATGTGTTGTAGATATTGTAGGCAATAGGCTTTCTGCTTGGTCCTAGTTTAAGCGACACGGCGTCTACTCAATAGTTGCCATCGACTTAGTAGTTGGACTACTAGTGAAGTCTGAGATGTCCGTGCTGAGTGTCTGGATTTTGTGTAGAGAAGAGACTGCAGGTAAAGTATCCTATTTGTCAGGTAGCTAAAAATTAGACCAATACTTCGTGGTTCGGATTCCACATAATGCTGTCTGTTCTTTAGTTTCCCTCTGAGCTACCAAATCAGCAAATAAGTATATTCTCTTTGTTCAACAAAAACTCTCCCACACCACCTCCCTCGCCCAAAACTATTCATATTCAGGAAGAGTCCCGTATTTGGCTCCGATAAGTAACATCACTTTTATTAGTTACGTTTTATGGAGTCACGTCACCAGCAGCCAACAATACGTTCCTTCCACGATCATCCGCCAAGGATGGAGAGTATCCACGCCTACAGTTTTACGACTTGTTCATTACGCACGTCCAGTAGTAAAGATCACGTGATTGCACGGGATACGCCAGTTTTCCTGATCCTCCCGTTATAGTTTACGTCAACTAAAGAAAGTTGAGGATAAGGACTGGCCTAACTATAGCAGTGTTAGACAATACAGGATAAGGAATGGCCTGACCGGTTTAGGCCTAGAATGTTGTCAGACATTGGTATTCCTGTGAGCACGAACGCCTGATCTGCTTCACCCGTACTACTGTGATAATTGGCCACTGTCTTCCTCAAAAGTTTAGAAGTGACTCGTCTGCTACTGAACAGAGAGAAAAAAAGAAACAGAGGCCCCTTCCTTATGGCCGTAGTGAACGCATTAGTGGCGGTTGTAAATATATTACAACTACTGTACATCTTCATACATCTGTAGTAATAATTACTACGTTTATCCTTGAAGATTTGGAGGAATAACTATATTTCTTTCTTCTCTAAGGTTATTGGCAACTGATCCACGGAGAGTAGTAAATCAGATTTTGTGATCCTTATTTGGTGAAAAGATATGCGACTATAATATATATAATATTGGCTATACTAGTGTCTTGACAACAGAGGACAAGGACTGGACTAACTATAGAAGTGTCTTTACAACAGAGGACAAGGGCTGGCCTAACTGTAGAAGTTTCATGACAACAGAGGACAAGGGCTGGACTAACTATAGAAGTGTCTTTGAAGTGTCTTTACAACAGAGGACAAGGACTGGACTAACTATAGAAGTGTCTTTACAACAGAGGACAAGGACTGGACTAACTATAGAAGTGTCTTTACAACAGAGGACAAGGACTGGACTAACTATAGAAGTGTCTTTACAACAGAGGACAAGGACTGGCCTAACTGTAGAAGTTTCTTGACAACATAGGACAAGGACTGGCCTAACTATAGCTGTGTTTGACAATACAGGATTTAGACTGGCCTAACTATGGCCGTATTTTGACAATACAGAATAAGGTCTGGCCTTATTATAGAAGTATTTTGTCAATACAGGATTAGAAATTGTTTAACTATAGCAGTGTTTCGCAATACAGGATAATGACTGGCCCAACTATAGCAGTGTTTCGCAATACAGGATAATGACTGGTCCAACTATAGCAGTGTTTCGCAATACAGGCTAATGACTGGCCCAACTATAGCAGTGTTTCGCAATACAGGCTAATGACTGGTCCAACTATAGCAGTGTTTCGCAATACAGGCTAATGACTGGCCCAACTATAGCAGTGTTTCGCAATATAGGCTAATGACTGGCCCAACTATAGCAGTGTTTCGCAATACAGGATAATGACTGGTCCAACTATAGCAGTGTTTCGCAATACAGGCTAATGACTGGCCCAACTATAGCAGTGTTTCGCAATACAGGCTAATGACTGGCCCAACTATAGCAGTGTTTCGCAATTCAGGCTAATGACTGGCCCAACTATAGCAGTGTTTCGCAATACAGGCTAATTACTGGCCCAACTATAGCAGTGTTTCGCAATACAGGCTAATGACTGGCCCAACTATAGCAGTGTTTCGCAATACAGGCTAATGACTGGTCCAACTATAGCAGTGTTTCGCATTACAGGATAATGGCTGGCCCAACTATATCAGTGTTTTGTAGATAATGGTTAAGGAAGGATGGCCTACCTGGTCCCGGCTCCCATCTATTTTTTGGCTGCCGAAACCTATCCATAGCCTAAGTTCAGACACAGCCTTTACTTCCTGACGACTTGCGTAAGCGAGAAAGTGGGCACAAAAGCAGATGGGTGTTCCGACCTTGGGCTGTTTGGGAAAGGCGTGGCAGTGATTGGCCCAACAAGGAGGGCGACCTAAGAAACCAGTTAGTTTGGTATTTATATGAAATTAATTCTGATGATAAGCTGTGAAAGGAAGTAAGAAAGTTATTTGTACAACAAGACGACCTGGTATATGTATCTTTGGTTACAGAAGAACACCGTTGTATTGAAGGCTTATTATTCAATAAACCATTCTCATTTATAATATTCAAATTTATATTTTTAATCACTAAACAATATTCACTGTTAAAATTTATAATTTGTTTACGTTAGACTCTTTTGTAATGTTTTCTTAACAAACCTTCTTGTATATATATATAGTATCACTAGACGACAGCCCTTACTTCCTTACAGGGTGGTTCTCCTCGTTTGCTTACCCTTCCTTCCGTGGTTCTCCTTAAACCAGCACATTAATATAAAAGCTCAGCCTGCTGCCGTTCCCCTAGAAAACACATTTTTATGGTCTAAAAGGTTCTATGAGCTCCTTTAACCCTTTGGCTGATATGCAACGATTTATCGTTGTAGCAAAAATAGCCGAAAACTGGTAAACAAAGATTTATCTCTATTGTCCGATCGGCCGAAAAGTGATGTGCAACGATAAAACGCTGTTAGCCGATCAGCCGAAAAGTGATATGCAATGATATTTCGTTGTTGCGTAATTAATTTATTTCGACGTTATTTTTTGGTTAAATAATTTCAAATTTCTAAGAATTAGTTGAGAGATACATGTAATTCAATTAAAAAAAACATAAAGTTAATTTATATAATGCGTTTAAATATTGATCTTGAAAGAAAACGTAGTATAGATTTGGAAGGCCGTGGCGTCTGCTTAACTAATAATAATAATAATAATAATAATAAATCCTTTATTGCATGGACAATATAAAAAATATTGTATCGCAAACGTCAGTTTTAAAATTAGTTAACCTAAGGCTTTAATTTAAACAATCATTCATAACAATAAATACACACAAACATACATACAAGGAGGGCATTCACACAAATCTATCTATAGTGTTTGAAACTCCCACAAAAGTCAACGGGATGTGTCTAGCCAATTAAGTTGGTCTCCCAGTCGTGTGCTAGGAACTCTCCGATGCTGTAAAAAGCCTGGGACAACAGTATGTCTCTCAAGCGGGTCTTAAATATTTTTGAATTTGGAGCAATTTTAATTTCTTTAGGTAAGCTGTTAATTAATTTGACACCCACCTGCGAGGGCAGGTGTTGATAGACTACCGTTCTGTGTTGCCCAGTACGGTTGTCATCTCTGCCTCTAGTATTATAATTATGTAAGTCACTGCCCCTTATCAGGTTGCATTTGGACATACAATATAAAATTGTTTCTAGAATATACAAGCAAGGCAGAGTCAACAGCTTGAGTTGTTTGAACATTAGTTTGCACGACTCTCTGCTCATTAAATTTGCAATAATTTGGACTGCCTTCTTTTGTAGTCTAAACACTCTCAAGAATTCACTATATACACCACCTCCCCAAATCACCAGTCCATAGGAAAGGTGAGGGTAAATGAGACCATAATATGCCGTCATCAGTACCTGAATAGGGCAGTATTTAGAGAGCGTCCTCAGTACATAAATGTCTGAGGATAACTTAGAGCATACACTATTAATATGGTCATTCCATGTCAAACCTCTGTCGAGGTATATTCCAAGGAATTTAGTGGACTCCACTTCTTCTAGCACAGAGTCCGCCAGTAACACTGAGGGGCTACTTCCGAAATCAATGGGCCTCAAACAAAAGTTGATGACCTGTGATTTTGTTGAATTTGTTTTAAGGTTCAGCATATTAAAATGCTGAGCACAACTGTTCAAATCAAGGTAAACGTTTAATTCTAGATTTTCTTTACAGTTTTCACTAAAGCAAAGAGTCGTGTCATCGGCATATTGGACGAGTTGACCATGCTGCAGCGATAAACCAATATCATTGACATAAATCAAGAACAATGTTTTGGCGCCAATTATTGTTAGTGTCGGATCGTATGAGGTTATAGAAGTTAATTGAGCAGTGTGTTGTGTTGTTAACTGTTAGTTGAAATGTGTGATTAGAAGCGGAAGTCTCGCACAGCTTGTATAAAGGACAAGGTGTACATGCTGAGTGTTTAGTCAAGCACATATGCGTGTAAAAAAAAACTACCCTATATATTTTAAATATGTTATTCTTCAGTTTTTTAATTAGTAAGTTGCATTTACATTACAATTTCCATTTTTAAAAGACACTCCAATGCTTCATGTACAAGGATTTCCAATAAATCACCTCAAATGCGTCATTTTTTTATTTTTATTTTTTTTCATTCATGTTAAGTTTTTTTTAATTAAAAAACCAAATTTTCAGGTTCTGTTCATAATTAAATGTACTTTAAGGATATACTACAGTCAACAGGCAAAATATGTATATGATCTGTTTTTTAGCTCCAAAAACAAAAAAATTTTTGTTTTTTAACTATATGTATATTTTTAGTTAGTATATCTATTGAAATATTTTTGTCCTGATAGACAAACTAAACCTAAAAACAAGACTACTGTACTTTCATGCAAATATGTTAATAATTACTATAGTTACATATTAAAATTCAAACCCTTGCAAAACGCCATTTTTAGCCTATCAGTTTTGGGATGACACATGCCAAAAATCCTATCTGTTTTCGAGTTTTTTTGTTTTTTTTTTCCAATAAGAGTTAAGGGGATACTAAGTAATGCTGTCATGTAAGTAGAAATAACCTTAAAAATATCTACAACTAACTGTACCCGCCCGCTTCGCCGGTCATAATATTGAGTTTTGGTTGTATCATTGAAATGTGCAGCAACCTTTCAGTTTACACAGTATCCAATTTATAAAAGCTGATGTTTTGTGTAGTTTACTACTGTACTCAATTATTTTTAATTTTGAAAGTTTTGCCTACCACAATTTTATTATATTTGTTTTTATTTAACAGCTGTTAATCAAATAAATAAATCAATTAATATAGCTTCACAAGAAATCAAAACATAAAAATATAAACAGTTTAAAAAATTAACACATGGTTTAATTTAATTTTGACATATTTAAAACCCACAGCCGATATTCTTTTTATATTTGACTTATTATACCTTCATGCATCCTGCTATTTGATTAACATTGAAACATTAGAAGTCCAAGGTACGGAGCCCTGAGGGATTAAAGAAACGGGAATAGGACAGAAACCTTCCCTGGGGTATATAGAACAACTTCCCCAAGTTTCAAGGCGATCGGCTGGACGGTTTGGTAGCGCATAAAGGATAGACAGACAAACATACATATATTGGATGTTATAGATATAGATGAGAACCAAAAATCAGCCATGCTTTTGCATCTTGTTTGTGTTAATTTCTATCAGCTGTTTGAAATAAATTGTTAAATTAAATTAATACCAATGTCACTCTTGTAGAAAAAAATGAAATGTTGAGGAGCTATTTACTTAGGAATGGAATTTCGAGAAATCCTGTCTTGGTGAATCTCTTTTAGGATAATTTCCCTCCAAGTTTCATCAAATTGGATGAATGAGTGTGTACAACGTTTTTGGCTTACAATATTAACTAGTTTCCCACATAATAGTTAAATAACAATAACAGATGCCACCAAGATTGCTTGTTTTGTTTTTGACGGACAATACTCTTTTAATCTCCATGTAGTCTATTTAGTTAAATTAAATATACGAAAATAACAAATATACCTTTATTTAATTTGTACTACATATACTTATTTTAAATGATAATCGTTTCGTATGAATTATAAGTGTTTCTAATAATAGAGAGCCATGGATCACGCCAGTTTATGAACAATATACAGAATGAAAGTAAGGCCTCTATTTCAATTATTTTAAAAATCTATAGATAACTAGAACCCCTTTTGTCACCTTAATATGAGTTTGTTTCAATCAAAACCACTTCAATAAATATATGATCATTGGTGTTAATATTTTAGCCACTAACTTGCGGTTCTAGATATTGTGACAGAAGAATCAGGACGATATTTCTTCAAAGATAAAACCTTGGCCTGGTTAAAATATTGAGCAGTTGATGGAGTAAATAAACACCTCTGATATTTCCAAACTTGTCTTGAATGCGCTGAAAAACTTACAGTTATAAAAAAAAAAAAATAGAAATAAATATGTCTACTATAATAGCGTTTATAATTACATTAAAAATTGATTATAAATTCGTAAAATAAATTCGATGTAGTTATACAATCCAATAACTAATTAATTCGGGTCTCTCAGCTGAGCGCTCGTTCAGATTTGCAATGAAGTTAGGCAATCATTACCCACAACACTCGGTGGGCCCTCTGTGACATTGAGACTCCAGTTTCCATTGACGTTATCATACTGTGCCCATACCCACACTACACTCGGCGGATCCCCGTGACAAGGAGACTCCAGTTTCCACAGACGTTATCAAACGTGTGTCCATACCCAAAACACACTCGGTGGGTCCTCTGCAACAAAGAGATTCCAGTTTCCATTGACGTTATCAGACATGTGTCCATACCCACACCACACTCGGTTGATCCTCTATGACATGGAGACTCCAGTTTCTATAGACGTTATCATACTGTGCCCATACCCACACCACACTCGGTGGGCCCTCTGTGACATTGAGACTCCAGTTTCCATTGACGTTATCAGACATGTGTCCATACCCACACCACACTCGATTGATCCTCTATGACATGGAGACTCCAGTTTCTATAGACGTTATCATACTGTGCCCATACCCACACCACACTCGGTGGGCCCTCTGTGATATTGAGACTCCAGTTTCCACAGACGTTATCAAACGTGTGTCCATACCCACACCACACTCGGTGGACCCTCTATGACATGGAGACTCCAGTGTCTATAGACGTTATCATACTGTGCCCATACCCACAACACACACGGTGGGTCCTCTTTGACAAAGAGATTCCATTTTCCATAGATGTTATCATACTGTGCCCATAACCATACTACACTCGGCGGATTCCCGTGACAAGGAGACTCCAGTTTCTGTAGACGTTATCAAACGTGTGTCCATACCCACAACACACTCGGTGGGTCCTCTGCAACAAAGAGATTCCAGTTTCCATTGACGTTATCAGACATGTGTCCATACCCACACCACACTCGGTTGATCCTCTATGACATGGAGACTCCAGTTTCTATAGACGTTATCATACTGTGCCCATACCCACAACACACACGGTGGGTCCTCTGTGACAAAGAGATTCCAGTTTCCATAGATGTTATCATACTGTGCCCATACCCACACTACACTCGGCGGGTCCTCCGTGACAAGGAGACTCCAGTTTCCACAGACGTTATCAAACGTGTGTCCATACCCACAGCACACACGATGGGTCCTCTCCTCTGCGACAAAGAGATTCCAGTTTCCACTGACGTTATCAGACGTGTCCATACCCACAACACACTCGGTTGATCCTCTACGACATGGAGACTCCAGTTTCTATAGACGTTATCATACTGTGCCCATACCCACAGCACACACGATGGGTCCTCTCCTCTGCGACAAAGAGATTCCAGTTTCCACTGACGTTATCAGACGTGTCCATACCCACAACACACTCGGTGGGTCCTCTGCAACAAAGAGATTCCAGTTTCCATTGACGTTATCAGACGTGTCCATACCCACAACACACTCGGTTGATCCTCTATGACATGGAGACTCCAGTTTCTATAGACGTTATCAAACGTGTGTCCATACCCACAGCACACACGATGGGTCCTCTCCTCTGCGACAAAGAGATTCCAGTTTCCACTGACGTTATCAGACGTGTCCATACCCACAACACACTCGGTGGGTCCTCTGCAACAAAGAGATTCCAGTTTCCATTGACGTTATCAGACGTGTCCATACCCACAACACACTCGGTTGATCCTCTATGACATGGAGACTCCAGTTTCTATAGACGTTATCAAACGTGTGTCCATACCCACAGCACACACGATGGGTCATCTCCTCTGCGACAAAGAGATTCCAGTTTCCACTGACGTTATCAGACGTGTCCATACCCACAACACACTCGGTGGGTCCTCTGCAACAAAGAGATTCCAGTTTCCATTGACGTTATCAGACATGTGTCCATACCCACACCACACTGGGTTGATCCTCTATGACATGGAGACTCCAGTTTCTATAGACGTTATCATACTGTGCCCATACCCACAGCACACACGGTGGGTCCTCTGTGACAAAAAGATTCCATTTTCCATAGATGTTATCATACTGTGCCCATACCCACACTACACTCGGCGGATCCCCGTGACAAGGAGACTCCAGTTTCCACAGACGTTATCAAACGTGTGTCCATACCCACAGCACACACGATGGGTCCTCTGCGACAGAGAGATTCCAGTTTCCACTGACGTTATCAGACATGTGTCCATACCCACACCACACCCGGTGGATCCTTTGTGACATGGAGACTCCAGATTCTATAGACGTTATCAGACATGTGTCCATACCCACACCACACTCGGCGGGTCCAGTTTCCATGTAGTGTTGATATCACTTTTGTATTATCAATCGCTTGCACGGTTTACCGCTGTGTTGGTGCGGGTGTCAACACCACGATCTGGGTCTACCTTGTTGACCGTATCGATGTGTTGCAGAAGGTTTTACAATTTAGCGTGTGCACTTACCGTGAACTACAGGCCGATAACGTGCCGTGATTTACAGGTCCTGTGATCAAATCAATTTCACATTAAAGGTTGGGTCCCAGACAGGAGAAACCAATGCTGTGTAAGTTTTGTATCAATGTGGACTTCTCTTCAAACTGTTAATCCCGTCAGGTCGCCTTCATAATGCTTTTCGTTTATCCATGCGGTGATATAAATTATGAGTAAAAATATGAACGCCCAGAGTATGATGTTCAATGATACTAATGGTTTATTGTATCATCAGTCGACAGTAGTTGTTTCGCTACAAGGTGGTTTTCTCCAATTGTTTACCCTTCCTTTCGTGGTTCTCTCTAAACCATTTTCTATCAGCTGTTTGAAATAAATTATTATATTAAATTATTGCTAATGTTACTCTTATAGATATAAAGGAAACCTTTAGGGGCTTTTTCTCCCCCATAGGAATTGAATTTCAAGAAATTTTTTCTATAGAGACTCAATACTCTATGAGACGAAAGTTAACTTCCCTCTAAATGTTATGAAAACCTGTTAAGTGGTTCCGGAGTTTTCTTGATGTTTCAAAATTCAAAACATTGATACTGGATTTTATATAATAAGATCAATAAATGTACCTCATGTACGGACAGAAACAGTTATTCAGTCAGTTGACGACTTACCGTTATGTCTCTAGTAGTTGATGGAAATATGTATGCAATCCGTTTAGCTCGCCCATCGTCATTCCCATCATTTCCCGGATGTGTATTGCTTATGACCTTGTACAAGACTTGGATGTTAAGATCAGCTTCACCTATCAACCTTGGGTTGGCTAACAGCTATGATTTAGTTAGTTCTGCAGTACAAACAGCTGTTATATTGTTGACGGTGTTATTTCCCATTATTAATAAATTTTGTTCCTTGTAAGGAGAGTACTAATATTTTAATTGTATCGTAATTAATTTTATTTGTAATTAATTTTTTACATGGATATCGTTTAACTATGCAAATTAATTTGCACGTGAAGGATAAATAAATTTTTCAGGAATTTTTAATGTATAATAATGTAGGAATTTTAATTCGATATCATCCGAATCACTTCTTAAAAAATACCTGGTGCTGTCAATACCGTTACAAAATGTATTGTTCTGTAATACCTTGTTAGTATTAGTTTTCATTTAGAGTTATAGTTAAGTTAGTAACTACTGCAATACATTAAGTTTGCAAGTGTATTATATATAATAAACTAGGGGATACCCTGCACGTATCGTGTGCCAACGCCACCACTGCCAGTGCTTGTACCTCCAGCCCTCTGTGACTTATTTGACTAATTTAAAATAACAGAGAAAATTATATATTATTGTATATGTTTATCAAGTTTTTTATGTTGAAATATTTTTAATGTATTCTTTTCGGATAAAATTGGTCGTTTAAGGACTATTCTTACTCTATGGGATGGAATAGTTCCATCCCATAGAGTATTCCTTTTATACATCAATAATCTTCCTTCATGCTTATCTACGGCCAAACCATCCCTATTTGCTGACTATACCTCCCTCTCAATATCTAGCTCTGACATCAATCATTTAGAACAACTATCTTTTTATGAGGCCAATAACTTGTTTCAGTGGTTTGACAACAACTTGCTAGCTGTTAATTCTGAGAAAACGACACTAATAAACTTCTGCATGAGTGAAAAACTACAAAGGTTTTAGTGTTCTTTTAAATGAATCCATGGTACAGCCTACTCATGATGTCTCCTTCTTAGGATTAGTCCTGGACGAGTACCTTAGTTTTGGCGGCCACATTGAACACGTTTCAAAAAAACTTAGTTCAGGAATCTTTGTGTTGCGTAACTTGAGACATCCATCGAACGCTGACGTCCTCCTATCTGTGTATTATGGGCTTATCTACCCCCACTTAGCCTATGCTATACCAATTTGGGGGTGTGAGAGTCAAAGGACTAAATTTTTATTCAAACTACAAAAGTGGGCTGTTCGGACTATGTTCTTCCTTCGCAGAGATCAGTCCTGCAAGACTTATTTCCAGGAGTCAAGAATCCTAACCTTGCCATCTATCTACATTCTAGAAACTCTCACTTTTGTCAAACAGAACTTTCCCAAATTTAATGTTTCAGTCCAAACATCATATCTATTACGCAACTCAAACAAGTTATCCATTCCTAAACATTCTACTACTTTTTTCAACAAACACTTATTTTACAATGGCGTCAAACTGTACAATAGTCTTCCTCTTACACTAAAGTTGGAGTCAAACCATATTAAATTCAGAAATAAGCTCAAAAATTTACTGGTACAGCTCTCTTGCTACAGCGTCCAGGAGTTTTTGACTAATACAACTCTGTAAACTTTCTTTAACTTAAATCTAGGTTAAAATATTGTATAACTTGACTGTAAATTAATGACCTGGCTAATGCAATTTATTGTCAATTTGGCTTAATAAAATGATTTGATTTGATTTGCATTTTGGAAAATCCTCTCTTACTGCCATCAAGGATACAAAATCTCCATTCCCTTAAAATGTTCAGGGACCGGGAGTACAGTTTTCAAAATTACGTAATGAGTCAGTGAGTAAGTTGTGTTTCGTGAAATGTAGTAGATATTGAAATGTTTTGGGACACTGATATATCTACATAGTTACATATTTTACTATGAGAGACTTGAACTCTCCATATTTAAGCAGGTTCACAAGGGAATCGATAACCCAGGTATTTATATTCGAAAAATAAAGTGTTTAATAATGTCACAGAGAAGGGAGGAACAGAGGTAACGTCTAATAGTGCGCTGAATACGAGTCAAGTAAGGAATTTGGAGTGTCGAATTGCACCATCGTCAGTCCCTCTATCATATCTCTTACACACTCCTTTCTTTATTCTCTCTTTCCCCGCTCTCTCTCCCTCACCTCCTTCCTCACTTCCTTCATTCTATTTCTCATTCACTTCAAATTTCAAACATCAACAGCTGACTCTGGTGGAGGGACGAGACGTATTTGCCACACTGTGAGCAACGTGCGTTGTGATCACAAAGTAAATATTACAAATATAGTAGGCATCGGCGAGCCAAAACATAAAAGCAGTTGAAGCCGCAGTTGAAGCCGAGTCCGCCATCTTGATGGTGGCTAGATCTTCTTATGGCTAGCTAGTGGGGCACACAAATTAAAGTAAGCGCTTTGTTTGTATCAAGAATTAAGCCATTTAGAGGCAAAATAAAATATGGAAACTAAGTACATGTTAAATTGATGGGTTTATAATGCACAATAAATTAAAATAATTTTTGTATAACCAACAGTTTACTTGTAGTAATATTTTTAGTAAGTCGCGAACCAATTACAAAATTAAAAGTTAGTATGCGACAATTTTTTGATGTTTTGGTCAGAGAATTTTTGTCAGTGAGAATGTTTTAGGTTATTAATTGAGGTTTGATCTAGAATAATTATTTTCCTTTATAAGATGTGGTAAAGTGGAAGATTTAAAACCATTTTAAATGCGCGTCATCACGTTCGTATACTCGCTAATGATGCGTAGTTCGCTGTGTATAGTTTGACTTGCTACCTTTTTTAATTTTTCAATATAACATCCCTACATAAAAATCGGCTAATGATGGATAAATATCGTCTTATACAGATAAGCAAATCTAGACACGCGTCTTCCTGTCACCAGTCAACTACGCAAACAACGTGATTGACGCTCCGTACTACTAGTAGGACGGAAAGTGAAGCTGGGCGCCATCTTGGTGGTTACGGCCGGCTTCACCGCAGGAGAGTCTATGCGCACTCTATTTTTGTATTTCTCTGTGGTTTCAATGTACCAGCGTTCTCTTCCGGCCTAAATTCTAACTACTACTGACGCGTTCGCCACAAATTCGACCGTTTCATTCTTCTCTGTAATAATGTGTTCAGGAGAATCAGATTCGCTAAACTCTGACAACACGTCAGTAAGGCTATAAAAGGCACAGTTCAGACACTATTAACCGTAGCCTGACCCTCTGACCTCAGCTGGAAGACGTAGAAGCTGTCACAGTCGGATTTTAGAAACGAGACCACGTTGTGTTGCGTAAGTAAACCGAAAGCCGCCTGCACTTGCCGGTTTTACCCGATCCTTGCCCCCAGACCCGAGATGTAGGCAATAAAATCGTCCTGCGAGTCCTTACTGCCTTTGTTATTTATTACCTTACGGGTGATTATTCTACTCAGCCATAAACTTGGTGTCGAATGTGTCTCACAACCACATTTTTTCTAACAGTTGTGTTTGGGGTTTATTGGTATTGCCGGCTTTTCCGCACTTTCATCATGTACTTGCCAATCTACGTACTTGTGCAGTCTCGCAAGTTTATGTAAGGTGGTGGCAAGTCGTTTTCATTAGTATTTTAACAACAGGATATTAAACTAAGATCAGAGGTTAAACCCCATCAAGCAAGCTGCATTACTGTTATAGAAACTGCTGTAACTCACTTCCGGTCCCGACTTTTAAAATGAATAACTAATTACACCATTTATGATCTCGTGTAAAGATCATTATCTCACAGGATCCATATTTATACTATACATACTAGTTCTACATAATTTTAAGAATAAAACAACTTCATCCTTATCCTATAACATTTTAAAATATATCCTTGAGGCATTTCGAAAACACCGTTTTCATCATCATGGAAAGGAACAAGAAATGTTGTATTTAAAAAAATGTTTTACTTGTAATTTTTACGATGAATCCCTTTTTTCAAAAATCTGTTAGAATAATTTATTTAATAATGCGTGTTTTACTTCCAATTTTATAAAACAATCGAAAACTGTGGTTTTCATGATGAAACTAAAACAACGCCGTTTTTGTTTCGTTCGAACTTCAATTAAATTGAACTTGAGTCAAATAAATTTAATCCATTCAGTTTTCAACATTAATGAAAAGCTTCAAACAACTGCTACCAGACCTAGGTGTTTAGCATAGTTAATATTATACCAGTAATGACATATTATTATTTTTATTTTAGACTAAGGATAGTATATTTTTTAAATGTTTAACAGTGGAGAGAGTGGGTGGAAGGATTTTGAAGTCTTAGTGTACACCTATATATTTTTAAATAAATAATGGTATGATTTATATTTGAAATATTTGCTTACAACAGGTTGTTTAAGTTGTTTCTGTGTTTCTTAAAGGTCGATGAACACTGAACTGAGCAGTTGCGTCTAACGATAGAGAAGAAAGAAACAGACGTCGAATCCGACTGTGTGCTGAATGTGTGCCGCGTAGTTATTACTGTATTTCAGTTTTGTCATTTATTATTCCGTCCATGCGGTCAGCACCTTGTCAGTCCCTTTTTGTCCTCCCAAATCCTCAAGGATGAACGTAGTAATTATTACTACATAATATGTGTATAGATTAATATTAGTTGTAGTCTATTTATAACTGCCACTGAGATAGCGACCTCCGTTTCTCTGTAGGAATGATATTCACGATAAAAGTTTGAGGTAAATTGTAGCTTAAGACAGTCGACTGGCGCTCCTGTTTGTAAAACAATATTAAATTTGACTTAAGAATTTCACTGTTAGCCGTTTAGGGTCCCACAACGTCAACGACTAAGACGATAATGTGTTAGTTTTAAATACAATGTTGAAGTTAACAAGAGAATCGTAGTATAACGATGTCCAGAACATATCCGATATCCCTTGTTTCTCTATAAGGTGGTTCTCAACGCTTGCTTACCCTTCCCTCCGTCGATCTCTCTCAATCATCACGTCAGTATAAAAGCTCAGCCTGCCGACGTTCTCCTAGATTACAAAGTTTTATAGTCTAGAAATCCTCAATAAGTCTACTTTAGGGGGTTGCAAAGTAGTATAACTCAGAATTATTAGAAAGGACCTTAAACATTTCAAAATAAATAACCAACATATCCAAGCTGTTGTGTTAGATTTATGTTTTTATCAGCTGTTTGAAGTAAATTATTAAATTAAATCAAATAGTTCTAAATAATTGGCATAACCGTCCTCCATATTAAACACTAAAAAATCAAAACTTTGAAAATCACCAGTTTGATTCCCAAATATGTTTTTTGCCATAACTTGAAAACTACTCAAATTAGAAACATGCAGTTTTTTACTTAAATATTTTAAACTGTAATTCACATCTTTGTTAAACATTTAATTAAAATAGTTTTTTAGAAACTTCCATTTTTATGTTTTTTTTTTTTTTCATAAAAATAAAAAGTCAAAATAGTGAAAAAATGGTCTGGAGATAATTGGCTAAATACACCTATATACCAAATTTAATAAAAATGTAGTCTATCTATTAGTTTGGTCTCCAGTGAACTGCACATAGACACAGAAAGTCACACATAATTACAACCACCAAAAAGTAACAAAATTTTTTTTTTTTTTTTTTTTTTGTTCAGGGGACCCTAAAATGGAATTTTAGACCAACTTGTAAAACAACTTTTTTAACGTTTGCAATACTTTCTTTATGCTAACGTATATGGAAAAAAGGAAAATTTGAGGAGTTTTTTCTATCCCCTTAAAAATGGAAATACGAAAAATTAGAATTTAGGCTTAAGCGGCTGTTGTCATAACTAGAATCTACATTTTCCAGTAACAACAGCGTCAAGGTACTATCTACAATATTTACAAGATGACCAGACGTTTCACCCATGCTGTAATGTGGCATCTTCAGTGGTATCGTTTAACGCGGTTGTCTCCGGAAAATGTAGATACTAGGTACGAAAACTTTCTTAGTGTGTCTCTATGATACTAAAGCTAACGTCTCCCCAAATTTCATCAAAATCTATTCAGTGGTTCCTGAGACTTCGTGATGAATGAGTGCATCGTTTTTTACTTTCTCCCATATGCGTTAGCATAGAGAAAGTATTGTGATCGTAAAAAGAAATTTGTTTACAAGTTGGTCTTAAAATCCATTGTAGGGTCCCCTGTACCCAAAAAAGTGTTTTTCGAAAAAAATGTTTGATGTCTGTCTGTGTGTATGTGCCGTTCGCTGGAGACCAAACAGATAGATCAATGTTTATGAAATTTGATATTTAGGTGTCCAATTTAGCCATTTAGCCAATATCTCCAGACTATTTTTTCACTTTTTAGAAATCGTATTGTTTTTATTTTTATGGGCAAAAGACATAAAAAAATTGAATTTTATCAAAAACAGCTCTAACGATTTTGATTACATTTTCAAGGAAAATGTGAATTACAATTTTAATTTAAACCGCATGTCTCTAACTTGACTAGTTTTTGGGTTATGGAAAAAAACATATTTGGGAATCAAACTGGTAATTTTCAAAGTTTTGATTTTTTTAGTGTTTAGTATGGGGGGAATGTGCCAATTCTTTGGAAACATTTACTTGAATTAAAGTTTCTACACAGTTGTATATAAATATTTACATAGTATAAAGTGAAATAAGAATTAACACTGACCTATTATAAAAACAAATCAAAAATATGAATACTCCATAATTGAAGGGTTGAACTTAGTAATTATTGGATGGAAGGTGTGTACATCATAAAAAAGGGGTATTTAATTTACCTTTTTTAAATTGCCGAGGAGAAATCCAGTTTTGTAACAATAGTCTACTGTTTATTGGAAATGGCTGCACTATCAAGTAATAAGATTTTGTAAATTATATTCATTTCTGAAATTTGATCGTCAGAGACATGAAAAAAAAAAAACTAAAACGAAAATTATTTATGCTACTCAAAAAATACTTGAGTAATATTCTTGGAATGGACCAGCCCTTAGGACCACAGTTAAATAAATTATAGTCATGACTTAACTATTTTGAATTAACATTTTATTGGTAATTTCATCAAATTGGTATATTTAAATCGATTAACTATACCGATTTAATCGATAGTTAATCGGTGTCCACTGGTCCATGAAATAGCTGCACTTTATCGGCAAGACCAGTTTGTTAGTTTCTGGTACGCACGTATCCATAGCAATTATTAGTGAATGCTGAGTATATTGTTGCTTAGGGTTAAAACAATTTTTACTTTTATGAACATTTAGTTAAACATAATCGAAACTCCAGATAATTAGCAATAACTGTTATAGGCGTGCATTGCTTTTTGTGATTTAATGTTTTTTAACATGTATTAATTTAAGCATATATTTTGTGTTTTAAATTTAGAAGTAAATAGTAATAAATTAACGAACGTAAAATGATAGGGCCTATATATTATATGTTTAAAACTCCAAACTATTAATAAATTAGTGTTTAAGGCGTTTGTTTTGTTTGACTTTTTGATCGGCAAGTGTCAAAACAAAAACGTTTCTTAACACAATTATTTAGATACTGCAATACGGTTAGCTGTCTGTTGAATCCGAATTCCGTTAAGTCGGGGTCCGTAAAATTGAAGGTTTACCTGTCCTACGTGATTTCTTATAAGACAGTATCTATAAATCCTGAAGTGACACAAAGCTGACAATTGCATCTGAACAGCGTCACAAACATCCTGAATGTGGAACTATCACAAAGGGACACGTCCAGTTTATATAATCCTTGGGGATGGTGTTTAGTAAATTCACCTTACGCTGATTAATGAGTGGGTGCGTGCGAGAGGCCACGCCTTGTGATATTTCATCTCCGGGAAATTCGATGCGTACTTTTTCCGGTCATTGGGTAAAGTCGCACGCTTGAACGGCGTCACAGCAGCATCACGTTGGTTCTCCCAATAAATAACTTGTCACTTGCAAAAAGAGGTCTTTAGCGGATTGTTCAGTGTTATTGTTAATTGTATTTACTTACTAATTGAAAGTTACTTTATTACATAAACAGAAAATTAGGCTTAATTACTCTTCCATAAATATGTCAACTGGTACTTGAGGTGTTTTACACAATCAGTATCAGTACTAAAAGTCTGGATGTATTGTAAATGGAATAATAGTTATTTGTATTTAAAAAGGAAATCAGGGGAAGAAATAAAAATCTAACCTTAGGAGGCTATAAACGATTCTGATCTATTTAATGGGATGTCAAGTTTAAAATTGTACGTTTATAAATAAAGCTGCAATATTTATTTTTTTCTATTTACATTGGTTTTACTCTTTCGAGACCTGCAATGTCACTTGTAAGTGTTTTTTCAGTAGCTCTTACCTCGCTTTGTCCCGTCGTTCCGACTCTCGGTTTGCCTGTTTGACATCACGCATTCATTGTCATTCTCCTCCAGTCACCCGGACCAGAAGTAATGAGTGGCTAAGAACACTTAAAGCCTTGAAGTCCTTGTGTTCATAAGCTAAAACAAAATTCTGCATGTTGTAGACTTTGTGACTGAGATATCAACGTTTCACACGTTTGACAAAATCGGAGCAAATACAGACCCCTGTGGCAGACCGACCTTCAGCTGTCTAAAATAGCTTTCCTCGCGTTATACATAGATCACTTTATATTTTTACTAATAACATGATTTTTTAACCTTCCTCCAAATAAATTACATTTCAGCTTTTATATTTTTTAAATTAATAAATGGTATCTGAAAATAACCATACGATAATAATTGTTTTTTTGAAGAATGAAATCCGATTTAGTAGCAAGTTTAGCAAACTGTCTAGTAAAAACAGAAGATTCTCGCTTCCTTAACAACGGTCGGAATAGTTCTCTTGACACGGCTCTTAATGATGCTTTATGATAATCATGCGATAGTAATTAAAATAACATATAACATTTCTCTTTTTAAAATACTGTGGTAAATAATTGTATCGAGACTACGACAGTATGGCAGAAATACGAGGGGATGAGAAGAGTCACCCAAGACGGGAACCCGACCACATCTAAACTGCTGTGCACGTAATGGAGAGCTTCCGTCTCAAGTAAATTGGACTGAAATTTTGCAACATCTGTTTGAATCGCACGTAATTCTGAAACCGCAGCTCATTTAGTATGGAGGGAACGTAGCAACGCCGGGAGGTGTAGTGAACCAACCGCACTGGGAACATCGAGAATGTAACTTTGTGATGAGGACGTTGAACGTGAATTACTTTTATGTCAACTAGTTCAATGGACAGCAGACCGCGTTCGGTCACGCAACGTCGACTGACAGAAGAACCATCCCTGTCCCTAAAAGACTGAATTCTAATTTACATACATATTGTTCACTAATAAAAATTTAGTATTTATATAAGGTTCTCCCAGTAAAAATAATCACATTCTTCGTTTTACTTCATAGTAATACGTATCATTTAGATAGATATACCACAGAGAAAAAATAAACAGAGGTCGCTTTCTAATGCCTCATTGGTAGTTATAAATAGATTGCAACTAATGTACATCTTTATACATCAGTAATAATAATTGCTACGTGTACTCTTGAGGCTGGGGGGGGGGAGGTAAGGGAGGGTCATCATTTGGCAAACTGGAGGAATATCTACTCCATACAGTAACTCGACACACATATAGCGCACTATTGGGTGTGACCTCTGTTTCTTTCTTCTCTGTGTTCATACCAATAACGTTTACAACATTTGGCGATATTACTAATTCATTAAAATTAAGCAGATCTTTTCGGCATCCAAAAACCATCACATTTATACAAGAATTGGTCATTTTTGTTTGAAATTACAGATAATTCTTTAAAATTAATTGGTTTTTGATTCAAACTTTAATCTCAAACTTTAAGATTCAAGTTTTGAAGAGCATAAACGCACCGGTAAACAGTTGATTGGAAGTTTCGTGAAGAAGATTTTTAATCTGTGCAATTAATTTGATATTGGTTTTTTACTGGTGTCCTAGAAAAAGGGTTTGCTTTTGAAAAAGGATAAGTTGTGCCAGAAAGAAATCGGCTCTTTTTTCAAATCTTATGAAAATTAAATTAATTAAATTAAGTAATTAAATTATAGACAGTTCGAAAATAGTTTTTTAATTAGCATAATACGTGTTGGTACATATACAGTACAAGTAAACGTCACACAACACAAATTTATTACAATATAAGCATAAAATGCACAAATATATTACAATACAAGTATAAATGCACAAATATTATGGTGATCAATTTCGGTGAAGCACGCTTATCTTCCTCAGACCAGAGGAATTCACAAAAGAATGGAAAATGGTGTTCAACAGCTCAATTTATTGGCCTGTGATCACGTAATCCCATTGGCTGGAATCGTCAAAATGGCGACTGTTGTGATATTATTGGTTGTCCATCAATATTCACTTTACACCCGAATATTGAAAGTGAAGATTAATTCAATAATTCAGGAATATATAGGATTAACTGTAATGATTGTAATATGTTTTACATAGGTCAGACTGTAAATTTTAGCAAAATATATTAAAACAATGTCCCTGCTTTTAAAAATAAGAAATCTGAAAAATCTAATGTAGCTAAACACCTTCTGAATTGTATCCACATTTTGAATAAAATAGATGAAAATTTAGATATTCTAAAATTTTGTAAGAAGGGTCGTATTAAATGCTTGGGAATTGTTTTTTTTTTTTTTTTTTTTTTTTTTTTTTTATGTAAGGATCGTGATGATTAATGAATGAACAAGTTAATTTTGATTCCGAAATAGGTTTTAATAATGTATTTTCAGCGACTAAAAAGAACAGAAGTAACAGCCAATAGGGATTAACCAATAATATCACAGCAGCCGCCATTTTGACGATTCCAGCCAATGGGGTCACTTGATCATAGGCATATAAATTGAGTTGTTGAACACCATTTCCCTTATTTTGTGAATCCCTCTGGTCTGAGGAAGATGAGCGTGGTTCACCGAAATTTGTGTTGTGTGACGTTTACTTGTGCTGTAGTTTGAGGGGGGTCAAGTGATAGTAGAAAATATCACTTGACCCCCCTCACGTAAAACTAGACAAATTGATCAAAACATTAGCCGCTAACAGCCGTTACTTGGGATAAATGGCTTCCTAATTAATTTGAAATTTAAATTTGTGCCTTATTATGAAGTATAAACACAGACGAAATGCTGACAGCCATATTGTATTTCACCATATCTTGTACCACCGTCTACATGTATTACTAAACGTAAACAAAAACTAATAATGTCTTAATACAAGGAGTCGTCACCCGAAACGTTTTGGTTACACCGTTTAACAATCAACGTACGTTCCGGTCAAATCACCCGGATCCGGAAGTAGAGTAACGTACTAACTTTAACATCACGTCTCGTTGCCATACATCTTGGAGGGCTGTAATTTCCTGCGCCGAGTTCAGCTGAGCGAATCGAGTGAAGTAGTGTGTGCTGATGTGAGATTGCTGCCCGAGTCGTGCTTCGCCTTTAGTCATCCGCTCAGCTGTTCGCCCAATCAGCTGTGAATTACTGTCATAACAATGAGTAAGCTGGCTCTAGCCCATAAATATATGTTCAGATACTATTGGAGTGTAGAATTAAGTGGAATGAATTGAAAATTACTCTAAAGTTATGTCCTACTATATATCAGCAAATGGAAGATATACTTCATGTTTGTATGTCCTGATGTGACTTGAGCGCGCTTACTGACAGTTTAGAGTACCTCTGATGCACGGTTTTGCGAAGAGTATTGCGTATGACATAGGCCTACGATTGACAATAAATGACTTGTTGAAATATAAATCCACTGGAAAAGATATTGTAAATGATTCAAACAATAATGCAATAGAGCATCATACGAATAGTGTGATAAGAACAATCTATAAAAAATAGAAAACAAAAATGTAAAAAGCATAAATAATAGGACAGTCCACGATCATAATACCTTTACTCAAACTCAAATTAACAATATCAAACAAGTAATAAGTTGTTGACGATGTGGGAATAAGAATGTGTTATATATGTTCGTAGTTTCTGAATTTGCTCTACAAGAAAGCAATAATCTAATCTGCCCCAAACAATGTTGTTATTCGATTTCACAATACGGGTTTCGTAACACCTTCCACATCGAACACTTACATTCGATGAAAGAAACGTTTGTGGTTGGACTTATCAACAAAAACATCTATTGTCGCTGTTACAACCGTGTTATTGTTTGTAATTAACAGAACTACATCCATTGTTTGGCTCATCAATTAAATTGCTTTCACCGCCTCGACACACACGAGTCCGACGTGAGAACTGAATGCGTCCTCGGATTAGAACATGTTTGTGTCTTCCCTGTTTTCAGCTTCCTTGTTTTATTAAGATGAGTAGTGCAAAAGTGAGTTTTTGTCAAAACGATGGAAAGAAAAGTGTCTTTTAGGACGTGAATTCATTCTTAACCGTTGGACACCCTCTTCTATATTTTCATTTATCCACACTCTTATTCTAGATCTAAAAGGAGAAATGTTTGTGTATCCATCATTATTATCTTTTACAATACACAATTCAAAGTGTTTTTCTCTCAAATTCCATATGTTTAATTTATTCTACGGCGTTCATTAATTGCTATAAATGTCATATACCCATCGTTTCCCTCTCAAATGCCATGTGTTTGATGTATTCTACATCATTCATTAATTGTTTTTAATGTCATTTACCCATCCTTTTCCTCTCTAAAACCACGTGTTTGACAAATTCCTCATCATTAATTGCTATAAATGCCATATGCCAATGTTCTTCTCTCTGAGGTTATGTGTTCTAAGGTTATATACTTGGTTGCCTTCCTTAAAATTTCATCTGCCAATGTTCTTCTCTCTGAGGTTATGTGCTCTAAGGTTATATACTTGGTTGCCTTCCTTTAAATTTCATCTGCCAATGTCTTCTCTCTGAGGTTATGTGCTCTCAGGTTATATACTTGGTTGCCTTCCTTTAAATTTCATCTGCCAATGTTCTTCTCTCTGAGGTTATGTGCTCTAAGGTTATATACTTGGTTGCCTTCCTTTAAATTTCATCTGCCAATGTTCATCTCTCTGAGGTTATGTGCTCTAAGGTTATATACTTGGTTGCCTTCCTTTAAATTTCATCTGCCAATGTTCTTCTCTCTGAGGTTATGTGCTCTAAGGTTATATACTTGGTTGCCTTCCTTTAAATTTCATCTGCTCATCGTCTTCGTCTCTAAGGCCACATGTCTATCATTAAGGTTGATCGCACTACTGGGTAATTGCTCTTCGCAATTAGAGATGCTCTAGAAACTAACGCAACGGCAAATCTGGTTGCCCAACCCTGACAATGACGGACTGCTGTTGAGGCCATCTTATCTTGGGGACGTGTGTCTAATTTCTTGTTCATTTTGCAATTTGAAAGACACTGGTGGTCAGCGATCTCTCCTGTTATTGCGATGACAAAGTATGTGATGTCCATCATATTGACTTCCTGTATTGGTGTTTTCAACGTTTTCGGTCCTCGAAGATAACACAAGTTGACGTTTTAGCTGTAATACTAAAGGTCGGAGTGACTCCGTCGGTGTTCGATCAAAAATTATTTGGGAGGGAGGGAGGGAGGGAGGGAGGGAGGGAGGGAGAGAGGGAGAGAGAGAGAGAGGGAGAGGGAGAGGGAGAGGGAGAGGGAGAGAGAGAGAGAGAGGGAGAGAGAGAGGGAGAGAGAGAGAGAGAGAGAGAGAGAGAGAGAGAGGGGGGGGAGGGAGAGAGGGAGAGAGAGAGAGAGAGAGAGAGAGAGAGAGAGAGAGAGAGAGAGAGAGAGAGAGAGAGAGAGAGAGAGAGAGAGAGAGAGAGAGAGAGAGAGAGAGAGAGAGAGAGAGAGAGAGAGAGAGAGAGAGAGAGAGAGAGAGAGAGAGAGAGAGAGAGAGAGAGAGAGAGAGAGAGAGAGAGAGAGAGAGAGAGAGAGAGAGAGAGAGAGAGAGAGAGAGAGAGAGAGAGAGAGAGAGAGAGAGAGAGAGAGAGAGAGAGAGAGAGAGAGAGAGAGAGAGAGAGAGAGAGAGAGAGAGAGAGAGAGAGAGAGAGAGAGAGAGAGAGAGAGAGAGAGAGAGAGAGAGAGAGAGAGAGAGAGAGAGAGAGAGAGAGAGAGAGAGAGAGAGAGAGAGAGAGAGAGAGAGAGAGAGAGAGAGAGAGAGAGAGAGAGAGAGAGAGAGAGAGAGAGAGAGAGAGAGAGAGAGAGAGAGAGAGAGAGAGAGAGAGAGAGAGAGAGAGAGAGAGAGAGAGAGAGAGAGAGAGAGAGAGAGAGAGAGAGAGAGAGAGAGAGAGAGAGAGAGAGAGAGAGAGAGAGAGAGAGAGAGAGAGAGAGAGAGAGAGAGAGAGAGAGAGAGAGAGAGAGAGAGAGAGAGAGAGAGAGAGAGAGAGAGAGAGAGAGAGAGAGAGAGAGAGAGAGAGAGAGAGAGAGAGAGAGAGAGAGAGAGAGAGAGAGAGAGAGAGAGAGAGAGAGAGAGAGAGAGAGAGAGAGAGAGAGAGAGAGAGAGAGAGAGAGAGAGAGAGAGAGAGAGAGAGAGAGAGAGAGAGAGAGATGAGAGAGAGAGAGAGAGAGAGAGAGAGAGAGAGAGAGAGAGAGAGAGAGAGAGAGAGAGAGAGAGAGAGAGAGAGAGAGAGAGAGAGAGAGAGAGAGAGAGAGAGAGAGAGAGGAGAGAGAGAGAGAGAGAGAGAGAGAGAGAGAGAGAGAGAGAGAGAGAGAGAGAGAGAGAGAGAGAGGAGAGAGAGAGAGAGAGAGAGAGAGAGAGAGAGAGAGAGAGAGAGAGAGAGAGAGAGAGAGAGAGAGAGGGGGTAAACACGTTGTATGTGTGTTAGTGAGGTGGGTTCTGTGTAATCTTGGCGAGAGTTGCGCTTGAAATCTGGAGCTAAATTCCTTTTGGCGCCTGGATAGGCACCCTTACAGTAACATACAGTATGTCTTGATAATGTGTAACTGAGTTCGGCAAATAGAAGATAACAAACAAATCAGGGTGTTGTAGAGGGTGCAAAAGGGAAATAACTATAACTCATCAGTCCTAACCTACTCTTAGGATCACAAAGAAATGTCTTCATTTCTTATTGCCTTTGACATTAGGTGAATTGCTCTTCCCTTGTAAACATAGACACTTAGCGACTGAAGGACCGACTATTTCGTAAGGACACAAAAAGCGCCACTTAGACGACAGTTTGGTTATTTTGGAAAGGCCACTTCTCTTAGTCGAGCGCGCCTTGAACTTCTCCGCTCATGTCATTTGGACCTCTCCGCTTTAGATCAAATCAACCTAACGGCTTCGTTCCCGGTCCTGCTAAAGGACGTGAATAAGCATTTTAATTCGCATCATTAAGCAGAAATATTTACCTATGTAATTTGAGGGTGGTATGTAATTTCTGCTTTATAAAACTCAAGATACATCGTAAATCTATTGAGCGGTAAAACGTTAAGAAACTTTGGGGGTTTCTTTATTGATGGGTGGGGGGGGGGGGGTCAAAACACGTAGTTTATGAATGAATTAATGAATAAAAAAGCCTTTATTTTTGTGAAGAAGTTAGGAGTATTTCTTCCACTTAACCACAAATGGTTTATGGTTGGACGGGCGGTTCACGCAGTTTATGTTTGGGCGGGCGAGTCAACACCACATCGTAGTATATGGTTGGCGGGCGGGTCAAAACCACGTAGTCTATGGTTGGGCGGGCGGTCAATACCATATAGTCTATGGTTGGGCGGGCGAGTCAACACCACATAGTCTATGGTTGGGCGGGCGGGTCAACACCACGTAGTCTGTGGTTGGGCGGACGGGTCAACACCACGTAGTCTATGGTTGGGTGGGCGGGTCAACATCACGTAGTCTGTGGTTGGCGGGCGAGTCAACACCACGTAGCATATGGTTGGGCGGGTATTCGATACTAACGTATCCGCCGGTATATCGGAACGAATTATTTGTTCATCCATGTTTAAAGAAAAATTTTAGTTCTAAATGATACTTTAAATTAAAAAAAAAAATAGAATAATAAACAAGACTAAACATGTTATACAGTATTGCTGTCAGGATTCTCTTATATTTGAATTTTTGTCTTACGATTTACCACTCGTTGATATTTTAGTGAAAGACCAACTCTGAACCTGAAAGACCAAACTCTACCATTGGTTAGTAGAAGTTCTCGTAACAAGTGAGTGGAGGGGGAGGAGGAGAGGATTGTCTTGACTGATTGACTGTGATTTTGAATAGCACTGACTGATAATCCCAGCATGTGAATAGCACTGACTGATAATCCCAGCATGTGAATAGCACTGACTGATAATCCCAGCATGTGAATAGCACTGACTGATAATCCCAGCATGTGAATAGCACTGACTGATAATCCCAGCATGTGAATAGCACTGACTGATAATCCCAGCATGTGAATAGCACTGACTGATAATCCCAGCATGTGAATAGCACTGACTGATAATCCCAGCATGTGAATAGCACTGACTGATAATCCCAGCATGTGAATAGCACTGACTGATAATCCCAGTATGTGAAAGGGTCTCAGTTCTCGTTCTTTAACCGTCCGTGGTTTTAGGTATATTTATATATACTTCTAGTGATTTACTTCCTGGCATATTTGAAAATGTTTTATGAATGAATTTTCAATTAATCCTACATGAATTCGTAATTAATCCTACACATGTTTTTGTTTGTATAAAATATTGTTTAAAATCACGAAATCAATCAGATAATTATTTAGATTAGAACGTTTTTGAAGTTTACAATGCCGCGGGAGACTCATATATTACCCAGGCTACTTTACAACTATCTCGAACCTTGTAAGTGTATTTCTGCACAAACTTCAACATATTAGCATAATATATTCACTATATAATTTTTAATGAAGTATTTTATTACTGAACAATAAAAGAACTCAGCACTATTAGGTTATTTAATTTGTTCTTGTCAGCAGTTTTAATGTCGGTAAATAAGAATCCCTATAATAATTGGGACATTGTTAATTTTTACGAATTTGTTTGATATAATTTTATGGCTATAAAATAAAAAGAAATGTTTTCTCGTTGTTAATTGGTACGAGTACACCGAGTGAATGCCGACAGTTCTAAAAACATTTGTAGGATACCTCTCACGCGTGTAACTACAACTTGCTTTGACAACTCGTTCTTCATGCGAAGACAATGTAAAAACTATCGTTGAGTAATTACGTACTTCAACTTTCACTTTACACCAACAAGTTTCTTAACACTGTTTATTTATGTTCCGCCTCGACTTCAGAGCGCTCTCTCAGCAAGTGCTGGAACTACGAGGAGTTTGGGAATGCTACATAACTGTTCTATACAGGGTGATCAACTCAAGGTGGCCACAATTGGAATCTCAAAAATGTTTATTTTACAGAAAACTTTAAATGAGGGATTTACCCTCATTTTTTATGCTAATTAAAATTACATAGGTAAAATTTGGTCTCCATTTTCTTTGAAATTTCTCATGGAAGCCCATATTTTTATAATGGATTTAGGTTTTACTAGTAATTCTAAGAATTTTTTACTCTTGGTATTATTTTGATATACTTAACCGTTTCACCGCTAGGAGCGCTGAAAGTTTCAGAAATCCTTATTTTAACAATTTATTAATGAAGCGTGTTCTGTCATTTTCAAAAATAAAGCATAACTTATAATGTATTATTTTTATCGAATTGAATGTTGAAAAGCTCTTGCAGTTTCACAAATACATGTTTTATACAAAAATATTACAATCACGTAGTTCAAAGACGCCATTTTCTAATTATCGGCCAACTTGAAGTAACTCATTGTAACCCCTATTTTTATGATGGATTTAGGTTTAACTAGTGATTCTAAGACTTTTATTCTTGGTATTATTTTGATATACTTAACTGTTTCGCCGCTAGGAGCGCTGTTAAAATAAGAATTTCTTAACTTTCAGCGCTCCTAGCGGAGAAACGTTGGCCTTGTTACAAACTAAATTCCTTATAAAGTATCATTAATGAATATCCTGATGACAAATGAACAGCCGGTGTTATCAGTTTATCCTTTTCAAAATATTTTATGACTCTGATTGGGACCCAACTGAGAACCTTTAGCTCTTAAAGCTGGGCTTTAACCAACTTAGCTACAGACCAATATTTTATACAGAAATATAGTATAGGCTAACATTGTATGTATGTAAAACGTATGGGAATGTTTTCTCCTTGGAGTCTTAGTTCTAAAAACCCCATCGCAAGCAATAACGGTTAATTATATCAACTTCTTAATCAGCTTACGTAATAACCACGTTCTTGTTTATTGTTAGAAAGGTTTAAACCGCGTTTATAAAAAACTTCTATGGACAGAGTCAGTGGCTGAGCGATCTAATACGTCAGCACTTTGTACTTGAGTTAGGGATGACGCAGGTTCGAACCCTAACCTAGACTGTTAGTGTTTATCAGTAATATTCACCTTGTCTGTACTGGTTCTCCCCTTACTATCTCTGAATAAGTTCTATAAAAAAGAACGTACATCTTTGTTATAATAGTAATAACATCTTTGTAAATAGTAATACTTACTGTAGTAAGTTGAAATATTTAAAATGTTTTTGGCCAGTGGCTACTTGTCGTAATTTATTGTTCATAATTTATCAGAGTACATTTTTTCATTCCCTCTGAATATTTTTCTTTTCTTTTTTCTCGTTGTCCTGTGATGCTTTCTAAAACTTAAGAAAGTTCAATATGGGTTTTGTGATACTATAATTGCACATTTGTATGGTTTAATTTAGTCATACTTTGTTAAATTTATTATTATTTTTATTTTTGTATTCTCTGGACTCTATTTTTTCCTTCTTTTTACTCATTATCTACTTTCAAATATAAAACCTTAACAAAAATATCATAACTGTATTGTGTATTGATGCCTCCTTAAACGATTAAAAATATAAAATGGATTCTGTGACGCTAGTCTTGTTCATTTTCAACTGTTTCGGTCATAACAGTTGAACAAAGGCGTTGGAAGCAATGTAGATACTCGGCTGAATGGAAGCGGAATCACGGTCCTGCAGGAGCAGATGCGTAACTCAAAACTTACAAAATAAACATTGACATGTCGGCTGTATCTGCAATTCAGGTTTTTAACTGTTTTAAAATTAAGATTCAGTAAATTAAAGGAAATTTTGTTTCAGAAAATCTGCCACAGTAGAAGATCACAAATCCTTGTATATAGTATAATACATGAAGTAGTTTTTTATTTTTTTACCACTTTAAACGGTTGAGGTATCAAAAATTGTCCTCTGTTCGTAGTTGTGCAGTAAGGTCTTAATTCTTCAATATTTTCACCTTGAAGGGTAGGGAAGCCCTCTAAGTCTGTTTTTCGGTCATAAGAATAACATGGAGAGAGATTTAACTAATTTAAAAATAACAAGTGTTCAATTGTAAACAATGACATTTATGAAATACTAGCTGTACCCACCCGCTTCGCCGGTCATAATATTGAGTTTGATTTAGAACCTAATAGCTGAAAGAATTCGAGCATTTTTGCTTCTTCTACCAATATTAGATTTTTTAGGAGGCATGTCATAAAAAGTAAACTGCAAAACAAATAATTATTTATTTTTTATTTTCACGTTTCACCACATGTTTTAATTACCGAGGAAAAAAGGTTAACACCAAATACAGATCACCTGATCAAGTAAAAGTAGTGTGTGCTACACTCTCAAGGTGAAATGTAGAACTACAATAAATCAAAACATATACAGTACTGTTGTTGTGAGAACTTCAATCTGCTTATGGCATGTGAAACTACATTAAACCACACAGTCATATGTTTTTTGTAAACAATTCAGATTCTCCATTTGAATAACATGGGATCTTTAGGAGCCCGTGGGGCGGGACCCTGTGGACAGATCTGCATCAAACTTCACAGAAACCATCTCGGGAGTATACAGGATATCATCCTAAAGTTTCATGGCGATCGGTTGGATGGTTTGGCAGCGCATAAACTTCAAACATACAAACATCCTCTTTTATAAATATAGATTAGTAGCTGTTTGAATTTAAATAATTATGTTCATAGCATTGATAAGGTTATAAAAATCTTTATGTTAGAGAAAATGATTGATTGTAGGGCTCCACCATACACTGTGGCTCTGCCCCACTGGCCTTTAAAGTTTCAGTGGTGATTAATGGAGTTAATTTATCAGTTTAATTAATCTGTTAGTTACTTTTAAATAAAATAAATTAAAAACAAACGTTTGAAATAAACTAATTAATAAAATAAATATAATATGTTTATCTGTAGACAAGAAATATGTTGAACTAGTGTTAATAAATTTACATGTTGTGATTCTACTTGATACGGTTTAATCAGTAATATTTGAATTAAGTATAAAGTGACATTCCGAGGATGTAGGCTGAGGTGTCATGAGCACAGCGAGTGACGGGGTTAACACACGAGGTGTACAGGGATGTCCTCCAGATATTAATTAATTAGTGTAAGTATTCTGCAATAAAACACGACAAAAGTAAATAAACTTAATGTATTTTAGATGTATGCCATATAATGTTACCTTTAAATTTTTCTCGCTCTGAAACTATACCAATAAAGGTTTATTTGGTTTTATGAATAATTATATTGTTACGACATATTTCACTTGATAGGCCTAGCACATTATTTGTTTCATTTTTGTTCACAGAAAATCTTTAAATTTTCCAGTTAATTTGGGATAGCAAATGAAATATATTTAAAAATCAATTAGATTCTACTGATAATAATAATAATTTTTAATTACATTTTCCAATTGTTACAATCTCCTGCGACCTTGACTAATTTGTTTACAATGGAGGGGAGGAGAGGTCAGGTCATTGAACCCTCGGCTGCCTAAGGCTCTTGACTTGGCCTATAGGCATGAATCTTATGTCTAAGTTTAACTTGAATTTATTGTGAATTTATTTAATTCATAATCGGTATGCAGATCAAGTGCACGCCTAGAATTATATGTTAAATTTGCTTAACATGATTTGGAAACTGTTTGAGGTTGTAGAGTTTATTTTAAAATGTAATATCTATACAGAGTTAGGGGGCATTTGTTTATTGGGTAAATGGAAGAGTTGACAACACTTATGTCAGGTGTGTGGGAGGACCAGACACGAGAAAGTAGCTGATCTTTGATCAGTGTCTTCAAATCGCCAAATGAGATTTTTCCATCGTTCTAGAATCTAGAGCAGTAACACTTTTGTCGTTGATAAGTTGGTCGTCATGTTTTATTATTCTTTTAATTTTTTATAAAATACCTGTTTTTGAATCCTTATAATGAAAATATTGTATTTCTTATATTTTAAAACTGAAGATGATATTTTAGAAATATAATTAATACATTTAGATGACTTTTTTGTTTATTTTGATCTACTCATTATTCATCATTAAGACTCTGATCGTAGAGATATGGACGAATATGAGGGGCAAATGGATGTGATAGTGTAGATGACGATCGTAGTCATTGTTACTAATTAAGGTCATCTGTTCCTTATAAAGAACCATATATTAATAGTCCAATAGCCAGGGCAACTAAGGTACCTACAGCTTTACGTGGAATCCGAATCACATGGTATTGGTTTGATTTTAATCTAATTGACAAGCTGTATACTTAGTTCTCTTCCCTACTCATTATTCGGACACTGACTACCAGCCAACAAGGACACCCCAGACTTCTCTATTAGTGTCCATGTTGATTGCAACCATTGAGGCATACAATCTCCGCAACACTTTGTCCCCAAGTTGCTGGGTTACATTGCTGTTCCACTAGTGCCAACCGAATCTTTTAATATTGATCTTTTAATATAAATCTTTTAATAAACCTAACCTTACCTGAATATTTGATGTAGTAATTTATGTAAACCCTGTATATAGATTAGTTAACGTCAACCTTACTATTGAGGCTGACTATCCCTTGGAAAATGTGATTATAATGACCAGGAACTATCAGTTTATCTGTTCCAATATGAGTTTATGACGTTTTATTGGGTGTGTTTAAACCAAGTGTCGTTCTTGTCCTTACAAATATATTTTTGTGTTTCAGGGCAGCAAGAGTGGTCATGGACACCAGCAGCCGTACTACATGACCCATTCCTTCCCACCTGGCAGCACAGCAGCCACCTTACCTCGCAGTGGGCCACTGCTCAGAGCCTACTCCCCTGCCGTGCCTGGAACCAAACCTCCCGCTGGTTAGTCAAACATGCATCTTTTATCTAGTTCTTTGGAATAAAATAAACTGGTTGAAGGAATCATCAAGCTTAAGGTTAGTATTATCTTAAAATATTTGAAATTGTTGAGACTTCCTTTCCTTTATATTTTGAAATGTGTTGCTTTAGCAAAAAAAAAAAAAAAAAAGAGAGATAATGTCATGAAACTAAACGGTGGTTCATGAACGATTGCCTTCACAAACAGAAGTTCTATTCGTCAAAGAAAATGCTAAACTTGATTAAAAACACTTTGGCGAGGATAGCATTTCAAACCCGCCTGAAAAAAATGTTGATCAAAGAAGATCAACTCTGACGAGTTTATGACATATGATTGGGAAACTGTACAGCAAAATCAACCCAAGTGAAGGTATAGCAGAAAATCTGAATAATTAAGGAAGGAGTGAATGTAACAATGTTGTTTGTATCTATGCGACTTTTGTGAGAGTAAGTGTTAAATTTAAACTCTAAACTCTGACTATCCTAATACAAGTAAAATGTTTCATTCAGTAACAAATTATTATTTTTATTATTATTAGCTCTTTTTGTGTTGACTGTGAAGCCTGCGATACAATTTAGGCTGTTCAGGTTGCCTGAGAGGATTTTTGAGGATCATATGAGTAACTGATCAGTGATCATTTAGTTTGTGAAGCCAACTGTCACTAATATGTACTCCCATTTAAGAAATCTAGCTTTTCTTTGTCACTGGATTGGCTCTAATTAACCTTGATTAACTTCTTTTACTACAGTACACATTACAAGTTTATTTAGTTAATTAATATATATTTTTGTCACTAGTCAGCATATTTTAATTTAATGTGTATTTATTTATCTTGAAACTAAGTTTAAGCCATATTTTATATGGCTTTTGGCTCTAATTTATAAGATGATTTTCGCTTTTTTGACTCACTTCTTATGAGGGAGACAAAGGTAGTTGGACATTTGCCATCGTTACGTGAAAATTACCAATCACGACGTTTCGATTTGGTAAAACCCAAACCTTTTTCAAGTGCTAAAAACTAAATTACATCTACACAAACATGTTATAAAACTACGTTCTTAAACTAATAAACTTATCTACTTTAATAATTATCTACATTTTAACCTAGATCCTTGAATGGGGTACAACAAAATAAACTTCTGCTAAATATAAAAATGTTAACAGGGTTAAATTAATATAACCAATTAGGCACTGTCAATGTCACGATATCAACGAAAAAATTTTAAAACACAATTAAATTAATATTCAAATCAGACTGAAATAAGATTACATTAACTAATCATAAATAAAATAAATATACTATTTTGTATTTGTATGTATACTATTAATAGTGTGAAAAACACTATTAATTTAAAATAACATTCAACATGCACAAAAAATGGTATATATGACTCGGAAGGACTGAGACTACCTGAAAAGACAACAATTACTAGGAATAAAACAATACAATAATCAAATATTACAAAAATGATGAATTCTTACGACCCGCAGTGACGATGGCGTCTAGACGTCCCAGGTACAAAGTGAGGATGATACAATTCAAATGCAGTGTCTACGAAGTTCCCTCCAAGGTGATAAAACACGGGGACAAGACAAACATACACACTACACTTCACAACAACCATACACAGACTGACGAGGTCAGGGACGTACGCTCCGAGATCGCCAAAAATGCGGTGACTCAGGTACGGGGACGTAGACTCATGGGATGTTTAATTGTTGTAGGTGCAGGTGGTGTAGGATTCTAGTTAGATGATGTCATGAGTGTATTGAACTTTTTATCAAGTGTGTTTTTAAGTAAAGGAACCCACATGGGTCTAACTTCTATGCTACTTTGACTGATTACTTGTTCATTATTTAGTTTCATAAAGGCACCTTCGATGAATTTACGTTAAAAAAAATGTGGTTCCCTGTGAATTATTTTAGTCTTATCCCAGTTAAATTTGTGTTCATTGTTCCAGGCATGTTCAGCTAATTTAGAATGTGTAGTGTCACCTTTTTTAATGTTATTTTTGTGTTCTTTTAGCCTAACTTCCAGTGGTCTCTTTGTTTCCCCTATGTATTTTTCATTGCATTCACAAGTAATGCAGTATACTACATTTTTGGAGGATTGCTCCTTATTCTTTGGTTTAGTTTTAGTTAAAGACTGTCTTAATGTGTTTTGTGTGTTGAATGATGTTCTGATTTTGTATTTCCTAGCTATGCGTCTGATTTTTTCTGAAAGGTTCACTTCTTATGTTCAAAACATCGAGAATCTGAAACCACCCTCAGCCTTGCCAAGGGTGGTTGACAAATTGTAGCAGAGGTAAACGATCCATGGGGCTCCTGCATGGTTCCAAATAAAGAAAATTTATGTAAAAAAAGAAACAAGTTTACATGAAGAGAAAAAAGTTATAAAGTGATCAAGTTAAAAGAAAACAAAATCCTGAGACTTGTTATAAAGCAGAATAAATTTTTATTTAATTTTTTATTTTATTTAAGTATTTAATTTGCCTCGAGGGTTATTAAAAAAAGAAAAAGTAAACATACCCAACTTTCTATAAAGGTCATAAACCAACCAACAGTCACTACAAAATCTACCTTCCTTTACACTTCACTCCTATTGGAGACAAAGGCATCCAAACAATTAGGAAAATAAATAGTCTTATCATTATCTGGAAGTGGATGTTTTTCCCTGTCTTTATTAAATGCATGTGGTACTCGTATTTATCAGAGAAAGGCCAAGATTATTAGCTTTTAGATACAATATACTGGTTTAGAAAAAATATTCACTCAACCCAACTACCCCACATACTGTTCGCCTACATACTGTGCCCCCACATACTGTATGCCTACATAATGTGCCTCCCACATACTGTGCCTCACATGTTGTGTCCCACTTACTGTGCCCCCACATGCTGTGTCCCACATACTGTGCCCTCATATGCTGTGTCCCACATAATGCGCCCCCACATGCTGTGTCCCACATAATGTGCCCCCACATACTGTATGCCTACATAATGTGCCTCCCACATACTGTGCCCCACATGTTGTGTCCCACTTACTGTGCCCCCACATGCTGTGTCCCACATACTGTGCCCCACATGTTGTGTCCCACTTACTGTGCCCCCACATGCTGTGTCCCACATACTGTGCCCTCACATACTGTACTCCCACTTACTGTGCCCTCACATACTGTACTACCAGATACTGTGCCCTCACATGCTGTGCCCTCACATACTGTGTCCCACATACTGTGCCCTCCACATACTGTGCCCCACATGTTGTGTCCCACTTACTGTTCCCCCACTTACTGTGCCCCCACTTACTGTGCCCCAACATACTGTGCCCTCACAGACTGTACTCCCACTTACTGTGCCCCCACATACTGTACTCCCACATACTGTGCCCTCACATGCTGTGTCTCACATACTGTGCCCCTATCATGCTGTGTCCCACATACTGTGCCCCCACATACTGTATGCCTACATAATGTGCCTCCCACATACTGTGCCCCACATGTTGTGTCCCACTTACTGTGCCCCAACATACTGTGCCCTCACAGACTGTACTCCCACTTACTGTGCCCCCACATACTGTACTCCCACATACTGTGCCCTCAGATACTGTGCACTCACTGTACTCTCAGATACTGTGCTCCCACACACTGTGCACCTAGGAGAGAACAAGTTAAGCGAGAGGTGAATGCTTACATTTTATTTCCTGACATATTTTGAGAAGTTGTTTATTTTCTGGTATTTCTTACACTGTACCTGATAAAATATTCATTAAATTCGTCGCCCACCAGAAGTTTTATGTCGGTGTCTGATTTTGTTATCAGTCTGTTCACTGTGAACTGTCCTAATAATAAAATGTCCTTTATAACCCTCGGCCTGCCAAATCGATTAAAATAATCCAACACTTTTTTTAATTGTTCTTATAGTCCAATAGTTTACCCCTATAGTAATTATTTTTAATCATTTTTATCGATCAGTGCAGTGCATGTGCAGCTCAATCAGAATTCTGTTACTCTACAAAGCTGAATATTTTAAACAATTTAATTGTTAATAAACGAATCCTACTTGTACAAACATTAACATATTGTATCTGTAACCTCAGATGCGGGGTACATGTCATCACCAGAGAGAGGTGGAAGTGT
>JAQJVL010000119.1:1824549-2056491 GCA_035578905.1 Stictocephala bisonia | reverse complement strand
ATAATTTCTTATTACTAATAATGATTTGAAACAACCTGGTAGGATGCCCTAAGCTATTACACATAACTAAATATGTAATAAAGTATATACAATTTATTCTGAAAGAAGTTTTATAAGGCCATGTATGCTACGATCGAGCAAGGCTTTGTTCTCTATACATTACATAGTCACTAACGTACCGTAGCTTAGGTACCACATGAATATAGCATTAAGTCTATATGAAATCTGTATTTAAATGTAGTAATGTAATTATCAATACGGTTTTTAAAAATATGGGTTAATAGAAATACAAATACAGGGTTTAGGTTAGGTTAGGTTAGGTTGATAGCTCCAGTGAGAGGGGGGAGGTGGAAGGGGGAAGGGCTGGATAGTCAGTGAGAGGGGAGAGGGGGGAGGTGGAAGGGGGAAGGGCTGGATAGTCAGTGAGAGGGGGAGAGGGGGGAGGTGGAAGGGGGGAGGGCTGGATAGTCAGTGAGAGGGGGAGAGGGGGGAGGTGGAAGGGGGAAGGGCTGGATAATCAGTGAGAGGGGAGAGGGGGGAGGGGATTTGGCGCAGAAGTCTTAAATTTTGACGGCAATACCAACACTATTTCACTACTTGGAGGAATATCTACTCCATACAGTAACTCGACACACATACAGCGCACTATTGGATGTGACCTCTGTTTCTTTCTTCTCTGTGTTCATACCAATAACGTTTACAACATTTGGCGATATTACTAATTCATTAAAATTAAGCAGATCTTTTCGGCATCCAAAAACCATCACATTTATACAAGAATTGGTCATTTTTGTTTGAAATTACAGATAATTCTTTAAAATTAATTGGTTTTTGATTCAAACTTTAATCTCAAACTTTAAGATTCAAGTTTTGAAGAGCATAAACGCACCGGTAAACAGTTGATTGGAAGTTTCGTGAAGAAGATTTTTAATCTGTGAAATTAATTTGATATTGGTTTTTTACTGGTGTCCTAGAAAAAGGGCTTGCTTTTGAAAAAGGATAAGTTGTGCCAGAAAGAAATCGGCTCTTTTTTCAAATCTTATGAAAATTAAATTAATTAAATTAAGTAATTAAATTATAGACAGTTCGAAAATAGTTTTTTAATTAGCATAATACGTGTTGGTACATATACAGGACAAGTAAACGTCACACAACACAAATTTATTACAATATAAGCATAAAATGCACAAATATATTACAATACAGTACAAATGCACAAATATTATGGTGATCAATTTCGGTGAAGCACGCTTATCTTCCTCAGACCAGAGGAATTCACAAAAGAATGGAAAATGGTGTTCAACAGCTCAATTTATTGGCCTGTGATCACGTAATCCCATTGGCTGGAATCGTCAAAATGGCGACTGTTGTGATATTATTGGTTGTCCATCAATATTCACTTTACACCCGAATATTGAAAGTGAAGATTAATTCAATAATTCAGGAATATATAGGATTAACTGTAATGATTGTAATATGTTTTACATAGGTCAGACTGTAAATTTTAGCAAAATATATTAAAACAATGTCTCTGCTTTTAAAAATAAGAAATCTGAAAGATCTAATGTAGCTAAACACCTTCTGAACTGTACCCACATTTTGAATAAATTAGATGAAAATGTAGATATTCTAAAAATTTGTAAGAATGGTCGTATTAAATGCTTGGGAAGTTTTTTTTTTTTTTTTTTTTTTTTTTTTTTTTTTTTTTTTTGTTTTTTTTTATGTAAGGATCGTGATGATTAATGAATGAACAAGTTAATTTTGATTCCGAAATAGGTTTTAATAATGTATTTTCAGCGACTAAAAAGAACAGAAGTAACAGCCAATAGGGATTAACCAATAATATCACAGCAGCCGCCATTTTGACGGTTCCAGCCAATGGGGTCACTTGATCATAGGCATATAAATTGAGTTGTTGAACACCATTTCCCTTATTTTGTGAATCCCTCTGGTCTGAGGAAGATGAGCGTGGTTCACCGAAAATTGTGTTGTGTGACGTTTACTTGTGCTGTAGTTTGAGGGGGGTCAAGTGATAGTAGAAAATATTACTTGACCCCCCTCACGTAAAACTAGACAAATTGATCAAAACATTAGCCGCTAACAGCCGTTACTTGGGATAAATGGCTTCCTATTTAATTTGAAATTTAAATTTGTGCCTTATTATGAAGTATAAACACAGACGAAATGCTGACAGCCATATTGTATTTCACCATATCTTGTACCACCGTCTACATGTATTACTAAACGTAAACAAAAACTAATAATGCCTTAATACAAGGAGTCGTCACCCGAAACGTTTTGGTTACACCGTTTAACAATCAACGTACGTTCCGGTCAAATCACCCGGATCCGGAAGTAGAGTAACGTACTAACTTTAACATCACGTCTCGTTGCCATACATCTTGGAGGGCTGTAATTTCCTGCGCCGAGTTCAGCTGAGCGAATCGAGTGAAGTAGTGTGTGCTGATGTGAGATTGCTGCCCGAGTCGTGCTTCGCCTTTAGTCATCCGCTCAGCTGTTCGCCCAATCAGCTGTGAATTACTGTCATAACAATGAGTAAGCTGACTCTAGCCCATAAATATATGTTCAGATACTATTGGAGTGTAGAATTAAGCGGAATGAATTGAAAATTACTCTAAAGTTATGTCCTACTATATATCAGCAAATGGAAGATATACTTCATGTTTGTATGTCCTGATGTGACTTGAGCGCGCTTACTGACAGTTTAGAGTACCTCTGATGCACGGTTTTGCGAAGAGTACTGCGTATGACATAGGCCTACGATTGACAATAAATTACTTGTTGCAGTATAAATCCACTTGAAAAGATATTGTAAATGATTCAAACAATAATGCAATAGAGCATCATACGAATAGTGTGATAAGAACAATCTATAAAAAATAGAAAACAAAAATGTAAAAACCATAAATAATAGGACAGTCTACGATCATAATATCTTTACTCAAACTCAAATTAACAATATCAAACAAGTAATAAGTTGTTGACGATGTGGGAATAAGAATGTGTTATATATGTTCGTAGTTTCTGAATTTGCTCTACAAGAAAGCAATAATCTAATCTGCCCTAAACAAATGTTGTTATTCGATTTCACAATACGGGTTTCGTAACACCTTCCACATCGAACACTTATATTCGATGAAAGAAACGTTTGTGGTTGGACTTATCAACAAAAACGTCTATTGTCGCTGTTACAACCGTGTTATTGTTTGTAATTAACAGAACTACATCCATTGTTTGGCTCATCAATTAAATTGCTTTCACTGCCTCGACACACACGAGTCCGACGTGTGAGAACTGAATGTGTCCACGGATTAGAACATGTTTGTGTCTTCCCTGTTTTCATCTTCCTTGTTTTATTGAGATGAGTAGTGCAAAAGTGAGTTTTTGTCAAAAAGATGGAAAGAAAAGTGTCTTCTAGAATGTGAATTCATTCTTAACCATTCTTCTATATTTTCATTTATCCACACTCATATTCTAGATCTAGAAGGAGAAATGTTTGCGTATCCATCATTATTATCTTTTACATTACAACAATTCAAAGTGTTTTTCTCTCAAATGCCATATGTTTGATTTATTCTATAGCGTTCATTAATTGCTATAAATGTCATATACCCATCGTTTCCCTCTCAAATGCCATGTGTTTGATGTATTCTACATCATTTATTAATTGTTTTAAATGTCATTTACCTATCGTGTTCCTCTCTAAAACCACGTGTTTTACATACGCCTAATCATTAAATGCTATAAATGTCACATGCCCATCCTTTTCCTCTCTAAAACCACGTGTTTGACAAATTCCTCATCATTAAATGTTATAAATGTCACATGCCCATCGTTTTTCTCTCTAAACCACGTGTTTGACAAATTCCTCATCATTAATTGCTATAAATGTCACATGCCCATCCTTTTCCTCTCTAAAACCACGTGTTTGACAAATTCCTCATCATTAAATGTTATAAATGTCACATGCCCATCGTTTTTCTCTCTAAACCACGTGCTTGACAAATTCCTCATCATTAATTGCTATAAATGTTATATGCCCATCCTTTTCCTCTCTAAAACCACGTGTTTAACAAATTCCTCATCATTAAATGTTATAAATGTCACATGCCCATCGTTTTTCTCTCTAAACCACGTGCTTGACAAATTCCTCATCATTAATTGCTATAAATGTTATATGCCCATCGTTTTCCTCTCTAAAACCACGTGTTTGACAAATTCCTCATCATTAATTGCTATAAATGCCATATGCCCATCGTTTTCCTCTCTAAAACCACGTGTTCGACAAATTCCTCATCATTAATTGCTATAAATGCCATATGCCCATCGTTTTCCTCTCTAAAACCACGTGTTTGACAAATTCCTCATCATTAATTGCTATAAATGCCATATGCCCATCGTTTTCCTCTCTAAAACCACGTGTTTGACAAATTCCTCATCATTAATTGCTATAAATGCCATATTCACATCGTTTTCTTATCTAAAAAGCCATGCGTTTGACATATTCTACATCATTAAATGCTTTAAATTTCATCTGCCAAAGTTCTTCTCTGTGAAGTTATGTGCTCTAAGGTTATATACTTGGTTGCCTTCCTTTAAATTTCATCTGCCAATGTTCTTCTCTCTGAGGTTATGTGCTATAAGATTATATACTTGGTTGGCTTCCTTTAAATTTCATCTGCCAATGTTCTTCTCTCTGAGGTTATGTGTTCTAAGGTGATATACTTGGTTGCCTTCCTTTAAATTTCATCTGCCAATGTTCTTCTCTCTGAGGTTATGTGCTCTAAGATTATATACTTGGTTGCCTTCCTTTAAATTTCATCTGCCAATGTTCTTCTCTCTGAGGTTATGTGCTCTAAGATTATATACTTGGTTGCCTTCCTTTAAATTTCATCTGCCAAAGTTCTTCTCTCTGAGGTTATGTGTTCTAAGGTGATATACTTGGTTGCCTTCCTTTAAATTTCATCTGCCAATGTTCTTCTCTCTGAGGTTATGTGTTCTAAGGTGATATACTTGGTTGCCTTCCTTTAAATTTCATCTGCCAATGTTCTTCTCTCTGAGGTTATGTGCTCTAAGGTTATATACTTGGTTGCCTTCCTTTAAATCTCATCTGCTCATCGTCTTCGTCTCTAAGGCCAGATGTCTATCATTAAGTTTGATCGCACTATTGGGTAATTGCTCTTCGCAATTAGAGATGCTCTAGAAACTAACGCAACGGCAAGTCTGGTTGCCCAACCCTGACAATGACGGACTGCTGGTGAGGCCATCTTATCTTGGGGACGTGTGTCTAATTTCTTGTTCATTTTGCAATCTGAAAGACACTGGTGGTCAGCGATCTCTCCTGTTATTGCGATGACAAAGTATGTGTGTCCATCATATTGACTTCCTGTATTGGTGTTTTCACCGTTTTCGGTCCTCGAAGATAACACAAGTCGACGTTTTAGCTGTAATACTAAAGATCGGAGTAACTCTCAGGTATTTAAGGGTGTTCGATCAAAAATTATTTTTGATTTTTTTTTAGTAGATGTGTTAGTGTTTTTATAAGTAATAAATGTGTTGTGATGGAAAAATGCAATACAAATGTCTTATTTCTGATATGGCTACATAAAGCTAATTTGTTATTTCTAGGTAGATAACTCAATTAAGTAACCGTGCCACCAGTTGTATTAAAATTTTGAGAATGCACTTTTTTATTATTTTGAGAACTATAACTATTATTTTTCTTTAAATTTAGTAGATTATTAATGTATAAAATTTCATTGTCAAAGTTTACTATAAATGAGAGAGTAATGTACTTTTGGACAGTTTGCGGGGCGGGGCACGTGAGAGAGAGGTGGGAGAGGGGGGGGTGAACACGTTGTATGTGTGTTAGTGAGGCGGGTTCTGTGTAATCCTGGCGAGAGTTGCGCGTGAAATCTGGAACTAAATTCCTTTAGGCGCCTGGATAGGCACCCTTAACATACAGTATGTCTTGATAATGTGTAACTGAGTTTGGCAAATAGACGATAACAAACAAATCAGGGTGTTGTAGAGGGTGCAAAAGGGAAATAACTATAACTCATCAGTCCTAACCTACTCTTAGGAACAGAAAGAAATGTCTTCATTTCTTATTGCCTTTGACATTAGGTGAATTGCTCTTCCCTTGTAAACATAGACACTTAGCGACTGAAGGACCGACTATTTCATAAGGACACAAAAAGCCCCACTTAGACGACAGCTAGGTTATTTTGGAAAGGCCACTTCTCTTAGTCGAGCGCGCCTTGAACTTCTCCGCTCATGTCATTTGGACCTCTCCGCTTCAGATCAAATCAACCTAACGGCTTCGTTCCCGGTCCTGCTAAAGGACGTGAATAAGCATTTTCATTCGCATCATTAAGCAGAAATATTTACCTTTGTAATTTGAGGGTGGCATGTAATTTCTGCTTTATAAAACTCAACATACATCATAAAACTATTGAGCGGTAAAACGTTAAGAAACTTTGGGCTTTCTTTTATTGATGGGTGGGGGGGGGGGTCAAAACACGTAGTTTATGAATGAATTAATGAATAAAAAAGCCTTTATTTTTGTGACGAAGTTAGGACTATTTCTTCCATTTAACCACAAATGGTTTATGGTTGGGCGGGTGGGTCAACACCACGTAGTATATGGTTGGGCGGGCGGTTCAACACCACATAGTCTATGGTTGGGCGGGCGGGTCAACACCACGTAGTCTGTGGTTGGGCGAGCGGGTCAACACCACATAGTCTATGGTTGGCGGGCGAGTCAACACCACATAGTATATGGTTGGTGGGCGGGTCAAAACCACGTAGTCTATGGTTGGTGGGCGAGTCAACACCACATAGTCTATGGTTGGCGGGCGAGTCAACACCACATAGTATACGGTTGGGTGAGCGGGTAAACAGCACGTAGTGTGTGGTTGGGTGGGCGGGTCAACACCACGTAGTCTGTGGTTGGCGGGCGAGTCAACACCACATAGTATATGGTTGGTGGGCGGGTCAAAACCATGTAGTCTATGGTTGGGCGGGTGGGTCAACACCACATAGTCTATGGTTGGGTGGGCGGGTCAACACCACGTAGTCTATGGTTGGGCGGGCGGGTCAACACCACGTAGTCTGTGGTTGGGCGAGCGGGTCAACACCACATAGTCTATGGTTGGCGGGCGAGTCAACACCACATAGTCTGTGGTTGGGCGGGCAAGTCAACACCACATAGTATATGGTTGGTGGGCGGGTCAAAACCACGTAGTCTATGGTTGGCGGGCGAGTCAACACCACATAGTCTGTGGTTGGGCGGGCGAGTCAACACCACATAGTATATGGTTGGTGGGCGGGTCAACACCACATAGTCTATGGTTGGTGGGCGAGTCAACACCACGTAGTCTGTGGTTGGGCGGGCGAGTCAACACCACATAGTATATGGTTGGTGGGCGGGTCAAAACCACGTAGTCTATGGTTGGGCGGGCGGGTCAACACCACATAGTATATGGTTGGTGGGCGGGTCAACACCACATAGTCTATGGTTGGGCGGGCGGGTCAACACCACGTAGTCTGTGGTTGGGCGGGCGAGTCAACACCACATAGTATATGGTTGGTGGGCGGGTCAAAACCACGTAGTCTATGGTTGGCGGGCGAGTCAATACCACATAGTCTATGGTTGGTGGGCGAGTCAACACCACATAGTATACGGTTGGGTGAGCGGGTCAACAGCACGTAGTGTGTGGTTGGGTGGGCGGGTCAACACCACGTAGTCTGTGGTTGGCGGGCGAGTCAACACCACATAGTATATGGTTGGTGGGCGGGTCAAAACCACGTAGTCTATGGTTGGGCGGGTGGGTCAACACCACATAGTCTATGGTTGGGTGGGCGGGTCAACACCACGTAGTCTATGGTTGGGCGGGCGGGTCAACACCACATAGTCTATGGTTGGGCAGGCGGGTCAAAACCACGTAGTCTATGGTTGGGCGGGCGGGTCAACACCACGTAGTCTGTGGTTGGGTGAACGGGTCAACACCACATAGTCTATGGTTGGGTGGGCGGGTCAACACCACGTAGTCTATGGTTGCGCGGGCGGGTCAACAGCACGTAGTGTGTGGTTGGGCGGGCGAGTCAACACCACATAGTCTATGGTTGGGTAGGCGGGTCAACACCACGTAGTATATGGTTGGGCGGGTGTTCGATACTAACGTATCCGCCGGTATATCGGAACGAATCATTTGTTCATCCATGTTTAAAGAAAAATCTTAGTTCTAAATGATACTTTAAATTGAAAAAATAGAATAATAAACAAGACTTAACATGTTATACAGTATTGCTGTCAGGGTTCTCTTATATTTGAATTTTTGTTTTACGATTTACCACTCGTTGATATTTTAGTGAAAGACCAATTTTGAACCTGACAGACCAAACTCTACCATTGGTTACTAGTAGTTCTCGTGACAAGTGAGTGGAGGGAGAGAAGGAGAAGATTGTCTTGACTGTTATTTTGAATAGCACTGACTGATAATCCCAGTATGTGAATAGCACTGACTGATAATCCCAGTATGTAAAATTGTCTCAGTTCTCGTTCTTTAACCGTCCGTGGTTTTAGGTATATATACTTCTAGTACTGTAGTTTACTTCCTGGCATATTTGAAAATGTTTTATGAATGAATTTTCAATTAATCCTACATGAATTCGTAATTAATCCTACACGTTTTTGTTTGTATAAAATATTGTTTAAAATCACGAACTCAATCAAATATGATAATTATTTACATTAGAACTATTTGAAGTTACAATGCCGCGGGAGACTCGTACATTACCCAGGCTACTTTACAATTATCTCGAACCTTGCAAGTGTATTTCTGCACAAATTTCAACATATTAGCGTAATATCTTCACTATATAATTTTTAATGAAGTATGTTATTACTGAACAATAAAAGAACTCAGCACTGTTAGGTTATTTAATTTGTTCTTATCAGCAGTTTTAATGTCGGTAAATAAGAATCCCTATAATAATTGGGACATTGTTAATTTTTACGAAGTTGTTTGACATAATTGTATGGCTATAAAATAAAAATACAAATGTTTTCTCGTTGTTAATTGGTACGAGTACACCGAGTGAATGCCGACAGTTCTAAAAACATCTGTAGGATAGCTCTCACGCGTGTAACTACTACGTGCTTTGACAACTCGTTCTTCATGCGAATACAATGTAAAAACTATCATTGAGTAATTACGTACTTCAACTTTCACTTTACACCAACAAGTTTCTTAACACTGTTTATTTATGTTCCGCCTCGACTTCAGAGCGCTCTCTCAGCAAGTGCTGGAACTACGAGGAGTTTGGGAATGCTACATCCAATGGCGTGACGATGTAGCAAGCCGCAACCATAGCAACTCTGTCTTATCTGGCTTTGTTGCCAAGTTTCAGTTTTTAAAACACACATGTTTTACTACCTACTAGTTTGATATTGTGGATTTTAGTGTGAGTTAACATATTGTTTATTGTAAATATTGTCGTTTACATGTTTGCTTCCTATTGTTTATAGATTATTCTTATCAAATTATTTATATAACTGTTCTATACAGGGTGATCAACTCAAGGTGGCCACACTTGGAATCTCAAAAATGTTCATTTTACAGAAAACTTTAAATGAGGGATTTACCCTCATTTTTTATGCTCATTAAAATTACATACTGTACTAGGTAAAATTTGGCCTCCATTTTCTTTGAAATTTCTCATGGAAGCCCCTATTTTTATGATGGATTTAGGTTTTACTAGTAATTCTAAGAATTTTTTACTCGTGGTATTATTTTGATATACTTAACCGTTTCGCCGCTAGGAGCGCTGAAAGTTTCAGAAATCCTTATTTTAACAATTTATTAAAGAAGCGTGTTCTGTCATTTACAAAAATAAAGCATAACTTATAATGTATTATTTTTATCGAATTGAATGTTGAAAAGCTCTTGCAGTTTCACAAATACATGTTTTATACAAAAATATTACAATCACGTAGTTCAAAGACGCCATTTTATAATTATTGGCCAACTTTGAAGTAACTCATAGTAACCCCTATTTTTATGATGGATTTAGGTTTAACTAGTGATTCTAAGACTTTTATTCTTGGTATTATTTTGATATACTTAACTGTTTCGTCCCTAGGAGCGCTGTTAAAATAAGAATTTCTTAACTTTCAGCGCTCCTAGCGGAGAAACGTTGACCTTGTTACAAACTAAATTCCTATGGGAATTGTTAGGTTAGGTTAGGTTAGGTTAGGTATCATTAATGAATAGGCCGATGACAAATGAACAGCCGGTGTTATCAGTTTATCATTTTCAAAATATTTTATGAATCTGATTGTGATCGAACTGAGTACCTTTAGCTCTTAAAGCTGGGCTTTAACCAACTTAGCTACAGACCAATATTTTATACAGCAATATAGTATAGGCTAACATTGTACTGTATGTATGTAAAACGTATGTGAATGTTTTCTTCTTGGAGTCTTAGTTCTAAAAGCCCCATCGCAAGCAATAACTTCTTTATCAGCTTGCGTAATAACCACGTTCTTGTTTATTGTTAGGAAGGTTTATACCGCGTTTATCAAAAACTTCTATGGACAGAGTCATTAGCCGAGTGATCTAATATGTCAGCACTTTGTACTTCAGTTAGGGTGCAGGTTCGAACCCTAAGGCCTAGACTGTTAGTGTTATCAGTAATATTCACCTTGTCTGTACTGGTTCTCCCCTTACTATCTCTGAATAAGTTCCTCGCACAGATCAATAGTCTACGGGGAATGGTTGGAGTAATGGTAAAGAGGAGATCGGCCTCTTTTCTTTTACATATACAAAAGAACGTACATCTTTGTTATATGTAAATAGTAATACTTACTGTAGTAAGTTGAAATATTTAAAAATGTTTTTGGCCAGTGGCTACTTGTCGTAATTTATTGTTCATAATTTATCAGAGTACATTTTTTTATTCCCTCTGAATATTTTTCTTTTCTTTTTTCTCGTTGTCCTTTGATGCTTTCTAAAATTTAAGAAAGTTTAATATGGGTTCTTTGATACTATAATTGCACATTTGTACCTTTTAATTTAGTCATACTTTGTTAAATGTCTTATTGTTTTTATTTTTGTATTCCCTGGACTCTATTTTTTCCTTCCTTTTACTCATTATCTACTTTCAAATATGGAATGCATTATAAAATCTTAATAAAAATATCTTAACTGTATTGTGTATTGATGCCTCCTAAAACGATTAAAAATATAAAATGGTTTCTGTGACGCTAGTCTTGTTCATTTTCAACGGTTTCGGTCATAACAGTTGAACAAAGGCGTTGGAAGCAATCTCGTAGATGCTCGGCTGAATAGAAGCGGAATCACGGTCCTGCAGGAGCAGATGCGTAACTCAAAACTTACAAAATAAACATCGACATGTCGGCTGTATCTGCAATTCAGGTTTTTAACTGTTTAAAAATTAAGATGCAGTAAATTAAAGGAAATTTTGTGTCAGAAAATCTGCCACAGTAGAAGATCACAAATCCTTGTATACAGTGAAGCAGTTTTTTATTTTTTGACCACTTTAAATGGTTGAGGTATCAAAAAACTGTCCTCTGTTCGTAGTTGTGCAGTAAGGTCTTAATTCTCAATATTTTCGCCTTGAAGGGTAGGGAAGCCCTCAAAGTCTGTTTTTCAGTCATAAGAATAACATGGAGAGAGATTAAACTAATTTAAAAATAACAATGTTCAATTGTAAACAATGACATTAATGAAATATTAACAGCTGTTTGAATGTAAATAATCATGTTCTTAGTATTGAGAAGGTTATAAAAATCTTTATGTTAGAGAAAATGATTGGTTGTAGGGCTCCGCCATACACTGTGGCTCTGTCCCACTGGCCTTTAAAGTTTCAGTGGTAATTAATGGAGTTAATTTATCAGTTTAATTAATCCGTTAGTTACTTTTAAATAAAATAAATTAAAAACAAACGTTTGAAATAAACTAATTAATAAAATATGTTTATCTGTAGACAAGAAATAAGTTGAACTAGTGTTAATAAATTTACATGTTGTGATTTTACTTGATATGGTTTAATCACTAATATTTGAATTAAGTATAAAGTGACATTCCGAAAATGTAGGCTTAGGTGTCATGAGCACAGCGAGTGACGGGGTTAACACACGAGGTGTACAGGGATTCCTCCAGATATTAATTAATTAGTAAATATTCTGCAATAAAACATGACAAAAATAAATAAACTTAATTAATGTATTTTAGTTGTATGCCATATAATGTTACCTTTAAATTTTCCTCACTCTGCAACTATACCAATAAAGGTTTTTTTTGTTTTATGAATAATTATATTGTTACAACATATTTCACTTAATAGGCCTAGCACATTATGTGTTTCATTTTTGTTCACAAAAAATCTTTAAATTTTCCAGTTAATTTGAGATAACAATTGAAATATATTTTAAAATCTATTAGATTCTATTGATGATAATAATAATTTTTAATTACATTTTCCAATTGTTACAATCTCATGCAGCCTTGACTAATTTGTTTACAATGGAGGAGAGGAGGTCAGGTCATTGAACCCTCGGCTGCCTAAGGCTCTTGACTTGGCCTATAGGCATGAATCTTATGTCTAAGTCAAGAGCCTTAGGCAGCCGAGGGTTCAATGACCTGACCTCCTCTCCTCCATTGTAAACAAATTAGTCAAGGCTGCATGAGATTGTAACAATTGGAAAATGTAATTAAAAATTATTATTATCATCAATAGAATCTAATAGATTTTAAAATATATTTCAGTTGTTATCTCAAATTAACTGGAAAATTTAAAGATTTTTTGTGAACAAAAATGAAACACATAATGTGCTAGGCCTATTAAGTGAAATATGTTGTGAGACCCATCCCCCCCCACCAAAGCTGGAAAGCGTGCCAACTGGGGGATGGCTCAAAACAAATCGAGCGATGGGATCACGGGTGGCAGTTGGAGGGTCAAAATAACACTCGGCAGCTGAGCAAAACTGAATTTTATTATCAAGGCAAATAATAATAAACCAAAACGGCAGAAGGCCACAATATTAACGGGCAGAAGGCCCCAATATAAATTAGCACTTAAATCAATAACCATAACTATCACTAGGCCTGAACATAGAAATAAATAACCTAACTTAACCATAGGGACCTAACAACTATAAAATCTAAAAAGATATAACAACAAATAAAACTAATTAATTAATAACAAGGAATATAAACTAATTAAAAATAAATAACAATAAATATAAATAAAATAAATATTAACATCAAAAAAATCTTGGGCATTTTAAAGGCTTTTCCCTCTTTAATAAAAAATAATTAAGTCCCCATGGCTGTTTCATAATTCACTGTCCAGGTTTTTAGTTTTAGGCCTAGGCCACACCAAAAGTTCCGCAAACCTTTTCTTCTTTTTTTTTTTATCTATATTTTTTTTTGTTTTTTTTATAAATCACCCCCAGCTCAGCCGCCGGGAAAAGATGGAAAGAACTGACCTGAGGACTGAAGACTTCTACCCCCAAAGATGTAGGGCGGGTAGCGGGCAACTCCAGGCTCCAACATGGTCCTCAGGCCAGGCTAGCAGTGGAGAATATCGAAGTTCCCCCGGACGGCGGGCTGAGGGCTGAAAGTCCCACTCAAGGACCCTGGAGTTAACGTGTCTCTCAGCCACGCATAGTTAGTTGATCGGCAGACAGCACAAGACTCACCTCCGCAGACCCACTGAACAGCTCGAACCATCTAGAAGGCTGGCCAAGCGGACCGAAGCTTCTGGAACACGGAACTTAACGGAACCGGGCCAACGGCTACCAAAGTACGCGGAACGCAGAGCGTGAGCGATCTCAGGCAGCCTGGCAGACAACGAAAAAAAACCGAAATGTACCGGTCAAAGACCCGGTACAACCTCCCTCTGCAAAACCTCAACACACCCAGGCAGGGGAGAACTCGGTACCTCAGGGAACCAAGAGGAAGAAGAAGAAACCTCCAAAGAGTGGTGCTCCAAGGACGCCCAAGAGAATCTAAGAGGGGAAACCCCTCAAACAGGGAGCGAACTACCCTGACGGTCGGGCCCGACCAGAAAAGAGAGAAAGGAGACTCTCTCAGAACAGCCACCTAGGGCGCAGAGGTGATCAATCTCTTTGCCCCAAGAAACCCCTAGGAACACCAACTCCTGGATCAACCGTTCCCCGGAAAGCCTTAAGCTGGGACACATGGGCTTTCCTGAACACCCTGCCTGACTGGGGATCAACCAGCAGAGCAGTCACCGGTGACAAAAACCTGTCGATGCGGTGGGGACCAGACCACCGATAGCACAACTTGGCAGCTCTTCGTTCCGCGGCCGAACTGACCGGGTGAGCCTGACAAAGAACCAGATCTCCAACCTGAAAAGGGTTAGGAGTGCGACCCTTATCATACCTCCTCCTCACTCTCTCTCTAGCACGTAGCAGGTTGCGCCGAGCAGCCCGCCACGTGGACACTACGTCAGTGGCACCTGGCGTAGGTAGAAGATCCTCTAACCTCCACAAGTTGGACAAAGGGTTGTTAGGAGGGTAGCCATGTAGAATTTCGAAGGGAGTGGCATTGTGACTCTCATGCTTAGAAGAGTTAAAAGCAAGCTGGAGCCAAGAGAGACTCTCATCCCAGGTGTTCTGCTTCTCAGCATGGAAGGAAATAAGGGCAGACCGAAGATTGCGGTTGAACCGCTCTGCATGAGAAGGCTGTGGGTAATACGGAGAGGTAGTCACATGCCTGATACCATTGCCAAAACAGAACCTACGAAACTCATGGGAGGTAAACTGGCTACCGTTGTCGGACACAAGAGTGGAAGGCACACCAAAGTGCTGGAAGAGTTGGGACTGGAGAGCACGGATGGTGAGCTTAGCCGTGGCACTCCGAAGTGGGAAAAGCCAAACGAACTTCGATAAAGCATCCACACAAACAAGTATGTAGGAGCTACCTGACTTGCTACGGGGAAAAGGACCCACGTAGTCGATGAACACCTTCTCAAAAGGACGCTCGGCCACCTCAGAAGATAACAACCCTAACCTTGCATTCTGACTAGGCTTGCTGAGAGAGCACAGGTGACAAGCCCGCACTCTGCCAGCAACATCCCGGTCCATGCCCTTCCAGATGAAGTACCTACGAATCTTAGCGATGGTCTTATGAATGCCAAGATGACCGCCCACAAGAGAAGAGTGATAATACTGAAAGACCATCGGTACTAGATGACTAGGCAGCACTACACGGGGTTCACCCCTCTGTCGAGGACGGCAACAGAGGACCCCTTTGGACAGAAAATAGGGAGGGTGGGCACCTCCCTCTTGAAACTCACCTAAGATGACTGACAGCTCAGGATCTTTCTGTTGATGGGACAGTAGGTCGTCAAAAGCCAGAGGAAAATCCAGAAGAACAGCACCACACTGAGCAACAGCCTCAGTAGGTGGATCACTGGGTTCGTGATACATGCGGGAAAGAGCATCCGCGATGACATTCTGGGTACCCCTAAGATGTTGGACTCGGAACTTAAAGGCAGAAATTTTGACCACCCAGCGACCAATTTTCCCGAGCTGTCTGGGATGGGCAAGAAGCCAAGACAGTGCCTGATTGTCTGTCTCCAGCAAGAACTCAGCGTGTTCCAAGAAACGCCGAAACTTGTCCGTACCAAAGACAACAGCCAGGCACTCTAACTCATAGATGGAAGAAGCTTTCTGTTCCTGGTGAGACAACGTCCTCGAAGCAAAAGCGATGGGCTGCCTGACTCCATCAAACTCCTGAGAAAGAACAGCAGCAATGGCGGAGGAGGAGGCATCAGTCTGAAGAATAAATTCTCTACTAAAATCAGGCATCCGCAGGACAGGAGGTTGCATGATAGCCTCCTTGAGAGCGTCAAAGGCAGTCTGCTGAGCTTGGCCCCACACAAAAGGGACACCTTTCTTTCGCAACTCGTTCAACGGGGCAGCAAGCTCGGCCACGTTAGGGATGAAGCGACGGTAAAAATTCACCATCCCCACAAAACGGGCAATCCCCTTGGCATCTCTGGGAGGAGGAAAATCCCGAATGCCCTGGGTCCTCGCAGGATCTATGCAGACGCCTCGAGAAGAGATAAGATGACCCAGAAAAGAAATCTCAGGACGAGCAAAAGTGACTTTCTCTGGATTGACGGTAAGGCCAGCTGATTTGAGGCGACTGAGAACTTCCTCCAGATGTTGCACGTGTTCCCCGAAAGTCTCACTGTAGACAAGAAGATCGTCCAGGTAATTGAAAACAAACTTGAACTTCACATCATGGAAGATGGAGTCAAGCAGACGAGTAAGAGTCTGGGCACCCACAGCAAGACCCATAGGAACCCTAGTGAACTGATAGAGATTCCAGGGAACACAGAAGCTAGTCATGGGCCGTGATTCCTTCTTCAATGGAATCTGATGGTAGGCCTGGTTCAAATCAAACACACTGAAAAACTTAGCCTTACCGAACCAATCAAACGCAGAATGCAAATCAGGCAGAGGTACCGAGTCAATAGCGACCTTAGCGTTGAGCCTCCGATAATCCATCACAAGCCTAGACTTACCATTAGGCTTGGGCACAAGAAAAGCTGGACTGGCATAAGCAGAACGAGACGGTTCAATCACACCCTTGCTCAGAAGATCCTCAATCATAGCCCTCATAACCTCCATCTTTGGGGGAGCAAGTTTGTACGGATGACTCCTAACTGGCTGAGAATCGGTGAGGTGGATCTCATACTCCAGAAGAGAAGTGACCCCAAGCTCAGCCGTAAGCACATCAGGAAACCGCAAACACAGCCTCCTAATGGCCTCCGCCTGCTCAGGGGGGAGATGACCAACCGGATCCACCTTGGGTTGTTCGGGCTCACAACCCACCTCTCTGACTGCAGGAGGGCAGTCAGAATCACCTACTAGAGGCACCAAAACTCGCCGATTAAACTTGAAAAATATCTGGCGCTTCTGGAGGTCAAGCACCATACCACTCTTAGAAATAAAGTCTGCCCCTAGGATACAAGAAACCGCCAGGTCCTTGGCAACAAGAAAACCCCACCTCCAGGAAAATCCTTCAATTTTAAAATGGAAAAACGCCTTTAGAATTATAGGTAGAGGAGTTTGGGATGCCGTCCAGCACGTAATAGAAGAAGGCTCGGTGTGCCTGACAAGTCCTAAGGCGTCAAGGGACTCAAAAAGAGAAAGGCTGATGATACTGCATGCCGAACCAGAATCCAGAAGGGCTCGACACACCGTACCACCAAAAGATACAAAAACGCCAGGACACACCGAGGTGACCGCCCTAAGTCCCAGGGAAGCCATGCCAGCAAGGCCCGAAACATCCCCGACACTCCTGCTAATGGCACGTGTCAGAGGCAAATGGCCACGGTCAGTCGCAACAACGCGGGGAGCTACTGTGGAGGCAACCCCCCGCGCTGAGCGTTTCCCGCCCCACGACCTCGAGCACGTGTACAGTCACGTCGAATGTGACCAGGTTGGCCACAAGCAAAACACAGAACAGGAGGCCGAGAACCACGACCCTCCACTGGCTGACTCACACCTAAAGACATAGCCGGTCGACGGGTGGGGAGAGCACGATGACTCTCAGAATCCCTCCCTTGCTGGTCTGAGAACTGCACGCTGCGCGAAACAATGCACAGCTGATGCAGCTCCCGAAAAGTAGACGGAACACCAGCAAAAACCAATCTGCACCGTTCTTCTGGAGAAATGCCATCCAGGATGACACGAACGGTGTCAGCTTCAGAAAGGGTGAGGCGCAACGCTTGACGAGCTTCCTTGACTGAAGAGACATAGGCTGCCAGAGACTCGCCCCTACCCTGTGACCTATAAAATCTGTCCATGACCATCCTCTCCCTGAGTCGAAGGGGAAGAAATGATGAAAGTAACTCTCGATGGAACGAGTCCACCGAGGCATCACTGGCCAAGACAGAACTCAGCAACTCCCCAACAGGCCCTCTGCAATAAGGGAACACCAGACGAAGCAAGTCCCCAGCCTGCATGCCGGGCATCTCACTAAGTCTGAGAAAGGCCACCAGAAACTTAAGAAGCTCCTCAGGATCCATCCCATCGATCACAGGGAGATTCTGGATCATGGGCGTGAGAGGGTTAGGCAGCTTGTGGTAGCTCAGCTGCAGAAGAGCAGGTGAACCCACAGGAGCCGAAGCAGAAGGAACGGCAGCTGGAGCCGAACCACAAGCAACCTCAACAGAAACGCCTGCAGGCTCAGAAGGAGCCTCAGGCACAGTGAAAACCGTTGTCTCAGCCTGCGGCCTCGACACATTAGGCAAAGGCGCGAAATTAGGCCGCTGACCCAGACCCGTAGGAGTCGTGGAACCGGAGAGTGCCTGAAAAATCTCATCCAGCCTAGACACACTCTCCAAGATCCACGCCCGATCCGACGGTTCCAACCCCGGCGCCCGGTTGACCAGCCTCAAACGGGCAAGCAGATGCCCCAGACGTGCAAGACGGCAGGCCCGGTCACGACCCACTGGAGGTTCAAACTGCAAATCCTCTAACACCCCTTCCCAATCTTCCACCTTCCGTTTACAAATCCCCAACTCATCACCAACCTCCAGTAGGTCAGACCAATCCACCGCCGTACCCGCGGACAACTGCTCCCGCAGCAACCTCCGGAGATTCAAAACATCCCCTTCCGGAGTCACACCCCGCGACCTCAACTCAAATATCAACTCCTCCTTCACCAGGAGCGCAACATTCTGCAGATAGGCCATCTCTAACGCAACAATTCTCAACAATATACACAAAAAAACGACAACTCCAGGGTCCAAGACGAACTAAACCCTCAGCCTACCGAGCCACTGCCGACCACTCCAATCCACCCATGAAACAAACCCATTCAACAACGTAACCAAGCGGATTGCCTAAGTTTTTTTTTTTTTTTTTTTTTTTTTTTTTTTTTTTTTTTGTAATTTAAATTATTTATTATGATTTTCTAATTGTTTTGCTTTTTAAATAATTTTTATTTATTTTTTTTTTTTTTTTTTTTTATTTTTTTTTTTTTTTTACAATACCAAGACACCTTGAAGGTAGGTCGGCCAACCATGACCTACTAACAGGCAAACACCCACCGTCAACAAACAAGAGATTTTTTTTTTTTTTTTTTTTTTTTTTTTTTTTTTTTTTTTTTTTTTTTTTTTTTTTTTAGGCAACCACGCTCTGCTACCAATTGAGACCCATCCCCCCCCACCAAAGCTGGAAAGCGTGCCAACTGGGGGATGGCTCAAAACAAGTCGAGCGATGGGATCACGGGTGGCAGTTGGAGGGTCAAAATAACACTCGGCAGCTGAGCAAAACTGAATTTTATTATCAAGGCAAATAATGATAAACCAAAACGGCAGAAGGCCACAATATTAACGGGCAGAAGGCCCCAATATAAATTAGCACTTAAATCAATAACCATAACTATCACTAGGCCTGAACATAGAAATAAATAACCTAACTTAACCATAGGGACCTAACAACTATAAAATCTAAAAAGATATAACAACAAATAAAACTAATTAATTAATAACAAGGAATATAAACTAATTAAAAATAAATAACAATAAATATAAATAAAATAAATATTAACATCAAAAAAATCTTGGGTATTTTAAAAGCTTTTCCCTCTTTAATAAAAAATAATTAAGTCCCCATGGCTGTTTCATAATTCACTGTCCAGGTTTTTAGTTTTAGGCCTAGGCCACACCAAAAGTTCCGCAAACCTTTTCTTCTTTTTTTTTTATCTATATTTTTTTTTGTTTTTTTTATAAATCACCCCCAGCTCAGCCGCCGGGAAAAGATGGAAAGAACTGACCTGAGGACTGAAGACTTCTACCCCCAAAGATGTAGGGCGGGTAGCGGGCAACTCCAGGCTCCAACATGGTCCTCAGGCCAGGCTAGCAGTGGAGAATATCGAAGTTCCCCCGGACGGCGGGCTGAGGGCTGAAAGTCCCACTCAAGGACCCTGGAGTTAACGTGTCTCTCAGCCACGCATAGTTAGTTGATCGGCAGACAGCACAAGACTCACCTCCGCAGACCCACTGAACAGCTCGAACCATCTAGAAGGCTGGCCAAGCGGACCGAAGCTTCTGGAACACGGAACTTAACGGAACCGGGCCAACGGCTACCAAAGTACGCGGAACGCAGAGCGTGAGCGATCTCAGGCAGCCTGGCAGACAACGAAAAAAAACCGAAATGTACCGGTCAAAGACCCGGTACAGTTGTAACAATATAATTATTCATAAAACAAAAAAAAACCTTTATTGGTATAGTTGCAGAGTGAGGAAAATTTAAAGGTAACATTATATGGCATACAACTAAAATACATTAAGTTTATTTATTTTTGTCATGTTTTATTGCAGAATATTTACTAATTAATTAATATCTGGAGGAATCCCTGTACACCTCGTGTGTTAACCCCGTCACTCGCTGTGCTCATGACACCTCAGCCTACATTCTCTATCTAATCTCTTAATTATATTTATTATATAACATATATGTATATATAATCTAATCTCTTATTATATATATATATATATAATAAGATCTAAATGTCTTAATTATATTCTAAAATATCATCTCCGGTTTTAAAATATCAGAAATACAATATTTTCATTATAAGGATTCAAAAACAGGTATTTTATAAAAGATGAAAAGAATAATAAAACATGACGACCAACTTTTCGACGACCAAACTGTTACTGCTCTAGATTCTGAACGATGGAAAAATCTCATTTGGCGATTTGAAGGCACTGATCAAAGATCAGCTACTTTCTCGTGTCTGGTCCTCCCACACACCTGACATAAGTGTTGTCAACTCTTCCATTTACCCAATAAACAAATGCCCCCTCCCCTAACTCTGTATAGATATTACATTTTAAAATAAACTCTACAACCTCAAACAGTTTCCAAATCATGTTAAGCAATTTTAACATATAATTCTAGGCATGCACTTGATCTGCATAATGATTATGAATTAAATAAATTCACAATAAATTCAAGCTAAACTTAGACATAAGATTCATGCCTATAGGCCAAGTTTAACTTGAATTTATTGTGAATTTATTTAATTCATAATCGGTATGCAGATCAAGTGCATGCCTAGAATTATATGTTAAAATTGCTTAACATGATTTGGAAACTGTTTGAGGTTGTAGAGTTTATTTTAAAATGTAATATCTATACAGAGTTAGGGGAGGGGGCATTTGTTTATTGGGTAAATGGAAGAGTTGACAACACTTATGTCAGGTGTGTGGGAGGACCAGACACGAGAAAGTAGCTGATCTTTGATCAGTGCCTTCAAATCGCCAAATGAGATTTTTTCCATCGTTCAGAATCTAGAGCAGTAACAGTTTGGTCGTCGAAAAGTTGGTCGTCATGTTTTATTATTCTTTTCATATTTTATCAAATACCTGTTTTTGAATCTTTATAATGAAAATATTGTATTTCTTATATTTTAAAACTGAAGATGATATTTTAGAAATATAATTAATACATTTAGATGACTTTTTTTGTTTATTTTGATCTACTCATTATTCATCATTAAGACTCTGATCATAGAGATATGGACGAATATGAGGGGCAAATGGATATGATAGTGTAGATGACGATCGAAGTCATTGTTACTAATTAAGGTCATCTGTTCCTTATAAAGAACCATATATTAATAGTCCAAGCCAGGGCAACTAAGGTACCTACAGCTTTACGTGGAATCCGAATCACATGGTATTGGTTTGATTTTAATCTAATTGACAAGCTGCATACTTAGTTCTCTTCCCTACTCATTATTCAGACACTGACTACCACCCAACAAGGACACCCCAGACTTCTCTATTAGTGTCCATGTTGATTGCAACCATTGAGCCATACAATCTCCGCAACACTTTGTCCCCAAGTTGCTGGGTTACATTGCTGTTCCACTAGTGCCAACCGAATCTTTTAATATTCTGGTGGGTTTGATGTAGTAATTTATGTAAACCCTGTATATGGATTAGCTAATGTCAACCTTACTATTGAGGCTGACTATCCCTTGGAAAATGTGATTATAATGACCAGGAACTATCAGTTTATCTGTTCCAACATGAGTTTATGACGTTTTATTGGGTGTGTTTAAACCAAGTGTCGTTCTTGTCCTTACAAATATATTTTTGTGTTTCAGGGCAGCAAGAGTGGTCATGGACACCAGCAGCCGTACTACATGACCCATTCCTTCCCACCTGGCAGCACAGCAGCCACCTTACCTCGCAGTGGGCCACTGCTCAGAGCCTACTCCCCTGCCGTGCCTGGAACCAAACCTCCCGCTGGTTAGTCAAACATGCATCTTTTATCTAGTTCTTTGGAATAAAATAAACTGGTTGAAGGAATCGTCAAGCTTAAGGTTAGTATTATCTTAAAATATTTGAAATTGTTGAGACTTCCTTTCCTTTATATTTCGAAATATGTTGCTTTATCAAAAAAAAAAAAAAAAAAAAAAAAGGAGAGATAATGTCATGAAACTTAACAGTGGTTCATGAACGGTTGCCTTCACAAACAGACGTTCTATTCGTCAAAAAAAATGCTAAACTTGATTAAAAACACTTTGGCAAGGATGGCATTTCAAACCCGTCTGAAAAAAATGTTGATCAAAGAAGCAACATTTACAACTCTGACGAGTTTATGGCATATGATTGGGAAACTGTACAGCAAAATTAACCCAAGTGAAGGTATAGCAGAAAACTGAATAATTAAGGAAGGAGTGAATGTAACAATGTTGTTTGTATCTATGTGACTTTTGTGCGAGTAAGTGTAAAATTTAAACTCTAAACTCTCACTATCCTAATACAAGTAAAATGTTTCATTCAGTAACAAATTACTATTTTTATTATTATAAGCTTTTTTTGTGTAGACTGTGAAGCCTGCAGATACAATTTAGGCTGTTCAGGTTGCCTGAGAGGATTTTTGAGGATCATATGAGTAACTGATCAGTGATCATTTACTTTGTGAAGCCAACTGTCACTAATATGTACTCCTATTTAAGAAATCTAGCTTTTCTTTGTCACTTGATTGGCTCTAATTAAGCTTGATAACATTTAACTTCTTTTACTACAGTACACATTACAAGTTTATTTAATTAATTAATTTTTGTCGCTAGTCAGCATATTTTAATTTAATGTGTATTTATTTATCTTGAAACTAAGTTTAAGCCATATTTTATATGGCTTTTGGCTCTAATATGTAAGATGATTTTCGCTTTTTTGACTCACATCTTATGTTCAAAACATCGAGAATCTGAAGCCACCCTCAGCTTTGCCAAGGGTGGTTTACAAATTGTAGCAGAGGTAATGATGCCATTATTTGGGGCCCCTGCACGGTTCCAAATAAAGAAAATTTATGTGAAGAAAGAAACAAGTGTACATGAAGAGAAAAAAGTTATAGAGTGATCAAGTTAAAAGAAAACAAAATCCTGAGACTTGTTATAAAGCAGAATAAATTTTGATTTAATTTGTTATTTTATTTAAGTAATTAATTTGCCTCGATGGTTATTAAAAAAAGAAAAAGTTTTTTCTATAAAGATACCCAACTTTCTATAAAGGTCATAAACCAACCAACAGTCACTAAAAAACTACCTTCCTTTACAGTTCACTCCTATTGGAGACAAAGGCATCCAAACAATTAGGAAAAGAAATAGTCTTATCATTCCCTGGAAGTGGATGTTTTTCTCTGTCTTTATTAAATGCATGTGGTACTCGTATTTATCAGAGAAAGGCCAAGGTTATTAGCTTTTAGAGACAATATACTGGTTTAGAAAAAATATTCACTCAACCCAACTACCCCACATACTGTTCGCCTACATACTGTGCCCCCACATACTGTATGCCTACATAATGTGCCTCCCACATACTGTGCCCCACATGTTGTGTCCCACTTACTGTGCCCCCACATGCTGTGTCCCACATACTGAGCTCTCACAGACTGTACTCCCACTTACTGTGCCCCACATACTGTACTCCCACATACTGTGCCCTCAGATACTGTGCCCCCACACACTGTGCACCTAGGAGAGAACAAGTTAAGCGAGAGGTGAATGCTTGCATTTTATTTTCTTACATATTTTGAGGAGTTGTTTATTTTCTGGTATTTCTTACACTGTACCTGGGAAAAATATTCATTAAATTTGTTGCCCACCAGAAGTTTTATGTCGGTGTCTGATTTTGTTATCAGTCTGTTCACTGTGAACTGTCCTAGTAATAAAATGTCCTTTATAACCCTCGGCCTGCCAAATCGTTTAAAATAATCCAACACTTTTTTTAATTGTTCTTATAGTCCAATAGTTTACCCCTATAGTAATTATTTTTAATAATTTTTATCAATTAGTAAACATGTGCAGTTCAATCAGAATTCCATTACTCTACAAAGCTGAATATTTTAAACAATTTAATTGTTAATAAACGAATCCTACTTGTACAAACATTAACATATTGTATCTGTATCCTCAGATGCGGGGTACATGTCATCACCAGAGAGAGGTGGAAGTGTCCCCCCTCGACCGTACCCTGCAGGGTATACCCCCACTCCGTACGAGGACCCATACTACTCGCAGTACAGCTCTAGGACAGGCTCCATCACACCTGTTATCGATGAAGAAGCTAGGTAAACAGATAAACCATAAGGTCATAGACTAGTTCTAATCCCTTTTAAGTGTGAGGCTTAAATAAGACGTGTGTGTATTTTGTTTCACACTCAAACTAAATATTTAATTCACCAATGTTTAGTCAGTCGGTAGGGTTGTTGGTTAGATCCCAGCTTAATAACTTAACGGTCCACAGTTCGATCCCAATCACAATGAAAACAAATTTTGAAAAGGATCAGCTGATAACCACCGGCTGCTCATTTCAAATTTAGTTATTAATTAATGACACTTTCAAAGGAATAGTCAGCCTTAGTTTGTAACAAAGATTACATTCATTCATCTACACTCATTTGAATTATGACAATCTTAAAAATAAATAAATACATAAAAATTGTAACTACTTTGGGCTATTACTGGATTAGGTTTTTCAGAATACAAATAATTTAAGTAAAAGTGAATAACTGTACCTTATAGAAAATACAGCTCAAATCTGCACAGAGAGCTGATCTTTTATACCAATATGTAAAAACCTGAATTTGGGGTGAAGATGTCAAACTTATTTATTTATTCATTAGACGCCGATCGTCGAGATATGGGCGAATATGGATTTCGAATGAGTGTAATGAGTGTAGATGAGCGAATGTAGTCATTGTTACAAACTAAGGTTGACTATTCCTTAGAAAGTATCATTAATTAATAGCCCAATGACAAATGAACAGCAGGTGGTTATCAGCTGATCCTTCTCAAAATGTATTATGACTGATTGGGATCGAACTGAGAACCTTTAGCACATGAAGCTGGGATTGAACCAACTAGGCTACCGACCAATTTGCCTATATTTTGCTATATTTGCTATATTTTGCCAATTAACTATATTTTGCCTGTGTTTATAATTTTACCTACACATTGGTTTTTATTTGTTTACTTCTATGAAAATTAAAACAAATGAACTTACTTTTTTTATCACCATCCAGAATGCTTATCGTATCGTCAATTCCAGGAACTATCAATCCAATATGTACTAGCAGTCTAATATAGAATTAAGAATTGTATCATTGATTTTATGAGCATACAGATTTCTCATCCAATCCTAAATTTTGTGTCTCACATTATCAGCTGTTTTGGGGTGCAGTTGTGGATCGGAAGTGTAGTCCCATGTAAATATAATGTAGTTTAAATCAGCTGTGGTAGCAGACCTTACTAACTAAACAAATAACGGCAAAAATATTCCTATTACATGAGATATGTATATTTGTAATTAATAATTTGATCAAGGGCTGTATAAACTAAGCTATTTTTAAAATTGTAAAAATTGTTTTTACATCAAGAAATAAAATAATTTTACACAGTTTATATCAGATGTCTATACAGTAAAATTTAGCATATTATTAAATTTATGAAAGTAACCAGTTACAAAGGAAGTTATTTTAGTCACTTTGAGCTAAGAATTTAAGATATCACTTCAGAAATATAATAACTATCATTAATCCTAAAAAAAACAGTAATCTTAAAATATGAGAAGTAACTCTAGTTTTAAGTACAATGAGTTTTTGTTTTTAGAAAGTGCATACAAAAATGTCTTATCTATTCACTATTAAATGTCAGACACAAACAATTTCATTACAGTTCAATTGTGGAGGCATATTATGAAAATGTTCTGTCAAGTCTACTTGATTAATTTCTTTTTTTTACTTGTACAAACAATTATATTTGGGTGTTTGTTTTCTTCTCTACAACATTTTTACTGTTCTCGTTTGGAGAAAAAGTTTCAGGGAGCCTAACCCCCTCATTTTAAAATCATCCTTTTCTGATTCCTCCTCGAAAATTTGCTATATCTTTACAAAGTGGTAATGTTCCAGTGATACTGAGCTTATTGACGAGTCGTACAGCCTTTATGGGGTCAAGCTGCCCATGCCCCGGGGCCAGTTCCCTGCACCTGCCGTGGCGCCTTATGATGCCACCAGGTCAGCTGAATTTAGGAACCTGTTTATTTATTTGTAAAACGTTTATATTCATGATATTGATTTATTTCATTGGCATGTCGTTTCTTGTGTTTGGTATCCTAATTACAATGTTCATTTATTGTAATTATTATTTTTCATCAACAATATTTTACTGTTATAATGTTCATGAATTTAAATTTGGTTTCTGTTTTTTTCATTTATTGGTTACAATTAATTCTTCGTCCGTTTCATTGTTAGTGCTACTACGGTATTTCTACTGAGAGCTCTACAGTAACTTAAACAATTATGTATAAATTGACTATATGTCTGCTACTGTTGAAAGAGTTTTAAAATGAAATAAGGTGAGATCTTGCACTAGATACACGTGACATGGCTTGTAGAATACCAAATTTAGATCAGCTATATTTAGAATATAGCAGAATAAGCTATTGTACATTGAGTGATCTAACTGATAGGTGAGGAGAGAGGGTCATTACACCGCGCGTGTATGCATGAAGGGTGGGTCAGTACCACAGTACATGTATGGGTAGGTGGGTAGAGTATCATTGTAATGACCATCACTTAATACTGTGATGGTATAGTAAGTATCGTAAAGCTGAGTAGGACTATCTCACTCAGTTACATATGTATTTGGCTATATCAAAGTGTTCTAACAATTTGAAGTAAGAACTAAATATTAGTACTACAGCCTCTCACCCACACACGTAAGTAGTAATGACCCATCCACCCACCCATACATGTACAGTGGTCTTGTATGTATGCTAAATAAGCAACTTTTATTGATTGTTTGATGATTGCTGTTATCGAGTTTGAGTAATTTTTTATTGTAAATAGTTAAATTCTAACTAAAGTAAATCAATATCTGACTCAAGATCGAGCGAGGCACAATCTATTTCTACCGCCACTTCATCCCCAAGTTGGCAGAGCTTGATAGATACCATCAAATACCTGTCTTTAAAAAACTACTCCAACTTGTTAATGTGTATTGGGGCTTTTAGTAACGAAAGTTGTGGAATAGAAAGGACTGAGTACACAAAGATTGTTTATTTTACGTTTTGATTTCTAATAACATGTTTTTAAAATAGGTATGATTATTTGAAGGAATATATTGGGATGTTTCAGTAAGTTAGTATAAGAAGGTAAAACAGCTGATAAATATTAACGTGTGTGGTATCTAATAGGTGACTGGTCACAGTTATCGGTTTAAATTTTGTTGGTTAGCATAATTTTCCTGCCATGCTGCTGGTCCTTTTAAGGAATTATATCGGTTTTATACCTGGTAAGGAAATAATTATTAAAAAATGATTATGCTAATAAATTTTAAATTAGAAGTACAAGGCATGTTTTTAAAGTAAGTACCGTTTTACAATCCTGCTGTTGTAGTCCTGCGGTCGGCATTCGGCGCATGCCCGCTGTGTACCACTATCTGTTGGCAAGCCACAGCCTCTGTAACAGATCCATTCGACTGTATTTACGATTGCTTATGAGTCTTTATGCCTCCTCCGATTGAAAATGCTGCCGACTGTGAAGTACGTTTAAGTTTTCGTAACACTTAAGATGTAAAGGAAACAGACACTCATCGCAAGATCTGTGAAGTTTATGGAGAAAACAAAATGAGTGATGGTATGGAAATGGGTGAGAGCTTTTAAAGATGGCCTTACGGTTGTGCATGATGAGAAAAGAAGTGAACAACAGCACTCATTACTGATGACTTGGTGCAAAACCTTTATGAAAATGTCAGAGAAAACAGACTCATTACAACTGCATTGTTATGTAGTGGGTGTTCTCAAGTGTCAAGAAGTGTGATTTATGAAATTGTGATTGAACGTTTGAAATACTGACAGTTATGCTTATGCTGGGTTCCCAAAATGCTCATGGAAAATCACAAAAACAAATGTTTAGCCAGTTATCTTACATTCCTTGAACATTAGAATCATGATGGTGACAATTTTTAAAATCAAATTGTCACTGTGACAGATGTTATGATGAATGTCATCTACTTTTAAGCTTTAAGCATTTAGAAAACAGCACATACTTCACAGTCTGCAGAATTTTCAGTTGGAAGAGGAATTTTTAACACTTATGCTTATGCTTAACCTTTAATACAGTTAAATGGATCTGTGATGGCGGCTGTGGCTTGCCAATAGATAGCGGTACACAGCGTTCATGCCAACCGCATTGCTGCAATGGCAGGATTCAAAAACTTTCCTTGTAATTTGGGTAGTATTCAGAAATATTTATTTTGTGTGGAATATTATCAAAATGTCTTCTAATTTAAAACCAAATATATTCCATTACGGTATAAAACATGTTATAAATTTGTCTGAATTTTCAATATTAACACTAGAAGCCAAGCTCAGAATGTTTCTATTGCAATATTGTACCGTTTATGTTTTGCAGGATCCGAGTAGAACACATGGAGCGCCAGCTGGCCAACCTGACGGGACTTGTGCAGAAGGCATTAACGCAGGCTCCCACCCCCACCCCTCGCGAGTTCCCACCTGCATCCACCAACAATTACCGTAATGGCAACATTTGTATGTAGCATTAAGACCATCTTCTTCACACAGAATTCATAGTCTTTTTCACAATACTTTCTGGGTGTTTTGGAACTATTTGCACGCTTTTATTTTCTCACCTTATTTAGCAGTTTCTATGTAATAACTTCTTTCTCTTACACTTCTGTTCTCCTTACACTTTTAATTTAAACAGTGTAAAACAAATGATCATGTAATTACATATAAATAAGTGGAAATTAATGATAAGTTAACAACATTCTTATCCAATTGACATTTTGATTAGAGCAATTAATATCATTTAATTTACTTATGTATACTGTTATTGGTTTATATTTATTATATAGTAAAGTTGATTTCCTTTTTATGTCAGGAACATTAAATTTTCTAAATCGTACGAACACAGAATTGTAGACAAATATAGTGTATTTTCCTTAAGCTCTTCAAAGCTACTAACTGATATGTACATTTAAACATGAACTTTATGTCATTTATTTACATTACGTCTAGAAGAGGGGGAGCAAAGTTAATATTTCTAATGATCAAAATAGTAAATTATTCAAAATTACGGGGGTTATTCTATAATTAAAGAGACAAGTTGGTCTGGGGAAAAATTTGGTTAGTAAAGTTCGATACATTTAGGATTTTAAGTTGGTATCACTGGGATTAGTTCTGATTAGCTTTTGGATCAACATTGTTTCTGATGATTTTACCTCAAAATTAAGTCTAACGATGTTGGGTTTTTTAGAAAGATCAACATTGATTTAACAACGTTCTGTGATTTGTTTTTTTATTGATGGAGGTGAAAACCAGCTACATATAACCCTAGAATTAATAAAGTAATAGACATTTTTGCAAGTGTTGGAACAACAAAAGTGGTAAAGAATCAGTGACTGACAAACACCGTTCCGGCAGGCCTCTTTAAGTTTCAGTATATCGCAGTTATCTCCAGAAACAGCGAACAACAAACAGCCAATACTACTCAAATACAGCTTTTGAACAAGGTGAAGCTAATGTCCATGAGAGAGAAATGTCGTAAATCTCATGATATTAGGAGAGGTGTGATTCTCAAGCAAGACAAAGCACATCCTCTCATTGCTCAATTAACCCATGAACCCATTGATAAAATAGCTAATGCCTTATCCCCCTTTAAGCTGCGATTAAGTTGTTTCTGTTTTCCATTTGTTTGGTCCACTAAAGGAGGCATTATATGGGGAAAAGTTCCAATATAACTCTACATGTATGGATAGGCGAGTAGAAAATTGGTGGTAATCAAGAAATTTGTGTTAGATTGTCTCCGAAATCAAGACAACAAGTTTTTTTTACAGCGAATAAAATAGCTAGTAACCTCTTAGGAGATGTCCACAAATGTTAATAGGGATTATGTTGAAAAGCAGGTGAATTCATGTTTTTGTGAAAATAAAGTTTTTCTCCAGGTCAGTCTTTAATCATTGAACAACCCTCGTATATTCATATCAAATGGCAATAGAGCACTAAATTGACAACACCTATGTTCAGAGTACAAATCAAGTAGTAGCTTTGCAAGGATAGTGTTATAACTATCAAGGCCCAGTAAAATGGTTTAGTTTATCTGAGCTACAATACAAAAATAGTATTATATTTTCTTAAAATAAAAACACAATATTCATATAATAGTTAGCTATGAATGCACTGCTCATCATATTTTATTGAATTTGTTTGTGTTTTTCTTTGCATATTTAACAGAAAATTCAAGTATTCTATAGTACTCGAACAAACTTTATCTGTATTGAACTCCGCTAACTCTAAAAGTAAATTGTGTGGATATGTAATAAATTTCCTTTTTTTGAGTGACGGTGGCTTAAGTTTTTATGTAAATCGTTGTTGTTTCACATTATTATAACTTTCTTTACGTAAGAGAAAAATGTTCAAAGGACATCAAATAACTTTCAATTTTTGTTTTTAATTAAATTTAGCTGTTAGCATTATTTAGTGTGATAAATCAAAGTTGATTCAAGAGTTTTGTTAACGATAAGAGGGGACCTCAAGCTCCTTCTATATCAAGGATCCCTGTAATTTTATATGTAAATCAAGCAGCTATCAAGATAATATTTAGAAAAATTCTGTCAACCTTTAATTACCATATTAATCAATATATGTCGCCAATAAAAGTAAACTTTATTGATATCTGTAATCACTATTTGAACAGTTTTTTTTAAGTATTTGCTCATACGTTTTCCTCGACATTGACTAGGGCAGCTTGTTGAGAGGATTGTGATCGGATCGATTTTTATTTTATCGGACATTTCTTGTCAAAAAAATCCTTCATGGCCAACAACATCCTCAGGTTAGTTAATTAAACCTCCGATAGTTATGCTGTTTTGAAAATTATATTAACAAGTGGCAGAAAGTGTGTTTAAGGCATTTTTATCTTTGAGCCTCTATCTATCATGAAACCGACTATAAATCTCCATCTTTGAACCTCTTAAGTCAGGAAAGCTTGGACTACCAATGATAACAATAATCCAGGTTAATTAGAGAGTGTTGAGAAGAGTGATTGATTAATAAATTACAACAATATCCTTTATTGTTGGGAAACATCTTAATATTAAGACATTATAATATCTGTATAGACTACTTTTAAAAAAAATCATAATTACAATCTGTTTTTAAAATCACTTTTCATTCAAGAAGTTAGTAAGTTTCTGTTACATCAGCTTCAAGTACTATTTACTGCATCCTTTAACATATGGCCACGCATCTACTCATCCAAAAAAGAACAGAGAAGTTAAATTAAAAACAGAGGATGTCATGGTATTAGCACATTGTAAATCAGCCCTCCGAAGATTAAACGGTTTTTTAATTCCAGGCTACCCGCCACATGCTATAAAAACTCTACATGTACCTTCAGTCACCATGTATAGTCCCTGCAAACGTTCAGCAGCACGATTATGCATTCAGATAAAGTATTAGCTCTAACAAAATGTTTGTGTACATTTTCCTAAACTGGCCCCAATAACCTGTAGACAAATGGTAAAACAGAGACGATTTATCCAGGTACTTTAATTTAGTGACCTAATATTAAAATCTAACCAAAATGATGTTAGCTGGTCAAATCTTACATCATTCTAATATATAGAGAGATGTACATTACAGTAAAAGATATATTGAGGGAATTGAATATTTAATGTATTTTATTAAATAAAAATAATTATTTTAAAAGTAAAGAACGTACTTAAATATTAAAATAATGAACATTTCCTTATACACTCTAGACATAATGCATAAATTAATTAATAAAATGAATAGTTTAAATTCAATCCAAATATGAGTTGCATGTTAATTAAACTGCACAACAACTTCGTTTACGACCTGTTAGTTTATATTTCCATTTCTCTGCTCACTTCTATCTATGCATTTCTTTACAATCCTATGACTTTTTTCTATTAGTTTAGATGATATTTTAAGATTTCACTTCTGTAGTCTCATAAATCTAAGTAACATAACCGGTATACAGATAACAGAAACATTAATGGTCAGCTTTTATTTATTATTAAGCTATCACTGAACTTAGGGAAGTGAAGAAAGATAGTTCTTTGTTATCCCTTAAATGTACATCTGAGACAATTAAAGAATAATTACTACTGGCGATGTCAAGTGGATGTTTCTTTCTGAAATCGATCTGCCTTCCCCACCACATTGTGGAACTCAGTTGGCACCAATAAGCATCATTTTATTGAATAGAACCAAACATTCAATAAACTGGTGATTATGGTTCCAGTGACCAACAGTCTTGCATTGTGGTGGGGGAAGGCAAAACATTTTTCTGCCATAGAAAGCTCCGTCCATTAGTATTTACTCATTAATGCCTGTGATTAAAGGAACGTAAGGATTTGCATGATTAAATATAAATTTAGTGTGATTTAACATGTCCAGTTAGGATGATTGTAACACAACTTTATATTTAGTGTTAACAATCATTGTAGAATTCATTGCTTACCTGGTTACTAAGATGTAAAGTATTAACGTTATTACAGTATTGACTAGGTATTTCTAGAAGCCATATTTCACCTGTTTTGGCACTACTCTGTGGTATAAACAATTTTTTTTTTAATTTCCTATGGCTTTTAGTGGGGAGAGATGCCCAATTAAGACAGTTCCCCTCGCGTGCTTAGACGAGCTCATTTTTGTTTTGTAGCCAAATTGAACCACTGGCTAAACGTGACTTCCGAACCTCTTCAGCAGCAGTCTGTTATGGTCATATCGGGAATCGAAATTGGACCGGCTGCGTGGCAAACCACTGCCTTAACCGCTTAGCTACAGCCACTCCAATCAATAAAACACAGATAAAATTAATTGACTGACCAATCTTTTAAATTCATATTCAATGTTTTAACATATTAATTTATACTTGATAATAGTGCTTAAGGGACGTAAATAATCTAAACAGCTTTTAAGAGACAGTTTACATTAACTACAAAAATAATCGAAATCCGGTGAAAAACAAAGCCAGGTGGAAAATGCGGCAGGTTTTCCCCACCTACACATACACGTACAATGGTATTCACCGACCCACCCACCCATACACATATAGTGGTATTGACCCACCGCCCACCCATACACGTTCAGTGCTATTGACCCACCCGCCCACCCATACACGTTCAGTGCTATTGACCCACCCACCCACCCATACACATATAGTAGTATTGACCCACCCCCCACCCATACACGTTCAGTGCTATTGACCCACCCGCCCACCCATACACGTTCAGTGCTATTGACCCACCCGCCCACCCATACACGTTCAGTGGTATTGACCCACCGCCCACCCATACACTTACAGTGCTATTGAATTACATTAGAATTTTGTGTCTTAAAAATGAATTTTTTTAAACTAACCAATTCAAAAATTACTACTCAAGCCTAAAAGTCTTTGTACGTTGTAAATTTAAGAAAGATAATGTTACATAATTAATTACATTCATTTCGTTTATTTCAACCTTATGAAGTGTATATGAATTTTGTTCAAGTAAAGACAGATTTTATAACTTTCAAATTATAATTGCTGGCATGGTGGCATTTTGTCTAAGATTGCAGAGTGCAAGTTCCAAGGTTCAAATCTCAAATGAGCTAAATATTTGTACAATGGACTAGTGACTGTACAAATTAAAGTGGTGGTGAACCAATCCGGGTAGCATTAATTCTGTGTACTCCAGAGTTCAGGGATAAGTGATCTGTGCAAGAATGACACTCAACACTCAAACGTCAATGATACTTACGTTATGGGTGTTAGATGCTATCTTCACTTTTCAATTAACTTATAATTAGAACTATATTATTATATCTGTTCTTCAAATAAGTTGATGACATAATGTTAAAATATGGCATTGACTATAAAACCTTTTTTTCAGGATTCACCAGAATATAATTATTTAATGACATGTAGTTTTTCTTTTAACATTTTTGCATCTTTAATTGTTCTATCCTTTCATGTATATATTCTTTCCAGTTTATTTTGTTTATATTTAATGTACAAACATGTTGTTTTATTGTCTTGATAATGGCTGAAAAATAGAAGAAAGGTCATGGTTATACTTCACCATTCAGTTTGGTAACTGACTCTAACTACTGGTAACAAGGTTACTACGAATATCACTGCATAGGAAACTTGGTGCCTTGTGCAACATTCTATGGAAGGGATGGCAAATATAATGTTGAGAACAATAAAGTGATCATGAACTGAACATGCCTTCATTTTCAGGACATATGTATGTACTCTGCTTTTAGTATTGCGAACTTACTTTTATTTTAATCTGATCCAGATAAATCCGGAATAGTCACCATCTGAATAGTTACGAGACCACTGTATTTCATTTGGTAAATAAAGTTTATGCACAGGCTTGCAGGCACATATGAGTTAGTAAAAAAATGTATGGTAATAATTTTAATGAACAAACATTTTTTTACAAAATATGTTAAATTTATCTCATACCACACTAACAGCAGGAAGGAGCTTTTACATGAATGGTTTTAATGTTGATCTCACCCATGTTTTCCATCAACAGATAGTGTTACTACAGTGATATGTATATTATATACTTGCATTATTATCAAAGTTCTAACTTAACATTAATTTCAGGTTATTGCTTGTTCAGTACTAATATTGCTTTTGATTTGTGTTTTGGACAAAACATAATGAATTTTTAAGGTATCCACTTGAGGATTTTTGTTAATATTAAAAATATAATTTGTTCTTTTAAAATAAATTTTATTTTTATTTTGTTTCATAGCATAATTTTATATGAACTATAAAGATTTTTCATTTCATTAAAGGTGTTTATTATTATTTTACTCTTATTATTCTTTATGAAATGAAAATAAATAAATCGCTAAATCAATTAGATTAGTTAAGATTGCTTTGTCCAAGACGCTTTGCTTGCTAACTAACGCTTGCTGACTGACACTGCTTGGGGTGTTCACAGCTAACGATGACTACGACAAACACTCAAGTTCCAGTTCAGCATCTCTTCCAGGTACGCTACTAACACTCCTAATAACATAAGTGCACACTCAACTTCTCTATTCATGCCTACAGCTTTACTGTTATAATTATTTGATCATTTTTATAATTTATTAATTTAATATAACTATTGTTTGTAATATAAACTGGTTGGCTGAACCACTCTTGGATAATCGTAGATCTTAGGCTTAAGCGACCGGGGTCATAACTAGAACCTGTATTGTGCGATGATTCTGCGGTGATTTTGATTATGCGATACCACTGAGGATGCCACATCACAGCACGGGCAAAACATCTGGTTATCTTGTAAATAGTGTAGTTAGCACCTTGACGCGGTCGTCATTGGAAAATTCAGATTCTAGTTATCACCCTAGGATAAAATCAGTACTTTGTATCGTTTGATATGACGTCAGATGGTGTGATGCTATACACTCACCCCATTGGTCACAAGCCACCATACCATCACCAAGTTGTACCTTCCACTATTCCTCCTGAGAGTTCCGGCCTCCTTACGTACCGGCTCTGTGTCTGGTGCAGTAACAGGCAACACACTTTTTCATTACTTAACATCCTGTTGAATCAAGAACCGATACATAACAGTTTCCTTTGCAGTTTATAAGTTTTTCCTTCATTTAGTAAAGAAATTGGCTATTTTTTATGTAGTACAAATAAACAAATTTTAAAATGACGTTTATTTAGTTACTTTTTATTATTAGGTTTGTTGCATGCTGCAGAATTATTAAAAGTACTTTTAACCCCTTACCAGCTTTTGTCAAGTTAACTCGATGCACACATCTGTCCTGATTTATTTCATTGTCTGTCAAGTTAACTCGATGCACACATCTGTCCTGATGTATTCATTGCTGTCAAGTTAACTCGATTCACACATCTGTCCTGATTTATTTCATTGTCTGTCAAGTTAACTCGATGCACACAACTGTCCTGATTTATTTCATTGTCTGTCAAGTTAACTCGATGCACACATCTGTCCTGATTTATTTCATTGTCTGTCAAGTTAACTCGATGCACACATCTGCCCTGATTTATTTCATTGTCTGTCAAGTTAACTCGACGCACACATCTGTCCTGATCTATTTCATTGTCTGTCAAGTTAACTCTGTGTAGTTTGTTGTTTTGCTGCTAGATGGTGTTTGCATTTCTTTTAGTCCCACTCTGAATATTTCATGTAATTGATAACAGATGTTTTTATTCCATTTATATTCCTACATCCTTGACCGCCTTTCGTGGTCAGCTGCCCACTCACGCGGCCCGGTGAACAGTTTGTGTTTATTTACATATTGTTTATTAGTGAACTGTCATTATTGTGGTTGTATATATTGAGTTAGTTTATTATGTATAATTATTATTCCTTAATGTTGTTTTATTGTGGTTGCTGGTTTTTTTATATATATATATTTTAGTTGGAATATTATTGTAGTGAAATATAGGAAAATCAACAAAATAGAAAGTTTTTCTCATTAACATAGTTTTAAAATAAGTTAAATTTTTATTAGCGGTTTTAATTGTTTTTAAACTATAACAAATTAAGTTACAAAATAAAAAAACAAACACTGTTAAAAAAAACTCAAATTGAAAAATCTGTTAAGGAGTTAACAAGCAGTTGTTAAAATTATTAGTTTTGTGAAATCTCCATTTACTGATAAATTTCCTTATCAAAAAATTCGAAACAACCTGTTCATTCTATTTATATTTCCTCAGGGAACACAATAAATGAACTCAAAGTTCCTTTTAAAAATCTGTTTTTAAGTCCATTTGAAGAAATTAAGAATTGAGAATTTGTTTTAAATAACTTTGATGTATTATTGTTTAGTTTTATTATAGTTGGTTTAGGTTAATTTAATTTTTTTATATTATTTAAAATGTCTTTATTAGTTTTTTTTTTTTTTTTTTTTTTTTTTTTTTTTGTACAAATACATGTGAGTAGTGTCAAAGACAATTTTTTCTAAAATGGAAGATTTATCAATCTCTCTTACAGAGTATAATAATTACATAAAACCACTTTACTCCTCTATATTTACTTTTCATTTATTGAGTATAATTCTTCATAAGAGCATAGGAGGATCTGAAAGAAATTTCCCTTGTTCACTTTTAAATTTTTAATTGTTGTTATTTCCACTGGAATAAACATGAACAATTATTCCAAATATATTATAACAATCATTGTTTGATTTTAACGTTTCCCAATAATATCAAATTTTTGCTCAAGAGATCCATTTGTTTATCCTTACTTTAGAGTAGTGATTGTGCACTAACATGATTATCAAGCTTCAACAACCTTGAGTTTTTAAAATCAAAATTATTGCAAAACAGCATATAATTCATGACTAAGTAACTAAATTTTGAGTCTAAAACTAAAAACAGTCAATACATTTTGAGAAGGATCAGCTGATAATCACCGACTGTTCATTTGTCATTGGGCTATTAATTAATGACACTTTCTAAGGAATAGTCGGCCTTAGTTTGTAACAATGACTACATTCGCTCATATACACTCATCACATTCATTCGAATTCCATATTCGCCCATATCTTGATGATCGGCGTCTTATGAATAAATAAATAAAAAAAATAAATAAATAAATAAACTCACACTCAGATTTTTTTAGCCTGAGGTCTGTTTTGGATATTTGAGAATTCAACTGGCCGGTGACATTGGTCAATAGGAGGATCGTTAGGATGTAGGAGTGAGTCCCATACAAAAATTTGTTGTATGGCCTTTTAGAAAAGAATATAATTACTATTTTTTTTTTTTTTTTTTTTTTTTTTTTTTTTTTTTTATTGACTAGTATAGATAGTCAATTAAATAAGTATAGATGCTTATTAAATGATTAGCTTGTCAATCTATAGTCAACTCCAAAAAGTAAGTTTTTGCAAATTTTATTTTATTTCAAATATTTTATTACATTTTAGAATAAAACACCATAAAAAATTATATATTCATTTTTTTAATGCATTATTTAGTCCAATAATCAACCATATAATAAATAAACATGAAAGGTGAATAATCTAATAAGCACTGTATAATATAAATGTCTAACAATTAACGTACAATAATTTAGGTTATTACAGAAAATCTTAGTAAGAAATATTCCCCAAATAATAAACACATTTCTACAGGCTGATTGAATAAAGAATGTTTATGCAACAGCTGATGTTTTGTAATGGCATGCATTACTGAACAGTGACTGCCAAAGTTACGTGAAAATACTCTGAAAAAAGTAAGCTTCTGCGCTCTTTGGCATTAGTTCTATTTACTACAAGTGTTTTTATTCAATTCCGCTAGAGGGTATATGCATCTAAACAACTCACAACAAATATACGGTAAACCTATTGCATAACGCAAATGTTCCATGAATACCTTCCACAGTCACATTGGCTCCCGCAACATGTGTGTGATTACCGCAGCTGGCCGGGCCTGCACCTGCTGCATTCATGTCGGGATTCCTAGTCAATGGATCCAATGTACACTAGTCTATAAAACACTCTTTGATATAATAACTATTTCTGTCTTACCATTATCTATCAATTACTACTAACTAATGCTTACCACATCCTAATTGCACAAGTAAACAAATAACACCTTTCTATGTTTGCTTTTAACTTTTAATTGATAATACCATTGCATTATCCAGCCTGCAGTCATCCTAGTTGTCTATACAATCGAAAGGGGCGATGTACTGGAATGTCTTCAGAATTCAGAGGCAGTTTAGTGTGCTCACTAAGCAAAATGATTAATGTACTATTTAGAGTATCAATGGTGTAGTTAAATATGTAATTACTAGTCTAAATGAGTAAATAGGGTAGAGTAAAAACGATATTTTTAAGGAGCTACACAGAATAAAACATTGACTTATTAGCTTAGCAAATTAATATGGAAATATAATTTCAATACCTGAGAAATTAAATATATTTGCAGATGAAACCTACTCTCGCGGCGATGTCAAGGCCCCAAAACTCGGAAAAGGTTTGATATTTTACAACATTATGCATGCATTCGCACATGTATTCAGCATGCCCGTGAATACTAAATTATGAATTCATTGCATATATTTTATTTACTTTTACTACTTAACTCCAACAAATTGCAAACATTGGCTCAATGTCGCAAATTTTTTTTTTTATGATTATTTTATACAACAACGTTACTGTTGATGAAAATTTTAGAAGTGTTATAATTTTCTGATATTATTATATGTTTACAAAGAAAAGGTAAGCATTGTATCGTTGGCATCTGTGCTCATTGCAAATATAGTATTCATTTAAAATAATTTAGGCTAGAATTTTTCTTAAATGATTGACTGGAGGTAAATATGAAATATAGCGGTTCCACCTGATTTTCCAGATTTTTTTATCAGTCAATATTAATCCCATGAACATTAATCCATAGGAATTTTCCCTTTGGGAATACTGATTTAAAATAAAATTTTAAAAATATAATTTATACTCTTAAAATTATGTATTTTGCATCAATCGTATGTTGGTTTTTCCCCCTTTAACACGGATATGACATCCATTTCTTCATACAACAAATAGTAACTGAGATATTGAACTTAAAATGGGAGTTAGGAAGGATAGGTTAAACATTCCTATGGATCCGTGTTTGTGGAGTTAATATTGATTAGTAAAAAAATAAATTGTGAAAATTGGATAAGACCGCTATATTTCATATTTACCAGACAGCATTGTTCAAAACGTTGTTGTTTGTTGAAACATCCGAGCATTGTTGTTTATTCATTTTAATTTAAAATGTATAGTATTTTAGATAAAATTATTTTCCTTAAATTATGTTCAAGCTTGATCCTTTAAATACTTTGTTTATATAAGTTAATTTTTGGGTTGTTTATTACTCTTCGTTGAGCAACTGTTCTGTGGTGACTGGTTGCCAGGAGCAGATTTTAAATTAGTAAAACGTCTGAATTACATTTTCAAAAATGTTAATGTATAGTAGGGAAATATTGATGATATTCAAAATTTTATTGAGGAATTAAGTTCAAGTTTAGGATGTTCACCGCAAAAATGGTCTGAATGTGTAAATAAAATGTGTTTCTGTAAATTATCAATCTACAGGAAATTATATTGAAATTTGAAATAATGTTCACACAGCAGTTCTGTTTCATAACCTTCTGTTCATTGTGTCTAAATAAAGACTAAAACTACCTTATATTCAACATAAGGCACCAATCTGCCATATTTTGAAAGACTAGTATCAACACTAGTGGCGCAATACTGTAACCTTGGGGACAGTGGAGATTGTAGGCGATTGGTTCTATGCTCAGTTCTCCTAATACTGACATGGTGTCCGCTGATGTTGCCGCTGTGTAGACATGGTGTCCATGGTGGGTCAGGGTCTGGATGTTGTGTAGGGAAGAGAACTGAGTATCATGTTTGTAAGTTATCTAAAAATTAGACCAACACTACTAGGTTTGGATTCCATTTAAAGCTGCCCCATAGATACTCTGACTGTTGGACTTTTAATAAATGGCTCTTTCTAAGGAACAGTCAGTCTTAGTTAGTAACAATGACTACACTCGGTCACCAACACTTATCACACTCATTCACTCCTTATATTCATCCATATCTCTATGATTGGCATTTTATTGATGAATAATGATTACATCTGGCTACATTTTTTATTTTTCAAGCTCGTCTGGACTAACATGACCGGTCATGATTTCAACTAATTATTCAAATAGAATAAGAATTTTCATATTATTATAATGTGTCTAATAATAGTTATTCCCATTTTTCATAACAAAATCTGCTCCTGACATCACTATTTCATTGTCTTTCGTTTCTGAGCGCACCTGTGGTGGTGTTGGTTGAACTAAATTTGGTGTCGGGTTCCATTACAGATAAGTCAGTGTCGTTTGAGAAGTCGGTCTCCTTCAGTGATGAGCCGCCTGATATGAACTCACCAAAGCAGCACTCTCCCCAACACGGAGGTAAGCAGGGTTGCCAACAATGTAGATATACAAACAGAAAACTCCCTTCATGTTTATACAATTGTGTAGAAATGTTGTTATTGCTAGCATTTTATTTTATTACTTATCAAATTAAGATATAATCATATGTGGAAAATAGGAGTAGTATAAATGTGAAAAATTACTTTAATGATTACATAGAGAATCAGATAAAAAATATGTATAGTTTTTTAAGCTATTGTTTGAGTTGTAGAAGGAAGTATGTAACTTGAACCTCTCAATCTCACTAACAATATATTACATTCATATGGATTACTTGTACAGAGGCCACTATACCCCATGGATGGCTATTTAATGTCTAGTAAATTTATACATATTTTAATTTTTGTTGTCTGAAATAACAATTTAACTATATTGAATATACATATGATGAGCAGTGCATTTTATATATATTGAAAAAAATACTTAATATTTTGTTATTATTCCTAATATACAATTAATTAGTATGGTGTTGAACCATTGTTAGACTCCCCCGTTTTCAATTTTAATAAATCCCCGTTTCCATTATTACAAAATTGTCCCTCAACAAGTTGCAAGACATTCGCGGGCACAAGTTGCCGTATGGAAACGGTATGAACATATCTCGAGACAAATGCCGGGGACAAAAATGTATTAAGCTACCAATAATAATCAAATGTTGCAGAAGTAGCTTAAAATGGAAACATTAGATCATTTTTGCGGCACTTGTGCCTGGCACATGTCGTGCAACTTGTGCCTGGGAATTGTATGAATGGAAATGATGAGGCTTGAGAAATAGATTATGGCCTAATTTTTTCATTATTTGTAAGCATATTTGATTATTTTTAATTTTATCACAGTGAACATTTTTAGTGCTGATAACATGTTTTATGTGCATGCTCTCTAGTGGATTCTAAACCAACTAAACCTGCTATTAAATCATCTACTTTACCGAGAACTTCATCTCAAGGTAATTTCAATGATTTTGTCAGCTTCAACAAAGTTAACATTGCAGGAAAGTAATTTTATTGTAAGTGGTACTAATTGTGTGTTTGTAAACTGCAACAAGCCGTTATTCCAAACCGTTAGCCATTAAGGGGGCCGTTTCATTCCATGAAAAAGGTAAAAAACATGGGTTTCTATTTCATCGATTCAGTCCGTAACATTGATTGTATCGTAACACTTAAAGTGTCGGTAAGGGAAGACCTATTCTAGTAGACCATAAGTTAGTTTTTGTGAAATATTTAGTATTTTTATAACAATTAAAAACTTATAATAGTAACTTATAGACCACTACATTGGATCTTTAATATTTATATTGTGTTTACAATAATTCATTATAACAATAAATATGAACTGTACAGTTGAAATAGAACGGCATGTTGTGGCCAACTGGCGGCAAAATAAAAATATAGGCTGTCAACTTCCCAGTGGTGACTTGGCGGTTTGGGAAATGGCCACTTTAACTGGTATACCTGTCTTTTTTTACCTCACTTATTGAATGCTCATTACACAAATTAATATAATCATAATTTTTTTATTATTGTATGGTTTTGTTACTAGTTACAGGAAATTCACATTAATGAGTCCATTAGATTAAACATTTTTTTACTATAACGTGCACTTAAAACGTTTTATGCAAATGCTAATTAGAAGATTATTAACATCATATCAATTATCACAAAGATTATCTAAATAGTGACCTTTCAATTATATTTGAACTATAAATGCATTAAAAAATAAGTCAAACCATCTGCACAAAATGGTGCTTCTAGCTCACTAGCTTCTGTAGTTGAAACAAAATTTCAATGGCGTCGGCAGTTGAGGTGTCCACCTATTCAGCTAAATATGTCTTTTTAACGGATTAGGAGGTGGCAGCACTGCTTGTTTAGTAAAAATGAGATTTAAGGAACCCTACCATAATAGTTACATTAAAAATGCTTTGAAAAATCATTTCATAATTTTGTATAATTTTTTCCTGAGGCACCAATAAACCAACGCTGAAGCATACCATCCTGTGCAATCAGAAAATAATTTTATTTCATTTATTTACATATTGATACAATCTTATTTTTATTAAAAAAATAAAGCTGTAAAAAAAGTAAATTTTTGATTGAGGGCGAGAATTAGTTGTCAAATTTCAAAGCAGAATAACAGCTATAACATGCAATATAAATTAATTATTAATTTATTAGGAATATGTTTGTTACAGTAACTGAAAAATAGAGAAATAATTAATGAAATAATTATTTGTCATATCAAACTACTCAATACAGACGTGTGTGTTTCAATACATCATAGTGGGAAAGCTGTGGTGTAACTTTGCCCTCACTCACATATGAAAATTTCCCTTGATACAGTGATTTAAGTGGAAACAATAATTACAGCCACCTTTTTAGTTAAACAAATAACTAAAACTTACCTACATAAAGTTTTTTTACTCCAAAATAAGTAAGAATCAAACCTATTTCTTATGTATACTTTTATCAAATTCAGTTAATTACAATCAAGGAGAGAGTTATTTTATTGTTGACTGTTTATTATCGTCTTTTAGAAGAAATCATAAACCATCTCTGGCTTAAAACACTGTCATTTAGTAAATATGTATACAGGGTGGTCTGGACCTAGCGTTAAACTTTTTACCTGATGTAACTACATAATAAATGTAATAAAGTGGTGGAAATTTAAAATTCCCCATGTAGGCTACACCATCTTTACTCAGGAGCAATTTTATGATTTGTTTTGAAAATCTTGTACAGGTTTTCTTTTTGCGGCCGTTACTCCCGTAAAACAATTGTTTTAAGGTAAATACCCAACATTTTCTAAATATACATAAAAATTTTAATAAGAAGACATGATTTTACATCACATTAATTAAAACTAGTATTTTTCTATATTAAAATTAAATTTCATAACATTTGTTTATAAAAACATAGACAAAAGCCCCTCCTTGATCTCAGTTAAATTGTAGCTTACAGATTGTCAAATAATACCAAAAACATTCATAACTAATAAGGTTTCTTGCAATACCAAACAACCTATAAATTGTGCCATCGTAGTAAGCAATAAAACGAGTAAATGTTAGGAAAACACGGTCTGCCTAAAATATCTCAGTGGTATTTCATGAACCCCCCACACAAAAAAGTCCATGGAGTTTAAATCGGGAGATCTTGCAGGCCAGGAGACCGGACCTCCGCTTCCTATACTAGTTGGGTAGTTTTCACTAAGCCACTCTATCATCTGTATTAAAGTGAGGAGGCCCGCCATCTTGTTGATATCTTGTTGCTGAGTAGGGTCCATCACATCCAAAAGTTGAGGCAAATTGTGTTGCAAAAAGTCAATATACGTAATTCCATTTAAACTTCCCTGGAAGATGTGAGGTCCCAAGAAGCGATCCCCAATCACAGCTGCCCAAATGTTTATGCTAAATCTTCTTAAAAAGGATGATTCTCTTGTTTGTTTAGGGTTTTCGGTATTCCCCATATGCATATTGTGAAAGTAGAATACACCTTGCCGTGTAAAAATAGCTGCATCTGTCCACAAGATTTTTTTTTAAGTAATATTGTTCAATATCCGAATTTAGTAGGTAGCAACATAAATCTTGTCTAGCAGCACAATCATTATGTTCAAGGCCTTGAACTTTAGTAAAATGGTAAGGGTCGAATTTATTTTTGTGTAAAATTGTTAACACTGTAGTTTTACTCACTCCGGTTTAATTTGCAAGTTTCAAGTTACTAATCTCTGGGTCCACTCTAACTCGGTTCAGGACTTGATTTTCAACATCTAAAGGTGCTGCACCCACTTCACTCCGCTCTTGTGAACAGAAAAGAAAACCTATACAAGATTTTCAAAAAATCATAAAATTGCTCCTGAGTGAAGACGGTGTAGCCTACGTGGTGAACTATAAATTTCCAGCATTTTATTACATATACAGTAGAACTTGGATAATTCGAACCTGAAGGGACCAATGCGAAAATTCGAATTATCCAATACTTCAAATTAACCAAGTTGTATTTTTAATGTAACTCATGATCCTAAAAGGCTTAAAATAATACCCACAAATTACTTTTTTAATATAAAATGTAATGTATTCATTTAAAGTTCACTACAGTATATTAAACATAACTATAGAGGCATACAGTATGTAAAAATTACAATAATGAAGGTTTAACGATCGCAACATAATGACGGGGCGCGCCGAGGGGAGGGGAAGAGACGGATTAGGAATTCTCAGAAGGTGATTGCCTGCCGACACACTGACCAAACAATGCAAACCTCAAACGGAACCTTGTTTACAGCACATTAGTCAATGTTTCACTTTTACCGTTGATGTAAAAACTTCGAATTAAAGAGATTTAACTTCGAATTATCCATGATTATTTTACATTGGTAATATTACAATGTTCAAGGGACCAACCCAAAACTTCGAATTAAAGGAAATTTCGAATTAAAGAAGTTTTAATTATCCAAGTTCTACTGTACTATGTAGTTATACCAGGTAAAAAGTTTAACGCTAGGTCCAGACCACCCTGTATATACACTTAAGTGTGATGAGTGATTTTGAATAGTGTAAGAGTTAAAAAGAAAGAATGTTGTAAATCGTACAAAATTGATTATGACTTGTTAAAACATTATTTAATGATGACATGTATGTATATACGTATGTAAACATTTGGAATAAAGTATGTTTTGACTTGGACATAGCATTTGTATATTTTTTATGTTTGCTGGATAACCATATTTCTATTTTCTGCAGATATCTGTGAACAATATTGAAAAAGACCTATACTACCATATTGTTATTTATAATGACTACTTGTTTATAAAATTTACCACCCACACATGTCCTTGTGTAAAGTGGTGATATTACATGTAATTGTGTAACATTCCACCTTTTGGCATATAGAATAATGCTATTTGAATCTGATCATTGCACAGTTATTCGTCATCTGTTTCAGAACGGGATCGGCACAAACCTACGCCACCACCAAAGCCAGTCTCTTTGTCTCCCGGGCAATACGAAGGGAGGCATGTCTATAGAGGTATGTTATTATTTTCATTTTATTTCTATTTCAATAAAGAAATTAAGAAAGATTATTCAAAACGGTAAAAGCTCTGTCTATCTTCGATGCAAGTTGGCTGAAGAGTTTATTATAACTCTACGTAGCAGCTGAGGATCTCACATAATTACAAATTACACTACAGTGCTGTAGTTTATATAGTTTGTATGAAATCACTTATGTATTCTTAGTATTCATATCATAACTTATTCATTAAGTTATTGAATCTAATATCATATTTTTCTATTATTATTATAAGCTGTTTCCTAGTTTTGCATGGAGTGAAAAGTGATGTGTTTTCACTGCTGCCTTAGTTAATTGCGTTGCATGTTTGGGTCTCAAGGCTGTATTGGACACCTGAGAACGGAAGGATTGGTGGGGTGGAGGGATGCACAAAATAAAACATTCATCTATGATTTTGAAAAAGGAAAAAAATTTCCAAAAGTGTAAATCTGATTTTATTAAAAACGACTCATGATTTTTTATACTGGGTTGTATTATGATTAAAATTGTATATTTTGTAATTCAATAAGTTTTGTGAATTTTTGTTTACAGTAAAATGAATTGGCATTTTTTGTTATAAATTTGTGAAAATATGTTTTGTGTATAAATAACCTTTTTTATGAAAAATTTAAATGTAACACTCAAAAATCTGTTTTATAATTTTTATCAACCTATTTTCATACTTTGATATAAAAGACTAAATTTGATAAGAAATACCCACACCATATAAAAGCGTATGTAATGCTTACAAGTTATAAAAACATAATAAAAAGATTTTTCTACACACTAAGACAAAATTGGCATGTCATTTATATTATATTTTGTTTGGTTTTCAACCAGAAATATTGTTATTTAATAAGCTATAAACCATATTGTTTTATTGAATAGTCAGTGTTCTCTTTTATTTAAAATGAATCTCAGGTTGACTATAAAAAATTAGGAAAAATTCTGGTCTGGGTACAGTTGTGTACATTTTTATCTCAAAAGGTTCAACCAAATTCTTCTTTCTCCAGACTTGCAGCTGACTCCAGAGATGTACAATCAGCTCAGGGGGTTGCAGAAGAAAGCCAAGGATCTGCGTGCTGAGGTGAGGAATCTGCGGAGGATGTCCCAAGCGCAGGCACACGCTGTTCGAGAGACGATACGAGACACCTTCATCAAGATAAGGTAGGCATATTATCAAATTTTATTAGGCATTTATTTGAAAGATTTTGTTTGCTGCGGTAATCTATTTATACTCATGTTTTATAAATGTTTGTGAGAATACTTTTGTTATTCATATTTGATATAATGTATTACACAAAACAAAATTCCCACGTAAACTTACAACCTTTCTGGACAAGCACATTCGACATTCATTAGGAGTTTATTTATGTGTTTTTTGATAAACATTTTCAGCTCTATATTCTCTTACTTGGTTGCTATTCTTTGTTGTGAATTTTAATTAAAGTTACTTTAGTTGGGAATAAGTGATAACAAAAAGTGACCTCTCAAGGGGACCGTTTTGCTCCTTGAAAATTGCCAACAACATGGGTTTCTATTTCAACGATTCGGTTCATAATAGTGATCATATCGCAGCACTTAAAAGATTTGAAAGGTGAAGAACTCTTCTAGTAGACCATAAGATGATTTTTGTAAAAAATGGAATTTTTAAATAATTTTTTTACAGTTAAATATGTGAAACTTTGATTATCATTCTTGAAAATTTTACATTAAAAATGTCATAACATCAAGTCATAGTCCACTAGATTGGACCTTTAAACATCATACAGTTCACTATAACTCATTAAAATAATAAATACGAACCTTACAGTTAAAATAGAAAAACATATCTTTGCTTGCTGACGGGTTTGCAGCTAGATTGCATGGCCACTATAGGGCTGTCAGGCCCTAGGGACTTCCTAGCGGTGCAGTTAGTTAAACAAATACTTTAATATCTTTCTCTAGCAACCCTTTAACCCTTGGTATGCATGTTCCTGAATTGCATGTTTGAACATGAATTTAGCATGCTCTGGCCGTAAGGGCAGTAGCGTAAGGAAAAAAATATCATAAAACAAATGTCTGAAATTATTAAACCATTGTTTTGAATAAGACGGTAATTGGCTGTGATAAGATATATAATTATGTTAGATAATGATTTTGTCATAATGATATTATTTTACTTGTAGGGCAATGGTAATGACTGGAGGAGAAAGTTTATGGTCATCTTCCACAGACGCTGAGAAAATAAGAATCCATCGGGAAGAAGATTTGTATAAACAAGAAATGATCCGACTTGAAACTGATCTCACGTGAGTTCACTAGTGATATTTACTTTATATTAAATTATTGCTAAATATATTATTAATCCTTCCCCATCTTATTATCCAGGTCCCAACTTTTGTAGTATGATTTATATTCAATGAAAAATTTAATTAAAAAAAATTAACTTTATGACTTTAATTCAGTTACAACTATTAACCAAGTAATATGTGCAAATTAAATTGTCTATTAACCCTTCATGTGTTTTTTTTTTATATTTCGTAATTTTTATTGAATAAATATTAAATTTAATGTTTATTGTATGCGTTTCTTTTATGTCCATATATTTTAATATAATTCTTTGTTCAGTTATAATATATGTTCTTTTATGTACTGTACACATATGTCAGGTCTATATAAATAAATAAATGCAGCTTATTTAAAAAAAGAGAGAAACGTCTTCTCCTCCTCTTATCATAAGTAATAGGTAATAAAACAGATATAGTAATTATGAGAACTATATCAACTGTAATAGAAACACCTCCTGTCAACTTCTACCCCCTCACGCTAAACAACTTTTATCATTATTTTTATTATTATAATTTAATATTATTTATTGTGGTTAAGTGAAAGAGAGGACTATATAGTCCTAACTTCGCCACTAAAATAAAGGATTTTTCATTCATTCATTAATTTTATTTAAGGTGGGCCCTACACCACTATGCTACATTCCAGTGCTTGCACAGTTGCACGGAAAAAAGTACCAGTCCAAACTATCATGATCTTCTCTCTTCATATCAACTGATAGACCATTCCTATAACCCTTCATACACAACAATTGATAGACCATCCCTTCAACCCTTCATACACAACAAGTGATAGACTATCCCACCCACTCTTCATACACAACAATTGATGGACCATCCCACCAACCCTTCATACACAACAATTGATGGACCATCTCACCTATCCTTCATACACAACAAGTGATAGACCATCCCTTCAATCCTTCATACACAACAATTGATGGACCATCCCACCAACCCTTCATACAAAACAAATGATGGACCATCCCACCAACCCTCTTTATACAACAATTGATAGACCATCTCACCAACCCTGCATACACAACAATTGATAGACCATCCCACCAACCAGATACACAACAACTGATGGAGCATTATTTTTAACATTTTCTTTTTATCTTTAAAATATCTTGCATAATAATTAGTATTTATTCACTTGTGTAAAATGTCCATGTGGACTACAAGCTCATGTAGCATTTCAGTAAAGTGAAATGTTTGTAACACGAATTTTAAGACTATTACCATTGTAATTTTACAATGGTAATAGTAAAATTGGTAATAGTAAAATTAAATTGGGCATAATAATTTTATTATGCCCAATTTAAATAAATTTACATTATGTAGAAAACTAATTTACTAGTTCTTTCTTTTAAATTAGTAACACATTTCAAGTGTTTACAGTGATTTTTTTGTTGTTTTCATTTTTAGGGAACTGGAAGGCACTGTAGAGGAGCTAAGAGGAAATGTCATCAACAGAAAAACTCGTGTGAACATGTCAGATGTTGAAAACATGGCTTTAATATTAAGTAAATCAAGGTAGGTTCTAGATTTACTTTAACTGTGGTATAACAAATATTTAGATGTAGCCCTGACTCTATTCTATTTGCAGCCACAGTGGAAAAAGAAACAGAGGTCACATCCAAAAGTGCACTAAATGTGTGTTCAGTTGTTATTTCTTCAGTTTGTCATACAATGGCAGAGCCAGTACCTTGTCAGTACCTTCCTTAACCCTTACAAATCCTAAAGGAAAATAGTATGTTATTACTACATATGTATAAAGATTAGTTGCTATAAATAAATATATATATATATATATATATATATATATATATATATATATATATATATATATATATATATATATATATAAATGCCACTGAGGCATTTGCTGCAGACATATAAAAGTAACCTCTGTTTAATTTTTCTCTGTGTTGCACCATTTACTTGAATAATCTTTGAAAAATAAATGAGACCTTCAAATGTGTTTTTTAATTCTTCTTTGAAACCAACTTTAGGTTTGAGATTCTCACCTGATTCATACTAGTACATTATTGTTCGATAGAACTTCAAACTGTTTATTGCTTTTATTGTAATAACAAACCATTTAATTTACAGTAAAACGGTAGCAGACCTAAAACTGCGGTTTCCTAGCCTCCAAGAAGCAATGCGAGCCTTCTTAAGTCAAGAAGTGGAGAAGGTGGAGTGCGAAGAAAAGTAAGTAACTCAATTGTATTTAGTGTTTTTCTTTTAAAAGATTAAATTTTAACTGGAACATTTGTTGTAGATTTCCAACACTTCAAGTGTTTTTATAACTAACACAACATTTTGACAGGTATGAAACTCCTGTCATCTTCAGGTGCTATTTACTACCTTATCATTCTACAGATGAAAAATTGTTTATATACTACTTAAAACCCTAGATGGTGAATACTAGGTGACCCATTATGAACTCCCAACTGCAAAGTGCTTCTTTTCAGCACTTTGCAAGCTTTTTTTTTTTTTTTTTTGTAAAAATCATAAAAAATACTAAATATGCTCCAAATGTCACTTTTATCATTTTGTTTTTCTTCTCATGAACTATACTTTCACATACTACCATCAAAACTTACAAAAAAAGTAAATAGTTACTGTCTAAAGAAGATTGAAAAAATTTAAAAATTTTGTATGTTATCTTATAACCCTCCTTAGGAGCACTAAAATAGTTTTTGTAAATAATTCCAAGATAGCCAAATTGTTTATTATTTTGTGCACTATAATAATATGTTGTTACATTTTATATAAACTACTAGTTTTTTATTTGGAATGGTTTGTTTACATACAACGCAAAAATGAAAAAAATTTGCAAAGTTACAGTATGATCATTGTAGGTAATCAAATAGTACATGTAAAAAATTGGAAAAATCAGCATTTAATAGAGAATTAAAATCTGTTCAGGAAAAATATTTATATTGTACCCTAAAACATATTTTCATATTTTTTGTTTATGGAGAAAGTCTGCTCTACGTAGAATTTGAAACACGCAAAAATGGTTATACAAAAACCGTTTTGGTAAAACACCTACAACTTTGTAATTTGTTTTGGTGGATAGAGTATTTAATTCTCTGCAGACTGACATTTGGTACGCCTTATTCCGTCTTCTGGTTATTATTCAGTCATGTGACAAACATCGGCCATTTTACGCTGTCCAGATCTCCAGGTGGGAATTGAACGGGAGTTTGTTGTTGCACATTTTCCTACGTTTATAAAACTGTATAAAAATTATTAAAAATCTGAAATGTATAGAACAGAACATTCTGCATCGATTGGTACCAAGTTTGTCACACTTGCTTTATGATAAACATGTTTTATTGAGTTTTACAAAAAGCATGCGACGTTCCTACTTTCACTATCACGTATGCGTTTGAAAATAGCACGCAAAGTGCCAGGATTTGCAATCTAGGGTTAATACTTAACTAATGAATTTCAGCGTAGAAAATCGTTAATAAATCATGTAGTAAGTAGCACATGAAGACTGTAGGAGTTTCATACTTGTTGAACGTTGTGTTAGTTTTAGAAAATCTCCAAGAAATTTACCAATATGAACAATCCAACACCAACAAATAACTTCCAAAGAACATTCAATTTTTTTATCACTGATTTTGTATTAATAGACTCCCCGAGCGAACCAGTGGTAATTTACTTTGTTACGTAGGTTCCTAAAAGAAGAACCAGAGCGCCTAGAGAGTGCCTTGAGACGGTGCAAGAAACTTACAGGCACACTGGTCACTTTGAAGAGGTAAGTGAACAAACTGTTTATAAAGGCCCATTTAATTTAGTCTGCAAATTATTATTTAAAATTATCCTATCTCTGTGTTAGAAATCAGCTTGTTACTTATCAGGCTTTTTAACACGTTCAGTGCTATAGTAAAAACACTCTAACCGACCCGGGAAACTGAGTACTATAAAATTTAATTTTACTTTTCATAAGGTATAGACAGCCCAAAAACAGCAAAACGAAGTTGGTTGTAGCATGGGAAAAAGTTGTTTATGACGTCATAAGTTGTGGTCTGGATACGGTCCATCAGCCCCTTGGGATGCTGGAAAACCAATCAATAGGTGAGCCATCACCAGGTATGGCCACCAATAGCTTATTGTCCTTCAAAAAGTTAATTTTTTTGAGTCCAGCAGTGTTGTTACACCAAATAAGGTTCAAAACTTCATCATAATCATCACTTTCGTCACTTTCGGTGACGGAATCTTCACTTGTAATAATGTCGTCACTCAAGTCAAGGTCATCAACAGTGTTGTCAGCCATGTTTCAACAATAAAAATTACACTAAATACTACACTAAACTCACTTGTTTACATAAAGAACAAACTTATTTACATGAAGAAATCACTAAATTACATCAAAAATTGTAAAACTCCGCTCGAAAAAACGATAGATAAAAACAGAAAACGCAAAAATATAGAACGGTTCACATTCGTATAGCGGCCGACGTAAGGTCTACCTCGCGCAAGAGCTGAGCTCACACTGACTGCATAGCAACAACAGTGTAGAGTGGTATGGGCCCGGTCCACGCGCTCCCAGCGCCCGGCCGGCGGTGGATCGTATACGGTCCACCCGCACTGAACGTGTTAAACAAATCATTTGCTAGGACAAGGATATTAAAACTAAAAAACTCTGTTGTAAGTTTAAAAGGGAATCCTACAGTAAATTTGAAATGATGTTCCATCTACCTACGTAGATAATTGTAAAAAATTGCTCACAAAAGAAACAAGATTAATTTGTATACATATATGAGGTTGCTACTCAGCTTTGTAGTGGAGTCCATAGCAGTACTAGGAACTTGACTGAAGTGTAGAACAAATGCCTATTGTTAAGTCCACCACATCATGCTGACTAAGGCTTGTTGTAAAAGCGTTGTGACAAGAGTTTGATCATTCTCCTGATCTAGATTAAGTGAACAAAGCCTAGCTGTTGTCTTCAAACAGATTACACCTTTCAGTTTGGAGCATTACAAAGACTCTTTTAGGTTCATTCAAGCAAGATTGCCTTAAACAATCTGGGCTCTTCAGCTTTGTTATTGCATTCAAATTTAATGGGTCATGATCACAGAACACTTAATTGTAAAATGGACATCAGTTGGTTTCAGTTTTAGATCCTGAAGGCTCTGAGCATTTACTGGATTTATTCTTTCATTCTTTATTTTTTCTTTGTTTGTTCGTCCTTTCTCAATTCATTGCAGTTCAATTGAAAGATGTACAATTCATCAAAGTATGGATAAAAAGGGATTGCTAATGAGTATGGATAAGCTAATAAACTAATAATAATACTAACACGGCATCCACTCAATGGTTGCCATCGACGTGGACACTACTAGAGAAGTCTGGGGTGTCTATGTTGGATTATTAGGTCAAGGTTCAGATGTTGTGTAGGGAAGAGAACTGAGTGTTAGACTTGTCAGTTAACTGAAAACCAGACCAACACTACGTGGTTCAGATTCCACGTAAAGCTGTAAGTCTGATAGTTGCCCTGGCTATTGGGCTATTAATAAATAGTCCTTTCTGAGCTGTCGAACTCAGATAGTAACAATGACTACACTCGTTCATCTACACTCATTCACTCCTCATATTCGCCCATATCTCTACGATCGGCGGCTTAGAAATGAATAATATTAATAATGAATAAACTACCTGTCTTGTCCTCAGAAAATTTCATTCATTAATATCCCAATGTCAGAAGATTAGACGAGGTAATCAAACGATCCAGTTCAAAATTTGTGTGATTCTGGTTTGGTATTGAAACAGGTACGTACAACATATGAATCAGCTATATCCAAAAATTGGTCAATTACAAGAAATATTAGTATTTCATTTTGGATTTTTAAATTATTTCACTAATTAATTAACATGTTCACTGTGGTAAGGACTCATGTGTGCCTGGTTTATGTCTTGCAATATGCAATGGGCACACTTGTGCGCTTTGTGTAAACATATGTTAGGTGTGAATTTGTAGTTCAGTTATGGTCATCTGATTGTTTAGGTCATGTCATATTGTTTAATACACTCATGTTGTTTGTGTAGATACTTGTGCTTTAAATTGTATTATTTTACTTCTTTATAGTTATAAAAATCTTAAGCATGTTATATAAATGTAATATTTTATAAAGCTTACATAATTATAGGTCCGATTAAAGGTCATTGGGTCAGGAATTAGTATAATAGGAGAAATGGACATCAATCAAGTTACCAGAGAAGACAAGCCCACCAACATAATAGAAGAAAAAGAAATACAGACATATAAGACAAGTTTTCACTTGTCTCACCCCTGGCACTTATCTCGGCTGAGTACAGACTGAATTGGCTTGCCCTTTGTCACCAATTACCACCATCATGGCCTACAAAAACTCAACAAAATCCTGAAAGATAACCTCAACATCTTAAAAGCATCCATCATGCCAAAGGTTACATAGAAAAAAACTCCTATCCACTTTTAGACAACAAAAAAAACATACGCCAATTCCTGGTCCCTCCTAAGTTACCTGATTCTAATAACCGAATTTGTTCTTAAGACAAGCTATCACCCGGATCTAATCTTTGCCACACAAAATCTTGCAAAACAGGTCCAATTTATCTCCCACCCATATCAGTTACCAGCTCCACTACCGTAACTCATAATAAGGACCTTAACCTAGTAACCATCTCTGTGACTCCAAAAACTTAATTTACCAACTCCAGTTTCAACACTGCTGTACCTATTATATCTCGGTCTTACCAGTGTAACCCTCTGAAAATGCATGAATGGACATAGATATGATTGCAGATTTCAAAATCCTAATAAACCTGTCTCTGTCCACAACATTTTCCATAAACAAAATTTTGTATTACGCTACTAAAGTAGTCAGATTTCTTCCTTTCCATGCCAACAGTTCCAACCTTAGAAGAATGGAATCAGTACATTAATGGATAACTAAATCCCATCAAACTCTGTATAAACTGTAGAAAAAACTGTTTTAAAAACTGAGTGTTGCTATATGGATACAACCCCTTCCCCCAAACCAGTGCCACCAACCCAACAACTGAAGCTCTACTTACCTAAGTGATTTGCCAATGGCAACATTTGTGTTATGTGTTCTGTCAGTATGTATTTCTTGTGTATTGAGTTGGTAGTTTTGTCTTCTCAGTTATGTTTGCTGATGACATATTTCTCCTATTATACTACAGCGAGGTTGCAGTAGTCCGACTCCTGCGGCCGTCTGTCGGCAACTGATTTTCATGTCGAGAAAAGCAAACTAAACAGATGATTAATGAGATTTTGGTATTTATCATTCAGTAGTATACAAGTTGTCTCGTCAAATGTATCGATTGAGTTACATACTGTAGTTGTTCTATACAATATGAATAACTGTATTTGTTTTTAGTACACAGTACAATTTTATTTCATATACATATAATAGTCTTTTTTCAATGATTTCTCGATAATCCGACTTTCTTCATAATCCGACAACCTCGGACAAACAAATAGTTTGATTATCGTGCCCTCGCTGAACTAGCTTCTATAATGAACATTTGTTATATTTTACTGCATTTTAACGATATATTATTTAGGTTAGCCTCAGTTCAAGAGCAAAGACTGCCAGACGCTCGAGTGTCGCCCACCTTGGACGAGACACCTCCCGTTACTCCCACATCTGGCAAGGTAATCCTCATCTGCATGTCTATTTTGCTTGCCCCCTTTTCTATAACGTGCTCATGCCGGGTGCGAAAAGATAGTCATCAGTTTTGAAAAAGCTTTTTAACCGCTCTTTTTGTTAAAAAAAATCAACTTTTTGACTATAGTGTTAGATAAATTAATATGCTCAGAATTTGTTTTTCCAGTTTTAGTTTTTCTGAAGAAATATAAAACTTGCTGGATTGTAAAAACATCATATAAAAAAGAAGCATTATATATTTTGCGGTATCAGATATACAACCTAAGTAAATTGTTAAATAAAATGTTACTTACGTTAATATTAAGATTGGAAGAAGATAAGTCATTTCTTTTATCACTGATAATACAATTCATTTAAAATGAGGGTTAATCATAAGCATTATGGTCCCAAGCTAAAAGAAATACCTTCAGTGAAAGAATATTAGACATTCTTGTAACGTTTCTTGGTTACTCCTATTACATTTACTCAAAAAATAATAGGAATCTTCACAATCTATCTCTTTCTTAAATAATTGTTCCATATTCAATTTGATCAAATGAACATTTTTAAACATTGAAAATGAAAAACTCGTGTGGTTTATCTAAAAATGTTTTAATTCGATATATTTGCTAATCATAATATTTCCAAATTTTTTCTAATTTTTTGGTAATGAAGCTATGTTTGAACTTGTTTTGATCAAATTTAATCACACAATATTTGCAATATTAAGTAAGTTTGTGGAAATTGAGCATTTCTAGCTTTTAAAATAATTTTAAACATTCCACAAAGTTACTTAGTGAACCCCCGTCCTTTTGTGTGAATTTCCCCATGAACCTATATCCTCTCCTTCAATAGGACTGTGTAGTTTTCTTTGGTACATTCCAATGTGTTGGGAACACTTCCTCTAATTCCTTGGGGAACATTGTCAACCCTTGTCAGTGTCTGTGCCCTTGTCTCTCTGTCAGCTGCGATACTCGGGAAGGCAATTGACAGTCTTCCAATTAGTAAAGAAACCTAAACTTGTAAGAGTCAGGGATTTCAGTAATATTTAACTGTTAATTCTTGACTTAATAAAATTATTGAAAGCAATCAGATATTTTTGAAAAATAATAAATTAAAAAAAATATTTTAAGAAAACAATTTTTATTCATAAATTAAAAATGTAGTTACAATCAATAGCCAAATGGAAAAAATTAACCAAAGTAGTTACTGAGCTACCACACCGACATATATTTTTTTACTTGTACTATGTAACATTATTTGTTGCGTTACGGACAAAGCGGCTCTTGATTAAAGAGACAAATGTTTAATGAAGAGATTTGTATTAACAGTTTTGTAACTTTTGGCAAACCCAAACTGTAGATCCTGTTCAAATATAAGCCTGTAATAATAACAGATTATACGTGGTGTTAGGTTATCATATCAAATAATTGTTTAACAATAAAATAGTTTAGGTGTACCAGTCATAGTCTAAATTACAATCACTGTTTTCTTAATTAAGTCTTTATACAGGGTGTCACAAAAAAAGGTGTCATGGTTGTTCATTTTCTAATTTTACTCCTAATTTAGTAGTAAAACAAATAAAGAAGATTCATTTTTTTTTTTTTAATTCTGCTCTGTTTTAATGTCAATTTGTCTTTTTGTGTGTTTTTTATATATTTTTTTAAATTTTTAAGTAATAACAAGATTGGTTTGACTGATTAAAAAGAAATTTGGCAAACTTCTTTATATTAATATTGCTGCATCATAATAATTAATATTGTAAAGCAGCGAAAAAAATATTTAAAAAAATATAAAATATTCCAGTAGCACTTTACATGTCTGGGAGGGCGGAAAAGCTTGCAATTATGTAATTAACATTGTACATGTATGGCTGAGTGGGTCATTACCACTGTACGTGTATGGCTGAGTGGGTCATTACCACTGTACGTTTTTACTTAATTTGTTAAGTGATCTTTTATGCACTTCTAAAATTAAAAATTGTACCCTGTTTGTTTAGTAAGATTTCTTAAATCTGAATTTTACAATTGCGTAGACATTCATACATAAATTCACAATTACCGATGTTTAGTGAAAGAAAAGCATTCTTCTTTATCTTCTTAAGGATTAATTGATAAATTGCCATTAGATCTTTTGCCATTTCAAAATGTTGGTCACTTAAAATTTTTAACTCCAAGTATCTTATAAACCAAAAATCATGTAAAATTTTTAAATGGCACCATTTCCAAATACTAAATATAACTCACTAGATATTTCTGTGTTGTTTAATACTGTTGGTGTAAAAAAGTGTGCAAAACTTTAACCCAGTCTCTCAAATCATTCTTGTGTTATTAATATTTCTTGTAAAAACTAAAAAAAGAAAGATACTAAACGGAGTGGAATTAAAAAAAAGTTATCCTCAATTTCGTGCTCTAAATTAAGGTGTACAATCTGACTATTAACAGCCAGTATAACTTTATTGTGACATCCTTTATACATTTGTTTGATAATTTGTTACTGATTGCTTTCAGAAATTAGAAATATTGCATTTTTTAGAGAATCACAAGTGAGATAATTTGAGTGTTTTGCCAATGCTGTTGTAATGTGTACTGAAATGCCTGACCGGAGATGGTGGATCCTACCTCACTCTTGTTGTTTGTTGCATCCCGCCCCACAGTTTGGATGGAAGTGGAGTACAAACTTCAAGGAAGCTATCACTGGCCATGAGTAATTAAACAAAAACAATCATCAACAGTCACATTATTTTCTATTTATTTATTTTTTTAATTCTCTGTTTGACGCCTGGGCATTCTTATATCGCTCTTGAAATGTTTCATTCTGACGCAAGATATCAGTCGTGCCACACCCCGCCCGTGTTCCAAGCTATTATCTTATGTAAAGGGCACTCAATGTCATTCCTTTAAGGTGACTTTTCTTACACGTCTTAAGGTTCTAAAATCATTGTTTTATATGTTTGATGTATCAGTATTTTGTATTCTTCTGTTAGTGTTTTTCTATATTTTCCTTATAATTGTAAAAGGCATACTACAGCAAATGCCATTGAATTCTAAATATTATCTATTGAAAAAAAAATACTTTATACGAATTGCCTTATATTCACTTAGTTTTATTAGTCTTAAATGGTTTCTCATAACAGTATTTTCTTATTTTTAAATTAAATTTTCACTGACTAACAAGTAAATTTTTACTATTTTAATAGAACTATAAAAAATTATACTAAAATAAGCTACAACAATTTTAATGTATTTTGAAGATGATAAAATAGTACATAAATATTACTTTATCACACTGTACATACACTAGAGTCTTGTTTTCTTAGTTTATAAGAATTATATATTTGTCCTTTATTAATTTAGCTGTATGTATATTTTATATAAGTAAAATGATTGAGTTATTTATGTCAAGATTAATTTCTATAGAAACATCTAAGGGAGAAGTCTTAGAAACTACGCCAGTATTACCTAGAAAGTAAATTCAGGCTCTGTCTTGGAGACTAAAAGGGATGAGAGTAATGTAGAGAATACCAAGTAACTGCATCTCCTGCTTCAATTCGAATATGGATTTGTCTTGGAAAGGTTATTAAGCTAGCTATTGTCTCCACCAATTGCAAGTCAAAATGACGGCATTGAAAATGTTGTCAACTGTAATCTACTAGTAAAAGATTAAAAAGGAAAACTTGAGTGACTGTGCAGAGATGTATAGTGAACAGAGTGCAACATACGAAGGAAATACTATGGAGTGATTTTGTAGAAGGAAATGGCATCGTTTGTTTCAATAAGCACAATTAATTTCCATAATGAAAAAAGAAGTGTACAATGATCTGCTGTGATGAACAGATGGACTTTACATTCCCTGTCAATATGAATTAAAAACTGTATTTGTCTTCATCAAACTACATAAGAAAAGTAACATGGATCCAACCTGTTTATTTATGTACACAAATTATTGGAACCGTGATGCACAAAGTTGGTAAATCAAGCTTACCTTACCTCACCTCCATGCTCATTGCAATTTCAGTACGTTTTTGGCCTCACCAACTATGCTTCTCCATCTTACCCTATCATTTGCCTCTTCAATCGTCTCCCGTATTATATTCATCATGTCCATAATAACTTGGTCCTTCCATCTTGTTCTTGGTCTCCCAAGTGGTCTTCGGCCATCCGGGTTTACCAAATATATACTTTTATTAAGATTGTTTTGCCTCACTTCCATATACATGACTGTTTCATTCTGACGCAAGATATCAGTTGTGTCAAAAAAAAGGCCATCTCAACCTACAGCTTTTAACTAGTGCCACCGCATCCACGTACTTGTATAAGTCTCTCAATTCTTTGTTCTTCCTTATTCTCCATCCTTCTTGGTCTTGAGCCAGGCCATATATCTTCCTTAGTACTTTATTTTCGAAGATAGTAATCTTCTTCTCACCGTCTTTCGTTGGCCCGTCTCTCTGACCCGTACAACAATACTGGGATAAGTGTTTATTATAGTTGTAAAATAAGCTTATCAATCACAATTTTGTATAAAACCATCTTTGATATCTTAGATAAAAAAGTCTGGTAACTCTGTAATCGTGAGCTGACAGTTTTACTCGAACTTAGTAATTTGCCTTTGCAACACAACACATGGTCAACCATGCCTTTTATCGTGACCATCATTCAGGCATTAATCAGGCAGGAATGCTCATCATCTCTGTTTGTGTATGGTGTGGGACAGTTCAACACAACACATGGTCAACCATGCCTTTTATCGTGACCATCATTCAGGCATTAATCAGGCAGGAATGCTCATCATCACTGTGTATGGTGTGGGACAGTTCAACACAACACACGGTCAGCCATGCCTTTTATCGTGACCATCATTCAGGCATTAATCAGGCAGGAATGCTCATCATCACTGTTTGTGTATGGTGTGGGACAGTTCAACACATCACATGGTCAGCCATGCCTTTTATCGTGACCATCATTCAGGCATTAATCAGGCAGGAATGCTCATCATCACTGTTTGTGTATGGTGTGGGACAGTTCAACACAACACATGGTCAACCATGCCTTTTATCGTGACCATCATTCAGGCATTAATCAGGCAGGAATGCTCATCATCACTGTGTATGGTGTGGGACAGTTCAACACAACACATGGTCAGCCATGCCTTTTATCGTGGCCATCATTCAGGCATTAATCAGGCAGGAATGCTCATCATCACTGTTTGTGTATGGGGTGGGACAGTTCAACACAACACATGGTCAGCCATGCCTTTTATCGTGACCATCATTCAGTCATTAATCTGGCAGGAATGCTCATCATCACTGTTTGTGTATGGTGTGGGACAGTTCAACACAACAGCACATTGATTTAGTTGAACAGATAATAAATAACATCAAAGAAAGGAAAAATGTAAGCAGTATTTTCCTTGATGTGAGTAAGGCATTATTTCAGTAAATAAACCAACATATCATGCTTAGTTCACGATGATTGTCACTTTACAATTGTTGAATTTAAATGATGTTCGCTATTTTCTTACACTTACTCTAGACAACTTCTTGGTCTGTGACCTTTTTATGACATTGCTAGGTTGCCACTTAAGTGGTCTACACATTTCTTAAATGATCACTCTGCTATACCCGCTTTTTTCTGTAAGGCAGGACTTGCTGGATAATCTTCATACTAACAGTGGTAGCCCTCACAATCTAGCTCAGGAATATTCAACAGCTCACCATCTAAAAACTACCATTAATTGTTTTGCTCACTGTTGCTCTAAAGAATTTCTCTTTCCAGTCTCATTTGTTTTGTCCTAAGTATGTAGTTGTATTATAGGAAGGTGGTTTTTAACAGGTAACTTAGCAATACTGTATTTGGGTTTTAATTCAAACCACATGTTTTGGCTGGCTCAAAAACTCTTACTAGAAAATGCATATATTTGCTCCGGTTTTTCTCTAAAAAAAGTCTTTAACCAAGAATATGTGGTCAAAGGAATGCACGTTTTAGAAAATAAATTTAAACAACAGGTTACGTACCTTATCGTCCTTAATTCCTATATAGTAATAAAGTTTACTATAGTTTCAACTATCAAGTAGTCATTTTCAAAACATCACTAACGTTAAATCTTCATCTAAATTGATGTCGTCAAAGAATAAACATTAACATAAAACACATTTAGCAACATTTAAACACGATTGTACTGTACACAGAAAACATTGTTTACTGGCCGGTACTCGTCACTGTCTTTTATAATTTCAATATGTCACATTTTTATAAATGTGAAGGAAGATTACAACAGGTTATGAAATAGTGAACAAACTATTAGCCTACATTCTTGCCTAAAAGTTGATGAAATGCACCCCAATATAACACTCAACTATTTTCAAAAATAACTTTAAACTAAATTTAGCAAAATAAAAAAAACACAATTACAAATAAGAACAATTAATAGTAGACACAGTGAAAACAAGACCAAAATGTAAACAAATATGCACCGGCAGATGACTGGAGCCTACAACAAACAAACATGCCATCTGACTTGCGTTAGTTCAAAAATTCGCCACATGGCTGCAGCAATAACCAGACAGCCAAGAACGTTATTTTTACTCACTTGGAACTATAGTCGACTTACTCAGCCAACGGAGAAGTTTTTCTGCTACAGTGGTCTAAAGTCGATTTACGCGCTCAGCGCTATAGACAACAAATCAACTGTAGTTGACTTATGCGGCGAAAAGGTTAAAAAGCGAAAAGGTGAGAGTGGCTTAGATGCATTGTTGGTGACTTAAAGGAAGAATTTATTGCTATGCTGGCCTATTTTAATTCAGTTACTGATTTTAAATGCAAGAGAGTGAAAATTGGCAGGCTACGATTATAACTATATAATTAATGCAGACCTGTTGCATTTTTATTATTTTCAATTCCAGCTCAAAGTTTGTATCAAGATAAATTTCTCACTGAATAAGTTTAAAAGTGTTTTACATTCTTGCGTAACATTTTGTTTTCTTCACTCCCAACTAAGGTTGTATTATTTATACCTTACTAATTTTGACATAAAACATTTTCATTAATCAGTGAATATGTTCATTCAAATAAAACAAGTGAATCAGGCATGTTGATTTTAAATAACAGGTTATCATACAATATATTGCATCTGTGTTAAAATGTTTTTTTTTTTTTTTAATTAGAGACTGATCACCTTTTAAACTATACTCTTAATTCTATAGGTTATTGATCTGTGTTAGGAAATTATCAGACAGAGTAAAGGGGAGAGCCAGTGTGTTTATAACTGTTAAATTAACAATATATGTATAAAGTAAATATCACTGATAAAAACTGACAAGGCCAGGACTGGAACTTGCACCATTTCTAACTTAGGTTCGGAGTCCTGACGCCTTGGCCCACTCAGTCACTGACTCTCACAGACTGTCATCAATATATTGTGTTATATATTATTTATGTTTTAGTCATTCACAGAATAAATCATAAGACTCTTGGCTAAGATATGATAAGACTCTAGTGATTATCTGGCAGTACTACTAAAATTAATTGAAGGATAAATGAAGAAAACGTGATTAATATAGTTTAAATAAACATAACTGAACAGTTAAAATGCTTTTTTTAATTTTTAATTTTGTTACATTTGAAACACAACTAAAATAAGAACATTTTACACAAATATATAAATTTCAAATGACCTAATAAACAAAATAAAAATAAATCAATATAATTCTATTTTAAATGCCCATTCATAATATAATAGCAGTTAAACTTTAAACCATTAACCTTGGGACGCATGTTCCTTCTTCATTGTAAATAACCGTCACTGGCATGTACGGTCACGATCTTGGAATGACCCAAACCACTTCTCTCCACTCATACTAAAACTTAAAGTCTGGCCGTAAATCTGTTCTATGCTGCATGCTTGACATTAACATATTATTGATAATCTTTTGTGATTTTATTGTTTTCCCACTATATATTACGATGTTTCAATCCAAATGTCTTATAACTGTTGTTTTGTGTTTTTATGACCTATTTGAACTTTCTTATTTACTTTAAGATTCAACTTTTTATATTAAGTTAGTTTAGTATGTAAATAAGAAGTAATAAATTTAAATTTTGTATGAGTTAATTCGTTTCAGTGCTAGTAGTTTTAGAGAAAAATACTTAATCTTTGTTCTACTCTTCAAGGAGCACCTATTTTGCATGTTTAAAAATTAATGCAATAAAAATGTCAATTAAATTGCTTTACCAATTTGTAAACCACTTTTTGTTTGAAAATGGGTCTAACTTGAATAAAATGGGTGTAGGATTAAAAAGTTGGGAAGTTATTACTATGTCAAGAATTATGTTCAGTGAAGGAAAGACTGAGGGAAGAAAAAATTAGTAGTTCAATAAATAGTCATTCAATAATTAAAGACACAAATTGGAGAAAACCCCTTTAGTTTAACAAAATAAGATTTATCCTACTTTTCAACATAATTCCAATAAACATTTTTGCATCCGTCCCATGGGTTACTTTTTTATATCTGCTGCAAAGAACTATAAAAACTCTTAGTGTAGGAGCTAATTTCGCACAAATTTCTTGAGATCTTCATTATCTTGGAATTTCTTCCCACGTAATGCATCCTTCAGTAGACCAAACAAATGGAAATCAGAATGTGGTAAATTATAGGGGGGGATGGGACAGTACTTCCACGCCTATTTTATAAAAGGTTTCACAGTTAGCTGAGCAACGTGAGGGTGTTCGTTGTCCTGCTGCAAACCACTCCTCAGAGAACCACTACGGTTATCTCTCATGGAGAGGAATGTTCAAAAGCTTATCTATTTGGTATTGGCTGTTTGTTGTATGCTGCTCTTTGAGATAATCACAATATACCAATAAACAATAACAGATCTGTCAGAACAATGTTCGTAGTCACTGATTGTCAACCACTCTTGAACTTTTCTAACCTCTTGTACAAATTTCCACTGTTCATACGACTTTCACCATACCCTTTAGTCATTGTAGAGTACATATTAGCTGGTTTTTCACCTTCAGCAATCAATAAATGAATCAAAGAACAGAGTTCCATCAATGTGAAGTTTTCAAGAAGACCTGACATTATAAACAGTTTGATCCATCAGTTGATTACAACTCATCCCAGTGATGCCAATCCTTAATGTATCAAACTTGTACTGTCCCTAGACAAATTTGTCTTATTTATTTATTTATTTTATTTCATGCAACAATACAGGCATAGACCCAATTACATTGAAGAAAAACATTTTAACATTTTGAACCCAATAAATATTTCATTCAACCAGCCAGCCTACACACTATTAAAAAAATTAATAAACAAGCATTACATATTTACAAGTTATAAGGCCCAAGAACTTGATAAATATTTTTTGATTATTGAATTATTTAATTATTGAATGACACGGTACATTATGATTATGTGGTTTTGCAAACAATTATGTCGTAAATATGTGTCTTTAAGGAGTATTTATTTTGTCCAACGTTTTAGAATGCATATGTGATAAAGTGTTTAGAGGCTGCAAACACTCTTTAAAAAAATACTTTTATGTTAGAAGAGCGTGTAAATAACCTATTGATCAAACATAATAATCTTATTCCATTCCAGAATCTTGTATGTAGACGATCTAAAATATTTTGTGTTTAGGCGGATTCTCCCAGATGCCATTTAGATTTCTATTTCTTGGTGCATTATCAGTCATCACTAGTCTTATCAAAGGGCCACAACTAGTATACATGAAGGTTACATGTTTACGTTTCTCTTTCACACACAAAGATGCTGTACCAGATAAAGTAAAGTTAACCCTTTCAATGTAAGGCTGTTCCTCTTAAGTAGAACACAAACGTGCCAGTCATTTTTCTACTGCGTGCAACCAAAGTGCCAAGCAATTTTTGACGCTTTTTAAATTTTTAGCAAATAGTCTGTAAAACATTTATTGTAATGGGTGTAGTTAAATTATTTTGCCATTATATCTATAAAAAGCTATAGTGTAATTTAAATATTGAAGTACTTTTTGAGAAAATTTTCTTGTATTCAAAGCAAACAAAAATTAATAATTTACCAAAATTTTTTCATGTTTATTGTTTTACTAACAAAAATATCTTTATTGGAACTTCTGTATACAAGGCGTGTTTTAAAAGTAAGTACCGTTTTGGAATGCCGCTCTTGTAGGGCTGCGGTCGGCATTAATATACCATAATCAGTTGGTAAGCCAAAGCTGCCATTACAGATCCATTCGACAGTATTTAAGGTTGTTTAAGAGTGTTTAAAATGCCTCCTCTGATTGAAAATGGTGCCAACTGCGAATTATACACTATAATACGTTTTCTTAACGCTGAAGGTGTAAAAGCAGCTGAAATTCACCATGAGATCTGTAATGTTTATTGAGAAAATCCAATGAGTGATGGGATGGTAAACGGAAATAGGTAAGAACTTTTAAAGATGGCTGAACAAATGTGTCTGATGAGGAACGTACTGGACAACCTTCTCTAATCAATCAATAATGATTGATATGTGCAAAATTTAATGAAAAAGTCAGAGAGAACAGATGTTTAAAATTTCATCGTTATCTCCTAAAGTGTAAAAAGAGTGATTTACGAAATTGTGACAGAACATTTGAATAATGATTGATGATATATGCAAAAGTTGATGAAAAAGTCAAAGAGAACAGATGTTTACAATTTCATCGTTATCTCCTAAAGTGTCAAAAAGAGTGATTTATAAAATTGTGACGGAACGTTTGAAGTATACCAGCTATGCTCACGCAGGGTACCGAAAATGCTGACAGAGAATAACAAAAACAAATGTTTAGCCAGTTACAACAGGATGGGGATGATTTTTTAATATCTCTTTTTAAATCTAAATATCTTAGACAGGTCAGCTGATTTAATGTCTTTAGTGCTAAGAAAACGTATCACAGTGCGTACTTCACAGTCGGTGGCATTTGCAATCAGAGGAACCATTTTAAACACTCATAAGCAATCTTAAACACTGTCGAATGGATCTTTAATGGTGACTGTGTTTTGCTAACAGATATGAATAACGCTAACCGCAGCACTACAAAGGGGGAATTCTAAAATGTTACTTAATAAGAAAAAATGTTTCTTTTTGAGTAGATCATGTTATAAAATACAAAATGTTTGTTTTTTAACTAAATATAGCGTGTTAACAAAACTTTTGAGCTTTACAGGCCATTGGCAATTTTTGCATATCTTGAGGTATTTTACGAAAAAAGACATTGGCACTAAAAGGTTTTAAGAAAACGATAAATCATTAAAAAATTATATTGGATGGATAATTTCTTAATATAAAGGTGGGACCAACTTAATCACTGATAATGATAGTGAATCCGATAGCATAAATGTAAAACAATTGTGAGTAAATGTAATACATATTGATCTGATAATTCATGTGTTTTTAATTTTATAAAGATGTACACTAATTCCTTTTTTATTAGGTGAGGAAACACCAAACAGGATCTGTAAGTCATGCTTTAAGGGCATTTTGTTTAATTCTGAGCTCTCTTAATTGCCGAGTAAATCACGTTTTTGGGAGTTTTGAGTCTTGAAATATCAATTCTTCAGATTGCCTTAGAAGGAAAATTTATAATAAAATATCTCGATTTATGTGTCCTGAAAATGTATACTATTTCCCTCTCTAATTTTTATATTTGACACAAATAGGAAGATTTGCTAGAAGTGGTTATGTTGTAAAAGTAAATGTGACAATAATTGTGTAGTGTTAAAATAATTATACAAAAAAAGGAATTAGCTACAATGCTACTAATCAGAGATGTAAGATTAAATTATACAATATTTTAGAAGGTGTCCATCATAAGAAGTATGTAGTGTAATCACAAAAAATAATAATAATTATAATAGACTAAATTCTATCATACAAGCAGAAAATTATGAAAAATCATCCTACCATACCTAAACCTTACGGTACCTTGAATATTCTACAAATATTAGAAAGCTGAAGAGGGATGCGAGCTGCCATGAAGATTGGGTCACAGGATCAGCAACGCCCGTCAGGATGTCAAGTCGCACAACACGAGTCTGGTTGATTTAAAAGAGAAGCTTATAATTTTTGTCTATATAGTGTAGTTATCAGATATCTGATAAAATGTTAATATTCCTAATAAACTTATTCAAAGGCCTACAATTTTATTAGCATTTGCTGTGCTGTACTTATTCTAATCCCTCGCCAGTGGCGCAGGGGCCGGGTGTGGCATCATCGCAGTGCATGAACTCTAAGCCTTGGTTGTACCCCATCACTCGTTGGTGTTTGACAGAATCTGGTCTGTTGAAGCATTTTGATGTGTTAGGCTATATTTTTTTAAGTTACCATGTTTTTAAATAATTAGTCTGCAAAAATTAATTTGTTCTCAGGTATAGTTAGTTAATTGAGGAATTCTTTCTATGTTTAGTTAAAAAATACTAAAATGAAACACATTTAACAATTTTGCTTGTAATTTCTTTTAGTGCAAGCTGTAGAATGTGGCTAATATGAATCGTAAAGAGTTACGAGCCTTTATTCTTTTTCCTACCTTAATTCTTTATATATTTTTTCAAAATATATCTATAATATAATGTTGCCAAAGTATTTAGTTTTTTCTTTTATCAGTATTTTATTTTATCTAGTAACCATTGTAACATTTTCAATAAATTTTCAGTGACCATACTTTCACTCAGTTGTAGGAACTTTTCACAATAACCAAGATTATCGCTGTGTGTCTTGCTTTAATTTTGTTTATATTTAATTTTCCGATTGCATAGTAACTGGTAGGAAAGCCGCCTAAAGTAGTTTCCACGTGATCTATAGCTGACATATTGAGATGCTTCTGGTCTCTGCTAGGCCTACTATATCTGATCAGTGTTGAAATGTTCCCAGTCTCAGCCAACTTCCCTAAGTAAGGTCCTTACCGTTCGCACCACATTGGAAACTGCTGTTTGAGATCTGGAAACTTGTAAACATATGTGCTTCAACTAAACATTTGCCTTTTGCCTTAGTTTTTTTCTTGGTAGACGTGCCATATTTTATTTTATTTTGTTTGTTATAGGATTTATATTGACAAGTTTTGTTTGATTAATCTATTTGAGTGTTTTTTTGCTGATTAAAAAAACATATTCCATAACTTTCTGTTTTCAAGGACGACTATTCTATCAAATAAACTTTTTATATAATCTTAGTTTTGATTGCTTTTTAATTTGAATAGTAAGTATGTAAAAAATATTAACTTAAACAAATTTCTGTCCCATTAATTAATTGTTAAATTTATTTTTATTTAGTAAACTTAATTATTCTTTGACAACAAAAACTATTTTCTAAATAATATTTTGAAGAATTACATCACACCTTTGTTTTTAGCATATGAGGAAGCCAGAATCATTGGAAGTGTATCCTGTGAGGTTGTTTAATACATATAAATTCATATTCAATTTAAACTGTTTAGTTATGGTTTTAAAGATGTTTGTTTATGAAAATAGCAAAATGAGTAAAGACGGTTCGTTTGCTAACTGAAATGAATACACTGTGTTTTTCCTAATGCTTTTTTTTAACACTCAAAACTTCCTTTCAGCAATGATTTGCAATCACCATTATAAACTAAGTTTAAAATTTTGTTGAAATAAAAACATCATTGAGTAAAAAAATCGTATTAATTATACATCTCACTTAAAACTCATTGCATTGTTACACTTCATTAAAATTATGTATGTTTTGATTTAAATAATTGGTTTTAATCATTTTTTATTTAATTAGTAATCCAATAAAAATGTACTACTTAAAATGTTACTTTTGGCATTGTTTGGTATTTTTATAGCTAATTTTATTTAGTTAATACAGTTTTTTTGTTTTATGGAACATTTAGTTTTGATTCAATGGTTTGTGTAAGCTGACTTTTCTTCGTGTTGGCGAAAAAACATAATTTCACTAACATGTTTTATTTTATTTCTAAAGGGCCTTACTTTTTGGAAGTTGGGGGTATTTTTGTTTTGCCTGCCTGTGAATGCACTTCTGCATGCCTCCTTTTGAGTTTTTTGTAAACCATATGCTCGTGCTTGTTCCAACATTTCTCTTTGTTTATGCATTTTTTAAATGTTTAAGTTATTTATTTTAAACTGGTTATGTATTGTAACCATTTCATACTTATATAACATGTGTTTTTTTGAGGTGAAAATCAAATTTAAGTAGTATTATTTACTTTAATATAGTCATTTTTCAATCAACTTTAATTATGCCTTGTAAATCAGACGGGTTGGCATCAAATATGACCCTCATGTTTCTAGTTTCCTGATCTCAACAGTGATAATTATAATCATACTTGTTTACATGATCTATTTTTTTATTGTTAATATTTATAACGCAGCAGCTTGGATTAAATGGACACTTTTATTTTATTACATAGAATTTAATTAATTTTTAAATACTCTTACTAAAGTATTTTATAATAATCCCTGGCAAGTTAATTATTCTGATATCAAAAATAATATATATATTATTTTTATAACTAAACAAACTGTATTACAATAACAACAATCTACTGTAAAATGGTTTTCAATTTTGTTGTATTTTTTCATTTTAACATTTTAAAAGTCCTTTTATTAAAACCTTTCATGTGTAAATCACTGACTGAATAACTCAACTATTGTTTGAAAGTTATTTGTCGGCATCGGATTGTTCATGATTTGGTAAAACTGTTGGAGATTTCCAACTCTTCAAGTGTTTTAAGAAACAAACACAACGTTTTGACAACTATAAAACACATGTTGTCTTCAGGTGTTAATCATAACCTTCACCTAAATTTAACTATTTTTTTTTTTTTTAATTTACATTTTACAATATTAATGGAAGAAACCCCTTAAAAATCTTCTACATGATTATGATTACGGATGACATGAGAAAGTTTATAAGAAGATGTTACTTTCCTAACAGCCAACTGTAATCTGGAATCAAGTAGTTTTTAAGGATTTTATTCCATTAATATGGATTAGTTGAAAAAAATGTATATATTAGTTTTAAATCTAGGATAAGGTAGAAGTGACACCTAAAGAAGACAGGAGTTTTATACCTGTCGAAACATTGTGTTTGTTTCTTCACACTTTAAGTGTTGGAAATTTCCATCAAATTTACCAATCATGAATAACTCACTTGTAGGTTATACAGAGTACAAAAATACTGAATGACTATTTTTTTAGAAATATTGTTGAAAAAAATTTAAATAGGCCTATTTGAACAAATTTATAATTTTTCCCAGTTTTGCTTATTGTTTGATTGTATTTCAACCATAACCAAATCCTTGATGTACTCAAGAGTAGTAGATGAATTGTCAGTGAAAGTGAAATGATTACTTATGTTTTATTTACTTAAATGGAAGTATGAATAAATTAATCATTGCCTTGAAGTTATTTTTACCAAGTAGACATGGTTGCTATTTGTCTATGATGAGGCTTAACACATTACTCAGTTTTTTTTAGTGCCAGTCAGCATTTCTGTGAGTTTTATATAGATGTCACTCTCTAAGGGTTTTAAATTTCAATTTACTATAACAGATTTTTCAATTCTCAAAATTACATGTTCAGAATGTTTATTTTACTGATATTTTTAAATAGAACTTATTTTGCGATTACATTAGTGATTCTGTTTATCATTCAATTTTAGTTCAAATTATCACAATGTTTGTAGGTTAGTATTAATATTATAGCAATATTGAATCTTAACCCATCCTTTGACACCTGTGATTGATATAATCATGTTCAAGCCTTAAGAGGTCACTCCATAATTAATTGTAATTTATACATACTCACAATTTTGTCTCATCTATTAAATGACTTTTCAAATAAATACCGAGGGCCATCATAGATATTTCCTCATTTCACAAACTAATTTGTAAGAGAGTTGTTTGGAATGTAAACTGCTTTGCTGTCTCTCGTTGTTTCAACGTTGAATGATATTTCTCACCTTAGTGTCACTGTGTACTTCCTCCGCCAGTATGCTGGGAATGGCGCTGTGAAGGTCGTCCTGCCACTGCGAACTCTCAAAACTCCAATTGTGAATGGCAGCCTTAACTCTTTTGTCGACTGTGAAGTCTTTGCTGTAATTCAGTTTATTTTTACCAGAAGAATATTTATATTCTGCTTAAAAAATTGTAAGTAAATGAAGCCATCAAAAAAGATGTCAGTAGTATCACAAAGCCTGCACCAACATTCATGAAGAAAAGTCAATTGGCTGGTAGTCCAAAAAGATCACTAACCACAGATTACTAGCTTCATGGCTCGGTGAAAAATTTGGTAATTATTTTATCATTACAATATATCTCGTAATGGATTCTGCCTTATACAGAACAAAATATACTTTGTATATGATTGAGTTGCTTTTTATTCATAAAGTAGTCAAATAACAGCGCTGAATTCACAGTTCGCTGGAGTGTTTATCGTGGTGACTGCTTTAAACTCTACTTGAGCACACAGAGTGTGGGAAAAAAAACTTGATAACCTCGCTGCTAAACGCATACTGGTTATAGTTATACAGTGCCACGAAGAGCGTGCCTCTAGTTTTACATATTCAACAGTCAGGTGGCAAAACCGTTTATTTACCAAACAACTCTTGTTGGTTGACGTGAAAATTAAACAATTAGGTGATGTGGTTGTTTAAAGATTTGAAAGTTCAAAGCTGATATGGTTTTATCTTTGAATATAAAAAGAAAAAAATAATTGTACTGTTTAGCAATTTTATTGTCAACTAGCACATATTTACGCTAGTTAAAATTATTTTATGGAATCTACACTAAAAAACTAATATTTTTTTTCCCTACAAGACTTCATTTAGACTAGGGAACTCCCCTTCACGCTTTGCGTGCCAACTCCTTCACTCGTGACACCTCGGCCTCGGCATGTAACTGTTGAAATATTAGTAATTAAACTATATTAAGTAAAAATCATATTATTTAAATTCGTTTACAGTAGCTCACTGCACTTGATTTGCACTCTATGTATAGTATAGAAATTATAAACTACCAATGTTTTCTAAGTCAATACCAGACTACCAATACCAAACTAAGCCTATTTAAAATGTTTTCATGTTATTTAACGGCTGATGATAACATACACACAGACAGACATGTATTCGCTCTTTTATAATTAACTTGATATTTTACTGTGCTACTCTCTATGTTTGACGTAACTTAATTTTTGGACCATTTAACATTTGTTTATGCCGCCAGCTGGTTTATTAAAATTAATAACCATAAGAATAACATTGTAGCGTTGATGCCGTGTTGGACAAAAACCTATGGGAATTTCAAAAATCTAGTTCAGTTACAACTAGGAAAGAAAATTATCTTTTGAATAAAAAAATTTCATCAAAATCGGTCAAGTAATAAGTTCAGAAAGTGAGTGGACTAAATGACCCAATTGTTTTAATACATGGGACATTTTAAAGTTAAATGGTAATTCAAAAACAAATCATACCGTTTAAACTGTATCATATTCATAGTTATTCATAGTTTACACACTCAGTTTCCGACTATGTCTTACCATAAATCATTTTAATCATGGAACTAATGTTTACTCAATAATATCATTTTAATATGTATCAGTACACTACTGGCACACTATTTAGGTTTGAGTAGTATACAGTGTACTGCAGACACACAACTCACATTTTAACTGTTATATTGTACACAGGTGGTATACTACTCAAATTTGAATTTTTATATTGACCACAGGTGTTACACTACTCACATTTGAATTCTTATATTGTTCACGGGTGGTACACTACTCAAATTTGGATTCTTATATTGTACACAGGTGGTACACTACTCACATTTGAGTTCTTATATTGTACACAGGTGGTACACTACTCAAATCTGAATTCTTATTGTTCACAGGTGGTTTATTACTCAAATTTGAATTCTTTTACTGTACACAGGTCTGGTGGTACACTACTCAAATTTGGATTCTTATATTGTACACAGGTGGTACACTACTCAAATCTGAATTCTTATTGTTCACAGGTGGTTTATTACTCAAATTTGAATTCTTTTACTGTACACAGGTCTGGTGGTACACTACTCACATTTGAATTGTTATAATGTACACGGGTGGTACACTACTCAAATCTGAATTCTTATTGTTCACAGGTGGTTTATTACTCAAATTTGAATTCTTTTACTGTACACAGGTCTGGTGGTACACTACTCACATTTAAATTCATATATTATATATGGGTAGTACACTAATCACTTTTGAATACATATATTGTTCACTGGTGTTATACTACTCAAATTTGAATTCTTATATTGTACACAGGTGTTTCACTACTCATATTTGAATTCTTATATTGTTCATGGGTGGAACACTACTCAAATTTGGATTCTTATACTGTACACAGGTCTGGTGGTACACTACTCACATTTGAATTGTTATAATGTACACGGGTGGTACACCACTCAAATCTGAATTCTTATTGTTCACAGGTGGTTTATTACTCAAATTTGAATTCTTTTACTGTACACAGGTCTGGTGGTACACTACTCAAATTTGGATTCTTATACTGTACACAGGTGGTACACCACTCAAATCTGAATTCTTATTGTTCACAGGTGGTTTATTACTCAAATTTGAATTCTTTTACTGTACACAGGTCTGGTGGTACACTACTCACATTTGAATTGTTATAATGTACACGGGTGGTACACTACTCAAATCTGAATTCTTATTGTTCACAGGTGGTTTATTACTCAAATTTGAATTCTTTTACTGTACACAGGTCTGGTGGTACACTACTCACATTTAAATTCATATATTATATATGGGTAGTACACTAATCACTTTTGAATACATATATTGTTCACTGGTGTTATACTACTCAAATTTGAATTCTTATATTGTACACAGGTGTTTCACTACTCATATTTGAATTCTTATATTGTTCATGGGTGGTACACTACTCAAATTTGGATTCTTATACTGTACACAGGTCTGGTGGTACACTACTCACATTTGAATTGTTATAATGTACACGGGTGGTACACCACTCAAATCTGAATTCTTATTGTTCACAGGTGGTTTATTACTCAAATTTGAATTCTTTTACTGTACACAGGTCTGGTGGTACACTACTCAAATTTGGATTCTTATACTGTACACAGGTGGTACACCACTCAAATCTGAATTCTTATTGTTCACAGGTGGTTTATTACTCAAATTTGAATTCTTTTACTGTACACAGGTCTGGTGGTACACTACTCACATTTAAATTCATATATTATATATGGGTGGTACACTAATCACTTTTGAATACATATATTGTTTACAGGTGGTATACTTCTCAAATTTGAATTCTTATATTGACCACAGGTGTTACACTACTCACATTTGAATTCTTATATTGTTCATGGGTGGTACACTACTCAAATTTGGATTCTTATACTGTACACAGGTGGTACACTACTCAAATCTGAATTCTTATTGTTCACAGGTGGTTTATTACTCAAATTTGAATTCTTTTACTGTATACAGGACTGGTGGTACACTACTCACATTTAAATTCATATATTATATTTAGGTGGTACACTAATCACTTTTGAAAACATATATTGTTCACTGGTGTTATACTACTCAAATTTGAATTCTTTTACTGTACACAGGTCTGGTGGTACACTACTCAAATTTGGATTCTTATACTGTACACAGGTGGTACACCACTCAAATCTGAATTCTTATTGTTCACAGGTGGTTTATTACTCAAATTTGAATTCTTTTACTGTACACAGGTCTGGTGGTACACTACTCACATTTAAATTCATATATTATATATGGGTAGTACACTAATCACTTTTGAAAACATATATTGTTCACTGGTGTTATACTACTCAAATTTGAATTCTTATATTGTACACAGGTGTTTCACTACTCATATTTGAATTCTTATATTGTTCATGGGTGGTACACTACTCAAATTTGGATTCTTATACTGTACACAGGTGGTACACTACTCAAATCTGAATTCTTATTGTTCACAGGTGGTTTATTACTCAAATTTGAATTCTTTTACTGTACACAGGACTGGTGGTACACTACTCACATTTAAATTCATATATTATATTTAGGTGGTACACTAATCACTTTTGAAAACATATATTGTTCACTGGTGGTATACTACTCATATTTGAATTCTTATATTGTTCACGGGTGGTACACTACTCAAATTTGGATTCTTATATTGCACACAGGTGGTACACTACTCAAATCTTGATTCTTATTGTTCACAGGTGTTCAAATTACTCAAATTTGAATTCTTTTACTGTACACAGGACTGGTGGTACACTACCGTACTCACATTTGAACTCTTATGTTGTACACGGGTGGTACACAACTCACATTTGAATTCTTATATTGTTCACAGGTGGTACACTACTCACATTTGAGTCTTATATTGTTCACAGGTGGTACACTACTCACATTTGAATTCTTATATTTCACACGGGAAGTACACAAAGTAAAACAATAAGTATTAACACAGCCAATGAATTTATCAATGAAAAACACATGAACTTATTTATGAGTTGGTTTGCTGTGGAAATAGTTTCTATTTAGTGCCTAACTACCACCATGCATAGGCCGAGTTGTTCACTAATTTAAAGGCTTGGCTTAGAGAATTGTCAACATTCACAGTTTTCCAATATATTTATTTATTGAATTGAATTCTGAGATAATATCATCCAACCTTGTTTATCAATTTTAAGCATATTTAAGTTTTGGGAGAGTTGTCAATATTATTTGAAATAAGTTTTTTTTTTTTTTTAAATATTAAATATATGGGTCCCATCCGATTTTCACGATATTTTTAACTAGTCAATATTAACCCCATGAACACAATTCTATAGAACTCTTTTAGCAAGAATACTAATTTTTTACAGAATATTGAATAAATAAATATTTTATTGTAGAAACATTTCACAAAATGTATTACAAGTGTCAATACAATTATAACTAATTAAAAATAAGGAATTATCTACTAAAAAACCAATTCAAAAAAACTCTTCGGTATTATACAGACAATTTTTAGTAAGTAAATTCTTAATTTTATACTTAAACTTATCAATAGGCAGCATTTTATAATCAATAGGAAGAAAATTAAATAATTTCAATGATACATACATAAATGTTTTTTGTGTTATGGTATAATTACATCTAAAAACACTGATTTATTTAAAAAGCTACACACACTTAGTTTTTTTTTTTAAATGTTATATTTCTGATTTAATAATAGGCAGGTATATTATTAAATATTAAAGAATCATCTAAAAATACTTAAGTTATTCTTAAATCTAGTACAATAGTCATGAGTATCACCAAGATTTTCTAAGGTTACATAATTTTCTTTGGCGTACATTAGACATTGATATACAATAAGGAGGGAAGGCTCAATATACACAATTCAATAAAACTAGACTTACAACTACTGCAGAAAGAAAGGTTACAAATTAATCTAATAGCTCTCTTTTGTAATTTAAACAGCTTATCTGCAGATGACTGATGACCCCACAGTAAGGTACCATAAGATAAAAGACTGTGAATTTGAGCAAAATATACCACTCTAAGGACATTTAAGCTCAAACAAGACCTTAACCTTCTAATTAGGTAAATCCCTTTGCTAATTTTGGAACCAATATGTTTTATGTGATTATCCCAAGTTAGTCTAGAGTAATTTTTTAGGGTTTATAAAATAAACCCTAAAAAATTTACACAATCCTCTTTACTTGACAACATATCATTGGAATAAGACAGATTCAACTCTTGAGTTTTGTTGGTATTTAAACAAAGCAAATTAGCAGAACACCAGTCCTTCACAATATTTTCAATATTTCTGCTCATAAAGTTTAAATATTTTTTTATAACCAATAACTAAAGATAAGTCCATACATACATATATATTTGTAATCTAAAATAAATAGGCTACATAAAGTACTACATTTTGAATTACTTACTTTCAGTCCTAAAATTTTTCTGTGGGCGGGAACTTAAAATTTCAAAAAAAGTTTCAAAAATGTTTCAAGATCTCAATTTTTATATTTTTTTTCGTTCACTTCATGAAAAAATCGAAATAGCCATTTAGTAAAGAATTTATCACTGAACACAAAAATATATACATTTACACACTTTTTTTAACACCTTGAATATAAGACATATAGAAGAAATTATATACTCTACCAACTAGCATACGTTCAACTGAAGGCACAGTAAACAAACGCAGCTGATGTAATTTTGAGAATAAAATAAAACTGCTAATTTTTTTACAAACAGTAGGCATTATACAGTTGCCATGCAGCCTGGATGTTCTAGAATCGAGTAGTATTCGAATCATCGCTATATCGATAATTTAAGTCTAGTTGAAAAAATAACAAACACTTTTACATAAAAAATAATGTACTGTATATTATACATTAGTCTTATGTAGAGTAATTCATTCAACGAATAATAACTGAGATATTCAACAAAAACGTTGGGTTGGGTCAGGTTAGGTTATGTAAACTGTGAATACATATTGCTAACCTAATTTAACCTAACCTAACTAACCAACATAGCCTGTGTTGTTAAATATCTCAGTTTTTATTTGTTGAAGGAAGAAATTGATGTCATATTCGTGCGTATGAGGGATAACTACATAATATTAATGTTAAATACATTGTTTTTGCTATTAAATTTTTTTATCTTTATTTTTTTTTCCAAAATTGGTATTTTTACTGAAAAGTGTCTATGGATTCATTTTTGTGACGTTAATATTGACTAGTTAAAAGAAGAAAAAAATCATCAAAATTTGGTGGGACCCCTATATTCCTTATTTATTATTATTATTAAGAATAGTTTACATATTTTAAACAAGCACCTAATGTAGATAAGCATGAGTTAATTTATATGTACATTAACATTTCTCTGTATATAATTAAATGCTTTCAATTGAGTATCCCATTAAAATATGCTCACTTCCAGCATGATAATTTTGCACTTTGAAATTGTTTATTTTACAGTTTTGTTTTTGCATGTTACATGGTTGTGAATATTACATTCATTTTGTTGTAAAATTTATATAAGTTCAGAAATTTCAGCCTACTAAATGAACTTTAGATATTTTGAATGAAATAGTTTATTTCTATTACGTAGTTATTGTATCTAATTAAAATATTGCTATTAAAGATACTGAAATGTTTTAAAGAATTTAATTAGGAGTGAAAATTTGTACTTATGGAAGTATTTTCCATGTATAAAACTAAAACTATTACTGTGGCAATAACTAAAACAGATCTGGGACAAAGACCCTGTAGCAGGAAATCAAAATGTTTCAAGTATCTGTGGTTTTAAATATATAACCAGTATATAATTATTGTCTTATTAAGAAAAAAATCTTCAACTATTTACATCAGTAAACCTTTTACAGAAACTATTTACATCTCATTTTTTTCAGAAAAGTGAAGAAACAGCACTTTTTGTGTTACATAACAATGAGTAATTCCTTAAATTAGTAAAACTCAAAGAAATTGTTCCCTAATTTGTTTAAAGGTTGTCAGATTTTTTAAGCTTCCTGAAAATATAACACCCCTACAAAAATACAAATTGTTTTACTTAACTGCTTTTTGCTGAAATAAGCTCAACAAACATATTTGCAAACTAAAATTGGTAGTGTTATAAGGGTTAATAGTGATAATACGAGCAAAGACAGTCCTCTGTCCGTAGCAAACAAATTACCACGTTTAAGTGAAGCATTTAACATCAATATTGAGTATTTATTCTTTTTAATTTAAATGAAAAATGTATAATTTTTCCCATCAAGGATGTTTTATTTTTTCCCAAACCTTCAACTAAATAAATAACGGAATAATACACTATTGTTAAGCCTTAAACATACTTTATTTAAAATAAGGAAACATCCAGTTTTTATCATACATACAGTTGTACAAGGGTTGTCTGGAAATTAAAGTCTCCAATGCTTTTTCACATATTAAGCTTCATTTTATCACAAAACCAATTATAGATTCTGATATCTTGGATCTCTAGCTATTTTTCAACATAGTCCTGTCATGATCAATACGCTTTTGGAGTTCCTACGGAAGCTCTTTAATACCTATATCATCCCACTCCCAGCTCGAGTAGTAAAAAATCGACAGTTGCCTTCAAATCTTCATCGCTTAAGAATGTTACTACCCTTGTTGTTTCAAGGGAAACAAATAAGAGACACTGGAGGTCAAATTAGGGCTGTATGGAGGATGGTCAATGACTTACCACCCGAATTAGGCGATGAGATCTGTTGTGGTTTGAGCATTGTGAGGACAGGCAGACAAATGCTCTTTGTCAGCTGACCTCTATTTTTTAGATTGGCCCAAAAAAATCTTCTCCACAGTAGTTTTTGAGATGTCTTGTGTCTGTTTGGAAATTTCACATTCATATGCCGATCTGCAAGCAAAAGTTTCTCAACTTTCGTTACTGTCTTATCCAAAACTGATTGTCGTGCACGTTTTTTTTGGCCTTCTGCAAACTCTCTTCATGACTTATGCAAATTTTGTATGTCACCTCTTTCCTTACTGATTCATCAACTTGTGAAGGATTTCAAACGTAGTTGAACCCCACAGAAATCTACTTGTAAATCGAAATTCCCACTCTGCAGGAGCATCAATTTTCCCTTTTATCGTTAATGGCTGCTGTGCCAAGACTGAGGGTCACAGAGAGGCGGTCAGAATAGTGGTGAGGGAACATGGTGCTGCTTGTTCACTCTCTGAACGGGAGCTTGTTGAAGACTTTAATTTATGGACAACCCTCGTAACTCTCATTAAAAAAAAGTAATTTTTCATTTCGTCCATCTAAGAGTTTGGGAAGTGTTTCTAATCAGTTTTACTATTATCAGACTATATTCAAGGATGTGATACCAAAATTAATTACATTATGTTCTGTTTTAAAAATGTTTTAAGGAATGTGATTTCACAACCATTATGTATAGTTGGCAATTTTGTTTTCTTTGAGTTCTGTTGGTGTTGTATCTAATGCGTTGTCTTGTCACTATTAGTTTGTTAAGGTTGGCGTCGCCGGGGCAAGGTCACTGGGTATTTAAGGCACCCTCTTCCTCGACAAGGTAACAAGTTTTCTATATCACGGTCAGAATAGGTTTAATTTTAAATGAAACAAAGATTGAAAATAAGGTTAACTATTATTTGTTGTACATTTCTTTATTTTTATTTGGAACTGTAATTTAACCTTATAATCCTGTATATAGTATTAAAACTACATTACCAGAATAACCTAAAAATTTTTTACTTTTTCTAATGTTAAAAAATATGTTTGGAGCACATAACCATCATATTGGAGATTTATTTCCACAAAGAAGAAAAAGTATTTATACCGCAATTTAAATAAAATTACGGAAATAGTTTCTCTCATAGGCACATGCTTGTGTGAGGTGAACGGGCCACTACCAGCCAAGCATAAATAAATAAAAATATTACACTGCACTGTTTATTAGTTTATAAATAAGCCTATGTTATATAAAAATTATTAACTTAAAATAAAAAGAAGAAAAGAAAACTTGAACACTTTTCAACAGACCTATGTTCTTCAGTTTGTTACCAATAAATTCTCGTTTTGCTAATACAGATTCATTTTACTTATTTTAGACATTGTCTTACTTCATAGCAGCAAATGCTGCTTTCATTGTAGCATTGTCTGCTTGCATGTAGTTGTGTTTCTAAAGCAATTTCAGCATGGCATCATGCCTTGTATGAATTTAAATAATGCTTAACATTACTCAAAGGCTTGTTATGTATAGACATTTCGTGCTCTGGCAGCAATCTCGCTGCCTGTCACTGCACATTGCAAATGTGTGCCGCTAAGCCACCAAAGCTATATTTTAAATAGAAAATTATATTCTGATAAGTAAAAAATATATAAATACTTATTAAATAAATAAAAAGTAAATATTTATTTTTAAAGCCATAAATTGCCATTAAAGTGTATATCCTTAATTTATTAGAAAAAAATATTTTCAGTGTTATTTATTTTTAGGCTGTCAAACTTGTTATTTTGAATAACGAAAACTGAGAAATAACACCCACAACTAATTTAAAATTAAATAGTGTGGTTGTAACAGTTAACAATCAAGTAATAATGATTAAGTTATTATGAAAGTGTGAAAGAATAAACTAAACAATGAACTAAAATGGGTAAAAATTAAAAATAACCTTAAAAGCTACCATAGAAAGTCTACAGTCAATATGAGTAAAGTTCTAACAAACTTGGTTTCAAGGCTGCAGATAGTTTGGCGACATCCCACTGTCTTTTGTAGCACTGGCAAGGTTAGCATAGTACATGCGGCTGTTTTTGTGGTTCAGCTAGCCAAGCGCTGTGACATAATCAGAGCATCTTGCTGCCTGCTTGCTGCTGTCTTTAGAATATAAATTCGTCCAGTGTGAACAATTATAACCTAAAAACTGTGATGAGTTGAAACGCAAAGTTTTGACTTTTAAGCCCTACTGTAACAAATTTACGATGTACACAAAATTCCTGATTGATTCATCAATTACTTTGGTTGCCTATGCTTACAAAATTTATTTTACTGGCCAAAAAATTAAAAATTTTGTTGCAGATCGAAGATTTTATGTCATGATTTTTTTAATGAATTAAAACGATTTTCTCATATATAGACTCATAAATTTTTGCTTGCAGGCCTGATGTAATCTTGGTACCGTTATAATCTTCATTTCTTCCAGTAAAAAACAATATCCATATGTTAAGCTTAAATTTGTTTTTACGGGTTAACGGTTCCACGTTTTGTGTAGAACGAAACATAGTTTTTTGAGGCAATGCTATTCTTATGGGGAAATGTTGACTTTCAAACCCTTTTTAATAAAAATGCCAATGTTTGACTTTTCCTGGGTGTTACTCTACTAGATATATTTAAAGTCCAAGTTTCTAGCACTTGTAGAAGTACCTTAGAATTTATATAACTTATCAGTGAGTGAGTGAGTGAGTTATACATACGGCTGTATATTTAATAATATACAGTGCATAGAGCAGAAGAAGCTCGCTGGGTCATAAGATTACATTACCACGTGCCAAACAGTGGACTGCAGGATTACCACGTGCCAAACAGTGGACTGCAGGGAGAGATAGGGTGTGTCTACCTTGTACTTTACTAGCCTTGCTGCTAGGTGCTGCTTCACATCAGTAAATCATTACATATCAATTTAAAATGTCGTATTTACTTACCTGTATAAAAGTAATGTATGCAATACAACCAAGCAATTTATTTTACAACCACTAGAAACCAAAAAAAGTTGCTTTAGGAAATCGAAATAAACGTGAATGCGCGTCATATCTGCATCAACAGTAGATGAGGACATTCAAACACAAAATAAGTTACAACAAAAATTTTTTACATGATATTTGTAAACCAACTTTTTTCAATCTTAATATTGTAATTTTAAATCAGCAACGACTATACTATTCAGTAGAGCCTCACTTATCCGACGTAAACGAGCCGCAATGACGTCTGATAACTAAAAATGTTGGATAGTTAGAAATAATTTTAAAAATAGCATTAAGTTTATTTTTCTACATTACAACTCTTTTACGCTTGGAAGCCATTTCACTAGGCCTAAATTAAATAAGACTAGAGTAATATACGAGTAAAGAACTTAAACTATGCCACTGTACAGTCACTAAACAATTTTATTTTTAAACCTAACTTAGCAAATATTTTAACACGTTGACTGCCATGAGGGCCACCGGTGGCCCACACAACAATTTTAGCTCACGCCATGAGGGCCACCGGTGGCCCTCACTAGATTTCAGCCTGGCGCCACAGCTCTTTCTACGGTAAAGTTCAATATTCATTGTTCCGAATTCTGTGTTCTATGCAACCGGAAATGACCCCCCCGAGTACAGAAATAGCCGACATCCGGTCTTTTGCCGCCATTTTGTGAAGTTATTGATGAGGTACACCGGTGGCCCTCATGGCATGGGGGCAAAACTTTACATATGCCATATGATATTATGTTTCAGCTGTTTTGTTGTGATGTTTATATTTTCTTCCCACACACTGATCAGCTTTTGAGGTTAGGTGTTTAGTAAGTGTCATTGATTCTTTTTGTGACAGAAACTAGTCTGTCTAAATGTCGTAAAAACTAGTTCAAATATATAAAAACGTATTTAGGGTTGCTTTATTTAAAAACCAGAGGACCATTTTCTATCACATTTTATGAGCTTTCAGAATATATCATTAAAAATTACGTAATACTAAAAATGGCGCTACAATTTATGTTTGATTTATTAAAGACGCGGCGGCCACCAGTGGCCCACATGGCGCACAGCGGCACGTATGACGTGGGCTACCGGTGGCCCTCATGGCGTCAGGCGAACATACAGTTTTACTACGGCGGCCTCAGAATGACACAATAAATTATCTACGCTGGCAGTGTTGACGTTGGTGTTAACTTGATAAATAGGCCTTGTACAGAGAATAAGTCATAAATTCTTTAGTACAATGAACTAATACGTGTGTCTGTTCTGGTAACTACTGAATAAGAGTGCACGAGTTACATGATCGCTATCCCTAACAAGCGATGTCTGTTCTAAAATTTCTGTATCTTCAACAGATGTCAAAAGTGATGTAGTCTGCTACATGGTACAATCCCTGCAAAACATAAAGTTAAGTACAGTAAGCAACAAAACAGCACGCTGTTTGGAAAAAACTCTGTAGGTACATACAGGCTTCGTCAATATGGAACAGTAATCCACTATAATATTTTCAGACTAAATTTATTAGAGTATTAAGTTTGGGGCGAGTACGTCAGTTAAAATAGATTGTCCGATAACAAGGCTCTACTGCAATAAAAATTCTAAAAAGGTTTAAAAAGCATACTGAAGTAATTATTTTAGACTGCATAAAAATAACCTTAGTTTTTAAGCTTTCTTAGACATTTAAAACCCTAGATCTGTGATTTAAAACCCCAGATTAACATTGATTTTGGATATGAATGTTATTTAAAATTAGCATTATATTAATGTTCAAACGTTAGACGTACACCACAGATCTAGACTCAAGCAGAGCACCGACACTGCAGGTTTTCTGTGTAAAGTTAAATAGATTGGTTAACTACTTGGAATCCTGTGCTTGCTATATTAACATTTTCACTAATTGTTTAGAAAAAGATCGAGCGATCCATCTTCAGGTTCCTTGTAGATTTATTGTTATGTTTCGTCTCTATTAAGTTTATTAATACACACATGACACTTATTAAACACCAAAAGTTCACAAACGTCCGAGTATATTTAAATGAAAATAACATGCAGGCACACACCAATATACCAGTCCTATGGTAGAGTGACGGACCCTGAATTCCCATTATTCAACCATAGGACTGTAGTGGTGCGTGCTGGCATGTTATTTTCATTTTAGTATAATCGTTATGTTTCTAACTATTGATGGTAGAGTAACAAACTGAAACCCTTCAGGTTCTCCACAACAGGTCCTGAATTCCCGTCAGTCAACCATAGGACTAGTATTGTTGCGTGCCGGCATGTTATTTTCATTTTAGTATAATCTGGTCAAGTGACAGACTGGAATCTTCCAGGTTCTCCACAACAGGCTCTGAATTCCCGTCAGTCAACCGAAGGACTAATATTGGTGCCTGCCGGCATGTTATTTTCATTTTAATATAATCGTGACGTTTGAGAACTAATGATGTTTAAGTGTCATCTGTGTATTAATAAACTTAATAGAGAAGAAGTGTAGCAGCGAATCTACCGGGGCCCTGAAGATGCATCATTCAATCTGGAACATGTCTAGTTTTTTTCATGTTGAATAGATTGACTGAAACATGTAATTTATAAATAAATATAAAATATGGTGCAGTTCACTTTTTTTACGATTGTTTGCAAATTCATACCAGTGTACCACTGATTCCACTAATAAAGGTAAATTTAAATACAAACTGTTACTAGAATTAAATTCAGTCTAAATAAAGTTTCAAATGAAATTCAGATCTCTGTTTCATTTTAATTTCATCTGTTATTTCACACAGAAGGTTTTTTATTAAGTTTGGAGGAAAGGAAGAAAATGTTTGTGAAGAAAAGTGTTGATATTCTGATCATTAGAGATTTAACAACCCACCTCTTCTTTAGTGATGTGCGTTTCTCACAATTCAAGTAACAATATTACTATTACGCTTGAAGATAGTAATTTATCAGTCATTCTCAGTTATTTCCCCATGCCATAAACACTCAATGTAAAACTAATCTTCTATGTTCTCAAGAAAAAGTGCATTTGTACCCACTTCTCAATACTGTCAGCGTTTGTGTTTTATTGCAATTTATCAAAATAGTGAAATCATTTGTTCCATTTTATTGTCATCTTCTATATCTATCATAATTTATAAAGTTACCCACTGAAGTTGTGAACTCTCGTATCGAGTAATTCTTAAGTTGAGCCTATGGCAGTTCAATGGGAATCTTGCCAGCTTCAATAACAGTGGTGGCTCTGAGTCAAAATAGTAAGTACAGCCCGACAATATCAAGTTCCAACATATGAGAAAAAGATTCGGAAATTGATTGAACAATTATTTCTCTGTAAAGAGCTCCCAAATTAAAGCTCAAAACAAAATGCTTAAAATTATTTATCTACAAATAGCGACTATGTAAATGAACACCTTTTTTTGAATTCAACAAGGGCATATTATTTAATTCTTGTGCTTATAAATTATCTAACTGGGGTCTAGGATTAGCTGTTGAATTTCAAAATACCCAATTGATTACTCTGAATTAAAATGAATGCTTAATTATTAAACGTTTATCATTATAAATAACTGTTTATGATATACTTGTAGTTGAAAGAAAATTCAGAGATAGTTTATACCATTTACTTTATTTGAAATAACAAACCTTTAATTAGCCATTTGATTCACACGCAAGGAATGGAGGAGAGATAACCTAAAATGTAAACAATAAACATGAACCCCGAACACATGCTTTGATATCGGAAACCTTTAGAAGCGATCGATAAACATTTGTTACTTTACTTGTCAGTGCAGCCAGAATCAGTGATCAGAGTTTGGGCTGTACCTCATCCCCACCACAAGATGTATCCTTCTGCGGTTTCAATCCCGTTGTCAGGTAACCAATGTAAAAGGACTGCATTACCCCCTTGTTACAGTTTGGGCTGCACTGTAAATACACTGTAAATTTACATGATCTTTGGCAAGTAAATACTATATTTACATTTTGTCTAATTGAATGTTATCTCAATGGATTAATTTAACTATTATACTGTTCTCTATATTCATTTCAAAGTACTAAGTGATAAAACAATACTGTACAAAATGAGGAAGACGATCACTTTGTATTGAAGAAAGATGTATTACATCTTTTTGCTGTATTACAAATATAACTTTATTTTAATATATTAAGTTTAGTAAACTTTTTCTTATTAACAAATTAAAGAAAGGTGAAGCATTTCTTAATTCAATGTATAGATCTTTATTTATAGTTTAAGTTAATTTTAATTTCCTGCTGACAAAGCAAGTCTAATGACACTGACATTCTTCTAGATTTTTACTACACTTAATGGAAGGTTTGGAATATAAATATTTGACTTTTGCATGAATACATTTGGTACTACTATCATTAAACTAGGATAAATGGAATGTACATTTGTTATTTATCGTCAATTATTGTTTTATTGCATGTTTGTAAGTTCACTTTATAAATTGAACATAGGTTAACTTAGTGATTTATTTTAGTAGATTTTTCATTAAATTTTTTGTACATTTTAGATGTAACTTTGTAGTTTGTACATACTATCTGTACCGTAATTGCACATATATATAATTGGTATAAAATACAACTACCTAAATTAATACAGTATATACAGTTCAATTGTGACTTCCATAGTTGTAATTTGTAATTGAATTTCAAATAAGACTGCTATGTAGTCAGTCTTTATTTCTAAATATAAAAATTCATATAAATGACAACTAAATTTTGTTTATTCTAGGCAATCAGTTACATTGCTACTCTTTGAATACTATAGGATAAATTGCAAAACATTGCTTCTATTGGCAAAATAAAATTTGATTTTAGGAAAGCATCACCTAATTGTTTGATTTGTATTTTGACTCGGTCAAGTGGTTCTTCTTTCAGCTACTTTAAATTTAAAGTATAATTTATGTATAAATGATGTTTAATTTAGATTTGTTGTTATATGATTATATTTCTGATAATAATATGTGTGTTTTAGACCCCTGGAGCGGGGGATGTCATGGGGGCGGGCGGGGGGAGTGGGGGGAACTCCACCAGTGGACGGAGCGACTCCTCCCGTCCGGAGAACGCGCTCGACGCTCTGTTAGACGAATTGCAGACATTTGCCAAACCACCGGCAGTAGCAACATTACGAAGGCTTCACTCCTACCCGTCGAGTGAGGGAGGAGGCAAGCCGCCGGTGCCAGAGCGAGGGGCTGATCTGCTGAGCAAGAGAGTGCCCCCGCCACCACCACCCCGCACTAGCTCCCGCTCCCCCCTATCTTCACCTACTGGTCCCTCGGTACCCCCACGTGGTAGCCCTTTACGTCGTGAGCCTGCGCCCAGAAACACTATCACTAAAGACTCCAATCCTCCCCCTCTTGCTTCCAATTCGTCCAGCTGCGAAAGCGTCAACTCACAAGAAGGTGTACAACATCAGCAGTCCCGTCAAGAGATGTTAGAGCTCCGACACCAAGAGTTACTCAGAAAGCAGCGAGCGCTGCAAGAACAATACACCAGGCTACAACAGCTCCAGAGGGCACCACCACCAGACTTGCTGCAACTAAAGAAGACAGGCAGTGAGAGCAATCTGTTGGCTAAGATGGGTCTAGGTTTAAGTATGGCTGCACCCATCTCTGGTTCCTTATCTCACCTGGCAGCTACTGCCACCACTGCAGCCCCCACAACTGCCTCTGACACTCCTGCCACTGCCACCGCTGCATCCACCACCAGCAAGGTTTATGAGACTGATATACTGTGACCGGCCAATTCTTTATTGTAGCCCACTATTTTTATTGTTTTAGAACGATCAGAGTTGTGTTTTTATGACGTTTTATTGAAATATATTCATAGATATTTTCATAGGATTTATGCTACATCCAATTTAATTATTTGCTGTTTTAAAACTATTGTACTCCTATTGTTTTTAAATTATTTCCAAGAAAATTTTAATTCTTTTTATGTTGTAAATATTAATGCAAGCGAAAGCTCTCTGTACAAAACAAATAGGAAACAAATAGATCAATATACTGCCATTGCATTAGTTCTTAAAAGCAGATCAATTCCGTACAAGTCAAACTCAACCTACCTTCAACTTACCTTATTGTTCTCTGTGTTATTATGTTTACTTCCTTACATCCTCTCTTGCTGAAGATAGACAAAGTCAGTAAGAGTCAATTTTGGTCAAAGCCCGTTATAGTCAATTTTATAATATTTGTATATAAACAAGAAATTTAATTTAAAATTAGAAATTTCCTTAAAATTCCTTGGTATTACCAATCTAGAAAAAGTACTGTGATGAATATTTTTTTATAGCGATCAATTCATTATCTATCAGACATTCCTGAACTCTTTGTCTGTAATAATCAAGTCCCACCATGTAAGTAACAGAACAATCTACAATACTGAGGGTTCATAACGATTTAAACTTTGTTATAATTTTATAAAAGTTTCGTAGCCTTTAAAGTTTATTCAACTTTCTTAAAATCTGTTCACTTAAGATATTGTGTAGTCACTATAATTTAGCACTCTTTAGCTCATTGCATTGGCTAACCTAAATGTATCTAAATTTGCAAAGAATCTTACTTTTGATTATGATAGTGAATTTTTTACTAGAAAATAATCAGTACCTTTTAATATATGAAGTGCCAAATTTACATTCAGTAATAGGGTTAAAATTAGATTTTGTGGGTAGAATTTTACTTTGGGATTTTTAATTTATAACGTTTATTTTTAGTCTATTTTAAAATAAAATAATCACTAATAGCAACTTGATCTGAGTAGTATTATAACATGCACTAGTTTCACCTTTTATACAGGTTTAGCCCCATTTAATATCTTGGAATCACAAAATCACTCTGTCAATCTAAGAATGAAGGAACCAAATAGAAATTAAACAAATTACTTCAATGGTTTTAAGTATTAAACAAATTATTAAATAAATTATTTTAACTATTTAAAATTTCAAAATAAACATTCCTAGTAAAACTTAAGTTTCGAATGATTTTTACATGACTTAAATTTTTAAGAATAACATTAAAATTAAAGCGTGAGAGTTTATTTTATGCCTCAATGTAAATTTAGTTTCTGAACTGACAGAATATCCTGCTTCATTGTTCAAATTAAGAACTTTTTTAAAAGAAAGAAAAGAAATCAAATCCTATAAACATTACTGGTGACAGTTTGTCAGTGGTTGAAGGGATTAGAACCGTGCCAAAGTCCATCCTCCCTCTGCTACTCACCCCTCGTATCTTCCCCTATTGCCCAAATATAAATATTTGCTCAAATAGACATGTGGTTGTCGGTGTTGTCATTCATAATTCTCGTTTCAATGTTATTGTGACACCAGTTCTATATTTACGCACTGTTCATCAGTTGGCTTACTCCTCATAGCTTGGTCGAGTTTTGACATTTTAAATGTAAGGAAAGGATACTGTATGCTGTTATCAATTTTAATGTTATACAATAGTTTTCTCTTGATTAACAATGACATTGTGGAGTCAATATGTGTAAACTTGTACGATCACACGTTATGTTGTTTTTATCACCACTGTTACTATAATAATGTTTTTATATGACTGTACATACATAATGTAAGTACCAAAAAGATAAATATTTGTAAATTAAAACTAACTATGTAGTACTATTGCATTCAGTATGATATTGAGTGTTTTAGTTTTAAAACATTATGATTTGTGTTTTTGGATCTAGGCGAAAAATTAATAATTTATCTAATTTTAAAAAATAATATTGAAGCGGTAGTTTTAAGCTTAAAAAGTTGAAACCAATAAAGTAATATTTGAGCAGTATAACTAACAATTATTTTTTTTAATTTGATAAGTAATAAAAAAAATGAGAAGCAAAAGTATGTGTAAAGTGTTTTACTGCAAATTAAAAATATTAGAATAGTCATAGACTCCTTTGGCTGAAATTTCCAAAAACACAAAATCATATTATTTGTTTAAGTTAATTATACTAACTTTACATTTTAATTTATTATGATTTAGATTAACACTAAGCGTTATTTTAAAGCTTGGCTATTTCAATTGACCAATGTAAACCATGTAAATAGAATTGTATTTATTTACTATTTATTTTTAAAGTGAAAGTATTAATAAGCCATGCTAAGATTGAAGTCAATAAATAATAAGTGAAATAAATTTTATCAAAGTTAAATTTGATCTATTCAAATTGAAGTTGGTTGGCTTCCTTGTCTGATATAAATTTATTACTCTTTGTATCCCAGTAACGTTGTTCACCACAAATGTTGCCATAATTATACCTTGGAAGGTATATGTGGTAGTCTCATTGTTGATTGCACAATGTTATAGAGGAAGGACTTTGCCAGTTGTTGACCACAGATTTTATTTATTTAAACAATAGTTTTTTGTATTGTTTATATTTGGAAATAGTTTTAGCTAGTTGGCAATTGTTTTATTTGTAAAACACTAACCATAAGCGTATAAATAAAACAATTTGGTTATCATACTATAAAGAGTTTAGTTTATTTCAAAAATGTTATCCTTAACATTCTATAAGTCTTTTTTTTTTAACTAGCTTGATACTAACGCTAACTTCCCTCCAAATTTCACCAAAATCTGTTTAGAGGTGAGAGATTTTGTGATGATTGAATACCTCAGTCATTTTATTGATTGTAAATAAAATCACTATGTATTCAAACTTCCATCAACAAACAACTTGATTTTCTCTTACTTAAGTTTGCTATCATCAGCCAAATTTTCTATTTAATTTTTGTTCTCAGTTAAAAGTTGACATGTACAGTATTGACTCATTCCTTAACACCTACAGTGGTATTACAAACCATCACCTCTCACCTCTGTATATGTAAAGGTGGGTGGGAAGGCCGTCACCACTGTAAACGTATGGGTGGGTGGGTCAACACCAAGGTACCTGTATGGGTGATATTGATACTACATGTTTAATTCATATAGCCCAAACTAAATGAAACTTGACATTCAATATTAAATTTGAATATGAACTAAATGTGAAAAAATTCACAACACATAAAAATAATAAGTAAGGATTACTTAGTAAATAACCAAATATTCGAACAAAACCCAAATGCAAATTGCATCAAACAGTGAGAAAATTTTTTTAAAGATGAACTTAGCTATGCAAAATTAGTAAGGAAGGTACAAAAGAAAATAATACTCAAGCTTCATTACCTATACTACAGTACCTATAAAAGAAGACAGTAGGTATCACAAACACCTTCCATTACGTCAAAAAGGCAATGAGACTGCTGGTTGGAACGAAAAACAACAAATAAATACAAAAATAACTTATTTAATTCCCATTGAGATACAATGCCATCTGATTAGTAGTGAATCTTGCTTGCTATTTAGCTGAAAGCTTCAAGGTAATTGGTAGATTTAATTACCATTATTTAATAGAATAACAAAACCAGCTGATTCATCCATGTGACGTCACAGTTTACTGTGCATCCTCGCCACAACACTTACCATTGTTACTGTAGAGTCCAGCTCTTTCCTGGAGCAACATCTCACCTGATTGATGTTACCAACATTCAATTCATCTGTTGACTTTCTAGAATCTTTATATCTTTAGGATAATATAAAACCTTAAAAAATATCATTCTAAAAAGATGAAATGAGTTGATGAATTTCCCAGTTCATAACATTTTGCAGTTTCTAAAAAAGGAATTGTTTCATTAATAAAAAAACATGTGTTTATTCGTTTTAATATATGTTTAATTCTTGCAATATCTAACAGTATATACAATTACTTTAAAATAATACAAAATAACTTATATTTTCAACACTTGTTAGTGATGAAGTAAGGAAGATTTAAACAGCAAGTAGTAACAGATAATATCTTCTTTATTTTAATTCCTGTTGGTGATCAAGTTTGGAAGATTTCGACACCAATTTGTAATATATAATCACTTTATTTTTAGTTTACGTGAATTCACTGTCATCTGAAAAGCATACAATAATTTAAAAACTTAAATAGAATATGGAACATAAAATATGAATTATTTAACAACAACAAAGGAAATTTAACATATTGGCTAACAAATTCTTGAATTGTACAAATAAATAAAATCCTGGTAAACTATTAATTGCATACTGGAACAACTTTTGCATGCAGTCATCTTGAATACAAATTTATGAAAGAATTTTTTTCTTTCAAAAATAAGTTTTTTAATTCCACGCACTAGCGATGACACTGACCAGTTGAACTCTCAAGTGTCAAAACATTCTTGAGGCTCAAACATGTCACACTTGAGAAATGAGGCTTAACTGGCTGAGTGTGAGTTTAGTCATATAGTGGTCAAGAATTATATGCTACTTACATCCTTCCTTAGAACCGGACATAATAGTTGTCAAAAAAATCTAGATTGTGACGCCTATTTGCAGTGCTAACACATCTGACCAATGGATCACAAAGTTTTGTTTCAATATGAGACCTAAATCATAGATATATTAATTACTCTTCACCATGTCTGTACTGGTGGCGCAGTGCTGTAACCCAGCTACTTGGGGGACAAAGTGTTTGGGCGATTGTGTGGGGGAGATAACTGAGTATCAGGCTTGTTAATTAGCTGAAAATCAGACCAGCACTACATGGTTCGGATTCCACGTAAAGCTGCAGGTCCCTTTGTGGCCCTAGCTGTTGGGCTATTAATAAATTGCCCTTTCTGAGGAACAGTTGAACTCAGTTAGTAACCAGACTACACTCATCCTTCACTCATATAATCATTCATATTCGCCTTAAAATACGAACAACGTTGTGTCAGCGTCTCATATGTAAGAATCTTGTAAGTTTCTTATTGATTTGATAATATGAATAATCTTCATTTACACATTCATACCGTTATTTGTATTATTTAAATCAGATAATAATTAATTACACTCTAGTTAAACCTATACACCAATGTTTAATATTATTGTAATGCAATTGAAATATTAATTAGTGCACAGTTTGACTGATAAAAGTACTTGTTGTTGCTTCTTTGAAATACTTTGACAACTAACTTTCTTTATGGAATTGGGGAAAGCCATAAAGAGAAGGAAGACACAAATCGGAACCCACATGTTCATATGTAACAATAATCATAATTGTGTTAGTGATGTTGAAAATTATGTATGCTTAAGCCACTTAAGTGAAAGCACTAGTGGAAGTGAGAGAGATAACTACTCTTCCCCCGAGGTGCATCTTGAGGAACTTGATGTATTTAACTATTGACTATAGAAATAAACAGTCCAAGGCAATGCATTTGCTGTAGATGCCTGTGCTGCTATCAAATAGTGAACAGTCTCAAATAAGCACTCAGACAAGTATTTGTCATGCTATTAACTCAACTATTAGACACTTCAGGATGTGCTGGAGGGAGACAGAAAGAGGGATGAAGAGAGAGACCACTGGCGTTATCTGTGAAAACCAAACAAGAACTAACTTTACAGAACAGGAAAACCGTACAAGGGCCCAAATGAGGGGACAGTCTCTTGTTCCTATAGTCAATGATTTAATTACCTTCACAAGGTTATCATCTACATTGGTAGTCTGATTCTTTAACTCAAGGTAAACATTTACTACTTTAGCTTTAGAGCTATTATTTCCCCTGAGATTAGTTGTATAAAGTGCACATCATGAACTTACTTGACAAATGATCATTTCCAATTCCACTTTTAGTTTTACTGAAGACAGACTGCTGCAAACTCCAGTAGTTCACTTTAAAAATACTATATTACTGTAAGTATATCTCTTGACTAAAACTATGCTAATGTTGCATATAGTCACTTACCACTTTCATCTTCACTTAATTCTGACTCTCCAGAATCTGGTTTACGGCTATTTAAGTTATGTTCTGCTGTTTTATTCACATTTCCTTCTACTGAATTCTTAAAGTCACTTGTACCACATTTTGCACAAGTCTTAAGTTTGTCCACACACGTACCGCAAATTGTGTGGTACGACTGTTTGACAGTTTTATTTGAACATTTTATACAAGTTTTAGCACTTTTCAACTGTTTATATTTCTTGTATTTAATTTTCCACTCAATGATAGCTTTACATCTGTCACATGTATTTGATATTTGAGTGTTATTTATTGTTTGTGTTTTCTTGCTTTTATCGTGAAGATTGTTTTTGAAAACTTTGGAATTTTGGTGTTTTTGTGGTCTTGTTCTTGAGGAATTGCCCCGTTGAGTGCTCATAGTCTGTAAATAAATATTGAAATAATGAGATGCTTTATTAATTAAGAGACACACCAATCTTTTCATGCTTTATTAACAGCTTCTTACAAGCCTAATGGCTTGCACTCCTGACTTCACTGCAAGGAGTCACAGGCTCAAAACCTGAGAGGTTCAACTAATTTAGCTATACGAGTATGGGCCTTTGTCCCATAACAATGTTAATAATCAAAGTTAATAATGTCACTAGTATGATGTCAACAGAAAAAAGGAACAGAAGGTTTTTATTTCGTAATTAGTATTTGTATATTTTTGGTAAGCGTTTTTCAATAATAATTAATTACCAATAATAATATATTTGTTAATTAATTATTATTGATTTTATTAATTCATATACCTCAGTTTGTTCTAGGAAAACAACTAAATAAAATTGTTTTGGCATACAAATGATACTATGATTTTTGTATCTCAGCACTGAAAATATTAAATACTGTACGCTATAAATATGTGACTCCATTCTTAGAAAATGAGATGAAATATATTGTTAGTCCATCCTCTGACTCAACCAACCAAACTATGACGTTTTAATGTAAGTCTTTCATTTTATCTCAGGGCAGGTGAAAAGACTTAGTATTGTACCAATAGTTCAACATGAGCAGGTTTTCTTCACAAATTAATCAAAGATATGGATAAATTTACTTATTTTAACGAAAGATGTGGATGGATCCACTTATTTGTGTTAAAAGATACTAGATGGGTTATCGATCTGAGAGTAAATAGTAAATGTAGGTGTCATTAGTTAGTCGAAAATCAGACTAATACAACATGGTTTTGATTCCACAATAAGCTGAAGGTTCCTTAATTGGCCTAGTTATTGGCCTGTTAATAAACATCATATATTATAAGAATCAGTCTACTTCAGAAAAAAGTTACAATTTTTCAAAACTTATACAGTAACATTCATTAACAACTCATATTCACCCATATCTTAGTAATTTATTTATTTAACAACAATAAACTTCACTCGCCAGTTCACATGAGCTTGCAGGCCTGTGTGTGAACTTTATTCAACAAATGGAGTACCGACCATAAGCTTAGATGGGAATTTGAACCTTGAACATGGCCCTCTGGAGTCCGCAGCTTAGCTACCACACCAGCATTTGATGTTCATGCTAGTGTATTTTTAACTGTCTTCATACACATAAAAACAATACATACTCTACTACAGCAAAATTATCCTATGGAAAACTCATTTTTTTCATAAAAAGCCAGACCTAATGATGACGTGATAACCGAAGCTTGCTACTGTATACAGCCAGCTTGTAACTCAAGTTTTCATGACAACAACAGCACGTCACTGTGGTATGTCGGTCCAATAGTGGAAGAAGAGTAGTTTTCACTCTCATTTCCACACGACTCTGTGCATCTCTCTCATTCCAATACAGTGAGTTGCAACATACGCGGAATGAAAATGTAATGGATCTCATGTGTCAATGTGTGCATTTAATGTATTCAGTTGTAAGAGTGGCACACATTTACATTTAGCCTACAGGTCTATCATATTTTAAGGCCACTTCCACAAAGCAAATCAAATAAGTGTAAACTTCTCTGGCAAGAGCATGTGCGCTGACAAACTATGCAAACAAAGGAGGAAACAAAGTAGTTAACTTATAAGCCTTCAACTTGAGAGGTCCACTCTCTGCTTACCCTTAACTTTTAATAGTGTCTATATTAACTATGTTGATGTGTACAGATATAAGATTTTAATGATCAAAAAATATTGTTAAGATGGTAATAAATAAGTTCATTGTAGTTAAGTTTCTTTTACTGCCTAGTGGTTGATTAATGGCTAAATACATAATTGCATATGACTGGAATTGGTGAATATTCATCAACAAGTTAATAATCAGTTATAAACCAATTTTAATGGAAATTTCTTACAAAAAAAGTTTTCCCCAATTCAAAATAAAAATATAAGCACAAACCATTTAATCAAAACACTCATAATTTCAGAGAGGGCTAGAAAAAGCCTACTTACCAAAAACTTGTTTCAAAAATAATAAAAAAAAAAAAAAAAAAAAAACAAAGATTTTAATACATGCAGTATAACCTTAGAAAACCTAGCTCCAAAAATTATACCCTTAACATAATTTGGTTATTAAGTCAAGATCCAGGCTCCAGAGCCATTTCTCTATATAATTGTTACTTATGTATGTTTGATTTCTGCCTGTAAAAGAATAGCCATAATCACATATTAATTGTAAAAAAGGTGTATTGCTGTTAAAAATAAATAAACACTTATTAGCCACAAAAAATGAATATGCATATATTTTTGCCATATAAATAGCGGCTGGAAGGCCGTCTCGGAGGCCAGGCACTCGAATTTAACGTAAATCTCAAGGTTTGTCAAGGATATGTTAAGTAAGGTTAGGTTTGTGAACTGTTTTTATGGATTAGAATCATATTTTTTTCATAAAATTAATGACATATTTGTGTTCAGCGTACAAAATAATTAATGAACAAAATTATCTTATTAAAAAATAAGGACAAAATAAATTCATTAAACAAGTTAACGGCGTGATGAAATTTCTTCTAATAATCTAACTCAAATTTTAATTTTTTCAAAGTAGTGGAAACTGCGTAATTGCTGAATAATCATAGCTACATACTACCATTATCATTATTTTACATACAAACACGTTATGCAAGGGGTGTGGCTCCAGTGCAAGGGGCGAAACCCCTCGCTTACAAATGGGCATGCTTCTGCTACTGAATTGAGTCAGTATGATTGAACTTAGCTCTTGACCATAACTGTTCGCAATGATACTACTTGTGAGTAATTACTTATCAGTTTCCCGCCCAGTATATTTTTACTTCCGTGTTTTGTTATTACAGTTTTTCTCTTTCTGTGTTATGTTCTGAAGGTGTAAAATCATTTGATATATCAATGTTGGAAGATAATGAAAACAAATTGATAGAAGAAAATGTCTCAGAGAGTGATGGTTCAATAGTCAAGAGTTCTGAGAATGAGGATGACAATGCTATCAAATCCAACTTGGTTGCCGTGTACCTTAGACCTCAGAAAACTTCTATTTATAGGACAACCAGGGTTAAAATTCCTGATCCCAGGTACCAATAAGCCTATTGATTTGTTTGTCATGCTACTTGACATAGTTTTTAGGAGCAAGCAGTCGCCGAAACAAATCGATATGGAATTAAATTATTTTGTAACCATAAAACGACTTCAAAATCCAGAATCTTGGAGAGATTTTACAGTGCTGGAATTGAAGTGATTCATTGGACTGTTGATTCATACCAGAGCTATCAGACTAAACTAGCTATAAGATTATTGAAAAACAAGCCAAATGTTCAATTTTCCTCTTTTTAGACAGTCGGGTATATATGCTACAATAGATTTCTTCTTATCCTCCGTTGTCTTCATTTTTCATAACCAGGCACAAAAGAAAAACTAGAACCTGCAAATGATCGTTTGTATAAAGTAAGATTACCAGTATTAGTTGATTATTTCAATAATAAATGTGGCAGGTATATACCTAGATAAGGAACTAACCATTGATTGATACATAAATGATGCTTTGGCGTAGCTAATCTGTTTTTTGACAATACTTCAAGGGCAATCTCCATAGTAATGGAACTAATATTTACTCCATAAATGAACCTAATGGCCTTCTGTTGCGTTTTCATGAGTAGACTACACTCGAAAAACAGACACATGTGCCGGCAAAAGATACACTACCAAAATTGTTCTTGAATTCATAAAAGACTTCCTCCATGAAAGGCCATACACTTTTCATGGATAATTTCTACAGTTTTGTACTAGCTTCCAAACTACTTTGCAAGACTAACTATTGCATCGGAACACTTAGATCGGACGGGAAACACAATCCACCTGCAGTAAAGAATGCAAATTCGAGCACGGGACAAACTGTTGCTGATTATTCAGAAGGCATGAAGATTGGCAAGTGGAGAAATTAGAGGTCTGTCCTCTACTTGTCAACTCAGTGTGAAAATGTAATGGTCCAGACTACCAAAAAATGCCAACAACAAAAAATAATTCTGAATCCAATCATTTATTACAACGCCAATATAAAAGGTGTCGATCACATGGATCAAGTGTTATCCTATTACCCATGCAAAAGTAAAACTCTACGATGGCATAAAAAGATTTGTTTGCATATATTACAAATGATCATGGTCAACATATTTTATCTACACAATGCACATATTTGAAGAAGTCTCTTTGTATGACTTGCGGCTGTAGGTAATTGAAGAGCTGTTATCACCAAAAGAAACTGCTCCCAGGCCACAACGTAATGATTGTGTGTAGTGAAGAACAAAGGAGAGATAGTAAGTGAGGAAGAAAAAGAAAGAATGCAGAGTATACACAAACGAAGGAAAACGGAAACAAACTACCTACGTATAGAGTCAATCCCGACAAACCAGGACTGTGAGGTTGAGAGTTTCAAGAAATTTCATGAAACAGTGCAGTAAAAACCCTCAAGATAGGTTGGGAGAGTTGTAAATACATTATTACAAATGTTTCGTATTTTATAAAAATGTAAGTTATGTTAAAAGTCAAGAACAGTGGATAGTGTATTTATACTGAGAAAAACAAAATTTTCAGTGTTTGTAATATGAGACATATCTGTGATCGACTCCAAGGATATGTCTCTGGCGGCCCACTCGGATGCAAGTCCCGGATGTGACGTCATCGCTGGATCTAAAATAATGTGTATATCAACATTTTATAGCTGTTTTTGGAGTTTTAGCGTTACTTTAAGATAAGTTAAAAAAAACTTTCCATGACACATTTTCTATGATTAATATTTTGTGTTATGGTTTCCTGTAACTAGGTTACCTGTAATTTAAAACTCTGCCTAGTAGGTAGAAATTTAAAATTACTTTTTTTAATTTAAGTGATATGTTATATGGTATTTTACAAATAGCCTACTGCATGTTTAAATAATAAATACTCCTGTTTTCTAGTGTTAAGTTATTATTACACTAACTAGTATTCATAACATGATAAACTAAAACCCAGTATGGTGCAATTGATTTACTAATATTTAAAAATATATAAATCAGAGTTTTTTTTTACCTTCTAACATTGTACATTCTTTATAACTTGTTAAACCTGATAATATTTTGGTAGTCTTTGTTAGTAAAAAGCGAAATAATAGTACTATAAAAATACATACTTGCACAAAAAAACCGTACAAATAATGATTACTAAAAAAAAAAACCGTACAAATAATGATTACTAAAAAAACACAATTAAAAACAATAACACCTCACAACATAACCTAGACTAATTTGATTGATATTAGTGTGTCCGACGCCGTGTCGTCTACATTGAATGAGTGAAGCTGAACAGCTGGGAAATATCTGGTTGGTTCTCTGGGAGCCTGAAGCTGAAGGATCAAGCATGGTCATAGATATAAAAGTGTTTCAAAGAGTATAAAATGAAAATAAATCTCATAGCTTTTAAATCATCGAGGCCTGAGTAAAAAAATGTCCTTTACATTGATAATATATTCACCGTTAGATATATTGTGGAGCGAAAAGTGGCATTGCAGAGACTGAATTAAACAGGTAATTAGTGCCTTTAAATGTTTCTGTTGGATATTAAATGAAAAATATTTAACTATAATTAGTTTTGAACACTCAACTCTTGTTTACTAATATATATGTATGTATGTATATTGTATGGTTTGTTGTTAGCTACCATTAGTTAATTTTAAAAGGCTATGATATATATTTGGATAAAAATACAAGTCATAATGGTACATAGCTTGAATAAAAATGTAGTGAGCATACAAAGGTAAATCCAATCTACCGAGCCATTTAGGACCTGGCTCCGTGATTCTATTTATGCTGGCTAATCCTTTCATAAAAGAGCGCAGGGGACAGTGTAAATCCCCATTTTTCCAGTAGTTACATCTGCCTACGCCAGTTCGGAAACGTTTCCTGACGTATTACCTCTGGAGGATCTATATTGCGAAGAACTGAGTGCCACGGAAGTGCAGTTGTCATGACAGTGCCACTAACAGCTCTCATGACCCTATCAAGTTGAACATAAATCGCTTTCTGTGTATATTATTTAGCCATACGGAAGCATGTATTCAGCAGCTGAATAGACCAGTGATAACGCAGTTGTACGTAGGAGTGTTCGTTAGCTCCCCAAGTTGTTCCGGCAATATGATGTAATACATTTGCCCTGGTCATGATTTTAACTGCTGTTGTTGAAGATGGCTTTTAAACGTCAGCGATCGATAACTTTACTCCCAGGTACTGTGGACGATCATTATGATGGAGTGTTACACCATTTTTAAAGATGTTCAATCTTCGATTGGCCAGCCTGTTACTTAGATGGAACAGGCCACTTCGGTTTTTGATGAGTTTGCTTTCAGCTATTCTCCCCATTGAGTATAGTGACTACTAAAGTCCTCCACATAGAAGTCAGGGTGTTCAAAACTTAGCAAAATTCTATCGTCAGGCGCTGGATGTTAGGAAGCTTATAAACATTGGCTAATTTATTTTTCTGACACTTAGATTGCCAAGACAAATATGTCACCACCAGAGCTCTTCTGGATAACTGTCACATTGTCTATGTCATGCTTCACTTAAGTTGCAATGCAATACACCCTATATAATCAACAAGTCTGTATACAGGAGCATTGCCTTTTGCACTATCATTATCTTCGATGTGGGTCTCTTGGAGTACAAGGATATCAACGTTGTTTTCATGAATTATCCTACCGATAAACCCACTCTTCTTAGTCCTCAAAAGGGTATTTTTTGTCTTTTGTGGTAGCTGCCGTAGCTGGGAGATAACATAATCGTGACAGTCCAAGGAGGTACGTACATCTTTAAAGATTTGCTGTGGACGCGAACAGCATCAACCCCATATACGAGTATACTAATAAATAATATGGTTAACGTACCTTTGTCGTCTTCAGCTACAAAATCCTATTTATTATTTATCCATCCAATAAATAGGATTTTGTAGCTGAATACGAAAAAAGTACGTTAACCTTAATATTTGTTTTACATGTATATATATATATATACATCAGCTCAGAAGGCTGTAACAATAAATTAATTAATAATATGACATTGTCGTGTTAAAACTTTTCTGTATAATGTAGTTTGGTGTATGATTTGTCAGTTTCATTATTTAGGTTGACTGTATTTTCAACGAACACAGTCATTTTACAGAAACGAATAGGCCTCTTTATAAAACAGATAGTTACTATTTACATAGTTGCTATTCTAAGATAAACTATATTTAATTGATTTTATAGATTTAATTTAGTGTAGTTCACAGTAAAATAATTGTCAAACGTTTTCGTGGACAAACATGTATGAGGAAGTGACTCGAAAACTTATTATTATATATATAAGTTGTAATTCCTAGGGCTGCTATTCATAATAATGTTATAATAAAAAATAATAACTGAGCACCCTTAAATAGTTTTTTATTAAATTTAATAAAAAACTATTTAAGGGTGCTCAGTTATTATTTTTTATTATAACATTATATATATGTTATAATAAATATATATATATATATATACGTCGGAGATGATTGTATGGTCATAGACCTTCTATGGTATGGTGTTGTTGGGCTGTATCTACTATTGACTCAGAGCCGCCACTTTTACATTGTACAAGTTTATAAAAGATTGAAACTATTTTTTTTAAATAATGTTTATGCGTTTTCTTATGTAGGGGATGTGATTTGATTTTAAGTATTTAATTGTATTTATCATTTAATTATTTGTCGTATATACTTACGGTTGGTTTTCCATTAAAAAAGTAACAGATCACTAGTAAAATGGGGGAAAAACTGTCATTTAACATAATGATTTTTTAAGAATTTATTAACAACATATTTGGTTGATGACCAAAGAACGTATAACACTTCAAACACTTTTTATATCTTCAAACTACTATACAGTCGTCGTTTGATAATGGAGCTATTGACATAGACCCATAGAGTAAAGAAAATTGTCATTATTTTCTCTATGCATATACCTTCTTTATTGATTAGGATTTGATTTGTTGAAATCAAAAGGCACTGGCGTATTAAAGACAAACAGAGCACCTCTGCAGAACTAAATGTAGACAGCACTGACAGCAGCTGTGCGAATTGGCAATTGTCAAGACAGCTGTTTCAACCTAAGTTTATACTGTGGTTTAAGTCAGGAAACTGAAGTGAGTTGTTTGGTGTTTTCTGTTTTTTAACACTGGTAGCCGGTTTAGTTTCTGTAATTGGTGCTAGAATACTATCTATTAATTCATAACAGCGTAGTTATGTAGATTTTCCTCACAGGTAACGGTAAACTTAATTGACAGGTAAGTTTTGATCACAGAAATCTGATTCTTACTAATCAATTTAAGGTTTTGATGTATCGTTTGGCCAAAATCACAACAAATAAACGCTCATTGTAACAAACTTATTATCAAATAAACAAAGCCCAATTCTTAAATTTTAATGTAAAGGCCCCTCCCACCCACCCATATTCTACAGTTGTGATGGCCCTGGCACCCAACCATACTCCCTCAATACCACTGTGAGTGTATGCATTCTTACATATGAGACGCCGACACAACCTTGCTGGTATTTTAAGGCGAATATGAATGGTTATATGAGTGTAGTCTGGTTACTATCTGAGTTCAACTGTTCCTCAGAAAGGGCAATTTATTAATAGCCCAACAGCCAGGGCAACTAAGGGACCTATAGCTTTACGTGGAATCCGAACCACGTAGTGCTGTTCTGATTTCAGCTAATTGACAAGCCTGATACTCAGTTATCTCCCTCACACATCATCCGCATAATGATTACCACCCAACATGGACACCCCAGACATCTCTAGTAGTGTCCACGCCGATACCAACCATCAAGCGGACGCCATGCTGATATTAAGAGGACTGAGCATCAAACCTATCGCCTATGTTATGGAGGATAGGTCTCTTTAGTTGTCCACCTTCAGTTAAAAACACCTATTATTCATTATAAATAACGTTTTTAAACAAATCAACAATTCTAAGTTTAGAAAATGTTACTTTTCAATAGTCAATGTTATTTTTTATGAATTTTTCATTGTTTGTTTAGTTAGATGTTATTTTTCTTGCTGAACACGTAACTGAAAACCATTTTAGTCTACGACGATTATTTCTCAAGATAACATGGAAAAACTATGTTTACGGCAAATCAGTGAAATAAGTAAAAACAACAACAAGGATAAAACTGGTTTTGAGTGTCCGTTGCATAATTCCTGTTTAAATGTTAATACAGTGACTATTAAACTAGATTGCACAATTTGAGAGCCAAGATAGTTGATTACAATGTCAAAACCAGGTATCAAACACCCAGTATGAGCAATGATGCAGCTGCTTCCACTACAGATTCAGAAAATTGTCCATAGATATGTGAAATAAATAGACCATCCTCTATTATTCATTTCTAAGACGCCGATCATAGAGCCTACACTCATTCAACCCTCATGGGCGAATATGAGAGATGAATGAGTGTTACTATCTGAGTTCGACTTAGCTCAGAAAGGACTATTTATTATTTTGTGTACTAATATATGTGGTAAGCTTAAGCTGAGGGATTCCATGATTTATAGTATCTAAATTATAGTAATTGTACTTTTAATTCATTTAGTAGGCTAAAGGTTTTTTTTTAGGTTAATATTATGACATGTAAGTTTCACAAAGTCTGTCAGTAGTTATATTAGGCTTATATTGAATTTATGACAATATTAAAAGAGTAATTTCTAGTCCTGGTATTTTACCAATTCCTGTATCGTAAGGTTAGATGTATTTATTTTGCAGAATTTTTAATCAGTTGTTATGGAATAAAATTTTTATAAAATGAAACCCATGAAAAATGTCTTACAATGTAAAAAAAGTTAAAGGAGATCTTATTTTATCAGATGAAGTTTTGGTTATGAAGCCTATATAACTCTAAACCTGAGGACCAATGGTTTGAAGGTAACTTCTGAACCAACATCAGTAGAGGGCTGCGTTCAAGCCCAGCAGTCACTCATCAAAGGAATAACCACGCTCGATGTTGCTTGACACTGTTATCTTGCAATAATGACATAACCCTCAGCCAAGGCCACTGGCATAAACCATTTATGCAAAATATGAATTTGTTGAAAATATTTTGTTCTAAATTTCGTTAAATGAGAAATCAAAAGTATCAAGTCATGTCATCAAAATGTTTAGTTAAATACCAAATATCCAAAATATTGTATCAATGATTAAATGATATTTTATAATAAACTAGTCAATAACCCTTTCTTCGCTACGGGATGGTTTTATCCTAGCTTCGCTAATGTTTGCGTACCCTTCCTATGTTGTTCTCTAAACCATCATAACTGTTTCAATTAAATGTATGCTATTGTCACTCTTATGAAAAAATGAAGCGTTGAGGAGCTGTTACCACTTCTTAGGAATTTAAAGAAATCCTTACTTACTGGGTCTCTATGATACAAAAGCTAACATACTTCTAAATTTCCTGTTTAATGGTTGTAGAGATTTCAGGATGAGGTAGTACACACTTTTTAGATTATATACGGTGTACTAAGAGTAATCATGGTGTGGTAATTTATGATACTTGACTGAGATGTACTGATATTAATTTTGGTTGATAATTAAAACTGAGAATATTGTTTTAGGTGTTGTTTAATGGCTGGATTTGGTGTTTGACCAAACAAATTACTCTAATGGAGTTTGGAACACCAAATGTTGATAATGTTGTTATGCACAGCTCATTTGGAAAAAAAATTGAAGGAACTCTTTGTGTCACGGAACATCACATCCTACTATCATCACGGACTGAGCATAATGAAGAACTTTGGGTAAGTACAACAAGGAATTTTTTTTAGAATTTGCAAATTAGTAAAAGTAATCATAGTAATTCAACTCAATCATTCGAAATGTAAAACAATCAACTTTTTAAAATTTGACATTTTGTAGACGGCTCTGTTATACCTTTTAGGGATAACTTTGAAATTGGCTTGTGAATTTATAAAAAGATGAAATCTTATAAAGCCTTTTGAAATCGTTTGCATTGCATCTCACTGCTGTGCATCTTGCTTGAAATGGCATGTTTCAGTTTGTAAACTAATCATGAAAATAGTACCAAGAAATTATAACTTTAGAAAATAAACTTTATTATTATGATTCACTATTAAGATCATAGATATATAGGTGAATATGAGGGATTAATGAGTGTAGATTAATGCTGTGTAGACCACATGGTTTTGGTCTGTTTTCAGCTAGGCCTAACTGACAAGCCTGATATTCCGTTCTCTTCCTAATAACGCTTTAAAGGTGTACAACTACCATTGTAGTACTCCAAGTAATTTAGATCTAGATTTCATCACAACTGTCACTAGGAGTAGGAAAGAGCCTGCCTCACTAACATTCAGACCCTGGCTTCCACCCATCACGGACATCCCAGACTTCTCTAGTGATGTCCATGTCGATGGCAACCATTTATCGGACACCATGTCAATATTAAGAGGACTGAGTATAGAACCTATTACCAACAATCTCCACAAAACTGAGACCCCAAGTAATTACATCATTGCACCATTAGTGCTGATGGCACTGCTTGAAATTGCATGTTTCAGTTTCTGAGCTAATTTTGAACTTGGTGTCAAGAAGGTCTAACGGTTGGCAAATAAACTTCTTAAAGTATTATCAATTTTTGATCAAATAACTTCATAACTAGAGGGGGCTTGCAAATGCTACTCTTCACAGCAGATTTTGTTTGTTGGTGTTTAGTGACAATATGACAAAAGGCGTTTCGTTGTTGAAGAAATGGTCCCATCATTTAGCAAACCTAGCAGCCGAGACAAAAACTGCTCATGCTCCTACCCTCAACATACTCGCACAAACTGCAGTTTCCAGCTCAGTAGGTTAGATCATTTCCATCTCAAAACTCCAACAATAGCCATATAATTGACCACCCACCCTTCCTTACACACAAAAAATTCTTCTTGGTGAATGTAAAGTTTGTAAAAAGTACAAAAGTTCACAACTCTCTCTCATTTATAGTAAACTCTAGCAATGAATTTTGTATAAATCTTCTCTTTCAGTCAAAGATAAAAATTGTACAAATTTAACAAGATAACTCAACATTTGTACAGATGCTATTAATAGGAAAATAATGGGTCACTTTATATGCTATATATATATAAACATTACAAAATTACATATAACATAATAAATAGCATAATATATAGCATATATAAATATATAGCATATATTTATTTATGCTATTTATTATGCTATATTAAATTTGCTATTTAAAAATAGCATATTTTGAAGTTTTATTCAATATTAGGTTGGTTTTTTAGTCAATGAAATCCAGTACCACTGTGCCTGTATGAGTGGGCGTGTGGGCCAGTGCCACTGTGCCTGTATGGGTGGGTGGGTGGGCCAGTACCACTCTGCCTGTATGGGTGGGCGGGTGAGCCAGTACAACTGTGCCTGTATGGGTGGGTGGGTGGGCCAGTGCCACTGTGCCTGTATTTCCAGTACCACTGTCTGTATAGGTGGGCGGGTGGGCCACTACCCGAGCCTGTATGGGTGGGCAGGTGGGCCAGTGCCACTGTGCCTGTATGAGTGGGCGTGTGGGCCAGTGCCACTGTGCCTGTATCGGTGGGTATTAAATAGAAGTTTTTGAATTTAATTAACTTATACATATAAAAGTTAATTAAATTTAAAATTAACTTTAAATCGGTACCACTATACGTGTATGGGTGGGCGGGTGGGTCAGTACCACTGTACGTGTATGGGTGGGCGGGTGGGTCAGTACCACTATACGTGTATGGGTGGGCGGGTGGGTCAGTATCGGTTGGTTAGTACCTTTTGTATACTATATTCTCCAAATGTTAATGAAATATTTCACTAGTTTTTAATGAGTTATGAACCTAGAAAGGCCAAATCAGCCGTTCCTAAGAAACTTTTTTGAATTTTTCCTGAACACATTTATTACTTATAAGAAAACTATTACTTTTAATATAAATTGCTCTCCTACAGATATTTTATCTCAAGTTTCAAAGGTTACAACAAAGTAAACCAATCTCTGACCATATACAAGCTCACATTTCTTAAAAGGATTAATATATATACTGTTAATTTTCTTTAATGCATCCAGCTAAGTAATTTTTTTATTCATTTCATCGCAAAAATAATTATTATTACTAATTAAAAACATAATTTTTTAGGCAAGTTTTTATTAGATTAGTTCTAAACTTTACTTTAGAACTAGCCTAAAATACAGTGTCACAGTGCCAATTCTTTGGCAAATTCAGTCTGTTCAAAAGCCTAATTTTATTTATTTATTCATAAGACGCCGATCGTCAAGATATGGGCGAATGTGGATTTCGAATGAGTGTGATGAGCGTAGATGAGCGAATGTAGTCATTGTTACAAACTAAGGCCGACTATTCCTTAGAAAGTATCATTAATTAATAGCCCAATGACAAATGAACAGTCGGTGATTATCAGCTGATCCTTCTCAAAATATATTGAATCTGATTGGGATCGAACTGAGAACCTTTAGCACATGAAGCTGTCTGTATTCAAGTTTTCTGATGTACACTATTTTACAAGTGACATAATCGTATTATGTATCTTATAAACTCTCTCTGATTACTCTAATTATTTAGCAATCACTCACTCATTATTAGATGACCTTGTCAAAATAAATATTTGACTATTGCAGATGCTTATGACTAATGTGGATACAGTAGAACGGAAATTAATAGGCCTTACGGGCGGAAGTGTCATTTTAAAATGCAAGGACTTTCGTGTTATTCAACTTGATATTTCACCACTGGAAGCATTCAACAATGTTGCTACATCAATTGAAACGTTGTCTTCGTTTGGTAAGTGTACTACTTAATTTATTTATTTTTGTACCTAAATATTAAATACCCTAGATATTGCTCATCGACCAGAATGGCATAGGGAACACACCTTACTGGTCTTTTTTATGTAATCTTTTAGCCCGGATTCCTTGAATTATGTGAGATCCTTTGTTGCTTTTTTATGAACTTTTTGAAGTTTCACGTAGATTTGTAAACTAATTCATATGTTTACAGCTGTTGGAAGTTGATTAGCTACAGTGTTTTTCATGATGAAACGTTTGGATACTGTGCAATGATTAAATAATAATTAATATATTAAGCATATAATAAAACATACCCATTTGACATTTGAAATTAATTATTTTTTGTAGAAGTGTTTGAAGAAGGAAAACATAGATTTATATCCAATACTACTACATTACCTATACATGCACCATGTTAATGACTCACCCGCCCACTCTTACATGCACTGTGGCACCTATAACCGAACAGTTGTAATGACTCACTCACCCACTCTTACATGCACTGTGGTACCTATACACGAACAGTTGTGATGACTCACCCACCCACTCTTACATGCACTGTGGTACCTATACACGAACAGTTGTAATGACTCACCCACCCACTCTTACATGCACTGTGGTACCTATACACGAACAGTTGTAATGACTCACCCACCCACTCTTACATGCACTGTGGTACCTATACACGAACAGTTGTGATGACTCCCCCCCCAAACCAAACACGTACGGTGGTTTTCTCCGCTAACTAGCAGTTTTTACAGAAATAAGTTAACATTTTATAAACAAGCTATTCAAAAAGTCACACAGTCAAACAAAATCATATCTTGTAAGTTTATTATTGTGACCAGATTGCTGTCTATTTTTGAAAACACCTTTAAGTTAATTTATTTCAGTTAAGTTAACTTAAAAGAGTTAAGTAAACATTCAACCTGTATTTTAAATAAAATAAGAATACATCCCTAATAATTGATGTCAACGTGTGGTCAGGTTTAGCTGGTTTAATAATATGTGAAACATAAGAAATATTAATTCATTCGTTCATTGTTACAGAGGATCAGACTAAATTCTATCCATTTTTCTTCCGCCCAAATTATTCAATTCTTGAAGATGGTTGGACAGCTTTCCGGCCAGAACTGGAGTATAGCAAACTACTTCAAGGAGATGAGTGGAGGATCACATACATCAACTCTGAGTTTCAGGTCTGTGCTGATGCTTGTAACAAGGTAAATGGTTAACTCTGGTGGCCGAACGGTCTGAGGCATCAGGACTTTGAGCCTGGGTTAGAGACAGTGCAGGTGCAAATCTGGCCTAGACTAGAAGATTTATCAGTAATATTCACCTTCTACTGTACTGGCTCATCCCCTTACTCTGTGTGAATAAGTTCTCTGCACAGATCAGTCGTCTATAGAGATTGGGCAGAGTAAGGTTAAGAAGGAGGAACCTCTCCTTTAAAAAAAGGAAGGTAATTAGGTTGAGTTTTGGTTGTTTAGTAATGTAGCTGTTTTTATGTGGCTTTTATTCTGCATTTTCTTATGTTACACTATAAGTGGCTTTTGTCTGTTGTTTTATCACTTGTATCAAATAATGACCAAGGGTGGGACGTTGATTCCAAAGATAAGTCTGAATGAATCACTTTTATTCTAGTTCTGCAAAAAACAATTGTTTCCTATGACATTTTTTATTTTGTTAATATTTTTATTCAAACTCAAATGTCAATCTGTTTATTAGACAATAGACAAGTTCTTTATTCTGGTCTAAGGAAGTATATGTTGGATCACTAGGATTTATTTTTTTATCCTCATTTTGACTGATTCAATATTTTGTATTTAAGTTCATGTTGAGATGAAATAAGTTCATAAACAACCATGGTATTATTAGTTAACTATAAACAGTCTAGGACAACATAAGAATCAATTTAGAATAATACTCAAGTGGGCTACAACAGCTGGGCAATTATATTTTTGTTCAGCACCTATACTGTTGTGGCCTTACCGGCTGCCTCCGCGGCAGGTGCGGCTGTACTAATCATTAGGTTAAGATGAAATAAGTTCATAAACAACTATAGTAATATAAGTAAAAGTTTACTCATTAATTCACACCTAAATATTAATTACATAAACTTTTATAGATCAATATAATACAAAATAAATACTCATAAAAATGAATATGTTTTTTTTTTCAGATATGTCCAACATATCCCAGGGGAGTTATAGTTCCTAAAACCATTGATGATGAGACAATTGCAGTGGCTGCTAAATTCCGTGAAGGTGGGCGGTTCCCAGTACTCAGCTACCGACATGAAGGAGGAGTGAGTACAACATTTTGATATTTATTTTTTATTTATTCTCACTTGAAACATCAGAAGAAAATATTTAGTGGGATGTCAATAACTTTTAGTGAGCTGGCAATGCAATTTGGCAAGCTTGCGTATCAAATCATAAACATTTTACCAGCATGAAAAAATAAATTCTAAGAGGCTGTAAGAACATCACATATTTATATATTCTTCTTATTGACGCTGATCATCAAGATATGGGCGAATATGGATTTTGAATGAGTGTAGATGAGTGAATGTAGTCATTGTTACAAACCAAGGCTGATTATTCCTTATAAAGTGTCATTAATTAATAGCCCGATGACAAATGAATATCCAGTGGTTATCAGCTAATCCCTTTCAACATTCTTCATGATTCTCATTGGGATTGAATTGAGAATCTTTAGCTTATGAGGCTAGGCTTTAACCAACTATGTAACTGACTGATTGGCACATAAATAAACAAAAAAATGTGTCCCTCTGGCATGTATCAAGTAGTTGAAACAGATATGTTGAGGAGTATCTGATGTCAGACTAGACATGTAGGCAATGCCTCTACCCTTGCTCTGAGCAAAAAAAATTGAATATAAAATGGTTGTCAATGATCACTGTACAAGTGATCAATCTAAAATGAAATTGACAGTCTTACTCAAAGAAATATGTTTACCCAGTACAACAATACAGTGAAACCTCACTAATTTCTCAACTCTGGGTAACTGGACTGTTATCAGCTGACAAAGTGCAAGAGTACCTGGCTTTACTTTATTAGTATTTCGAATTAAGGCTGGCTGAAACTAGCTGAAGCTTGTTGGATATTTGAAATTTACTTATAGATACAATAACTATAAATGCATGATTTAACTCAAATCTATCGTTTTAAATAACTAAACCAATGGGTAGATTTCATAAGTAGAGCAATGGCTCAACATCTCTTGTAATATTTTAACATACTTCTTAAAGGGTTAATATTTCTGTTTCTTAAAATTGTACTTTTTGGGAAATAAATGTATGTTCTAATGTTTAACATGTCCACCAGCTTGTAAAATAAGAAGGCAGAAATTTAGACAAGTCAACTTTCTGAGCACTCATCTGTTGATTGTCAACAATCCCAAATGCATGTTCTTCCCTCAAGCATAACATGTTTTACATTTAATTAATATTTCTTTATTTAAAACAAACAAAAAAATCAAAAGACTTTATTTTTTATTTTGGTTAAAGTAATTAAAATTTCAATAAATATATTATTATGTATTGTACAATAAGTTTTTTATTTTCATTAAAATACCAATTGATGCCAACATTGTTAGCAAAATGCCTTGCGTAAAATTCAATTTATTTGTATATTTTTGAAAATTAATAATTAGTGTACAATATATGTACTTGTATTTTGTATTTATTATAAGTATTATATATTTTTTAACTCTAGACAACAAAGTTTAGTAAATATTCAAGAGAAATACAATTTTTTTTGACTCATCATAAGAGTAAATTTTGAGCAAAAAACAAAATTTTGGTTTGTGCAATGTTAAGTTTTAACTATACGTCAACTATTCCTTTCCCAATAAAGAATGCAAATAATAATTGATCTAGTAGCCTACTTGATCTTCTTGGATAATATTATGGTTCAGTATTATAAGTAAGCAATGCAACTGAAAAAAGACAGTTTTCCTGTTCGGTGAAATTCATGTTAGTTTTTCACAGGTAGCATCAGTTCACCAAACTGTCATCAGCGCTAATAGGAAACCAATCACCGTTGGATAGCAGCAAAGGGGTGGGTCCACAGCAATTGCCTTGGACTGTCTATTTCTACAGTCAGTGCTGTTTAGTAACCTATTAGCCAGTGTAGCTAAATATAATATTCATGTGACCGTCAGATGCCTAAATTGTTGTTAATCAATATATGGAATGGTTGGTAAGATGTCTCAACTAAATTTCTTTCTAGACATTTTGCAAGTTGTTGGAAATGTAAAACATGTGGCTAGTAGGTACATGAATTGGTTAAAATCAACAAATTAGGGTCACGGCATCCTATCTAGCCTTCCTATTTTGGAAACTGGTAGAAACGTTGAACATATGATTAGTAGGTATAGAGGTAAATTATTATTTACGCATTGCATCACATTTCTTTTTTAATAAATTAAAGTAGTTTTTATATTTTTCAGTGTGTCCTGATGAGGAGTTCTCAACCATTGACAGGACCAAGTTCTCGTAGATGTAAGGAAGACGAGCGACTCATCAACGCAGTTCTGGGTCCTGGAAAACGAGGCTATGTTATTGACACTCGATCCACAGCTGTTGCGCAGACTGCAAAAGTAGGTTAATGAATTTAATTTTAAGTGTAGGAAAATTGAATAGATTAGAAGTGTACCCTTTTGTCCTATGAACTTCATTTGATTTTGGATAGTTATATAAGTAAAAAGGAATTGACAATTTTTTTTATCTAGGCAAAAGTACAATACACCTTAATCTTACATTTAACATTTTAATGAATATATGTAAAAATGAAAATAAAAACTTAAATTTTCAACTTATCAATAAAACAGAAATAACAAAGTAATATGTATCTATAACTTTATAAAGCGGTTTATAGATATTTAACAGTAAAGCATTCAGACACCCATCCATTCATACATTTAAAAACAACCATTTACTTAAAATGTTATCAACACATTGTTCGGTGAATAAAGTTGGGTGTTCAAAGTTCTGTAAGCAGTAGCATGTTAGCACTGAGAAAAACTGCCTGGTGCAACCTGTTCTTGATACAGGAAGATCCAAAACTTATTATTTCTACACATTCTTCTACCAAAAATAACTGTTATTATAAAACATTTTTAAAACAGAAATGGTATCTCTAGTGGAATAAGTCAATATGAAATTACACATGGGAATTGAACTCATGACATCCAGCTCCTGAAAGGAGTTCATTACCATTTTAAAGATTGAACCTTCTCCGTTAATTCACTACCATAACCATATCTAAGGTTAACCTAACATAACATAACATAACAAAACATAACATAACCTAAACAAACCTTACATAACCTAACCAAAGTAGTGGTAGTAATTTAACGGAAAAGGTCCTACAAATTTTTGTTTAATGACATCTGTATGGAACTACAGGTTAAAACCAAACAAGCGCTTCATTAAGTTAACTAATTTTAGATAAAATTGATGTATATGTTATGGTGTTTAACTCATCTCTAATCAAGTATGAAAAATCATCCAATAATGTTAACTTCTGTGAAGTTTAGAACTAACATCTACAGTGATGTCACTAGCCTTTGAATCGGCACATTATATTTCTCTAACCGGCAGGCTATTTTTGGGCGTTTTGCAGTTTTTTTTTTTTTATATATTTTTAAAACTATTTACCTGTATTTAGTATCGTTGTGTTCAAAGATGACAGGGAATTACTGTGATATAAATAATATGGATGTACAAATTAAACAAAAATATTCTGCTTTAATAAATGACTATTCTTTTTGGAGTAGGGTGGATGAAAGGAGCACATATTTGTAAATTGTTTATAAGCTGTCAACGAAAACATTAAAATTTAAAACTATGACGTAGCGTGAGAGAGAGAGAGAGATTCTTCATTTCCAAAATCATTAAGACTTGAAAGAGCATCACAGGTGACAATAGTACAGATTTTAAACAAATAAGAAAACAATAGTCATAATTGATCATTTACTTGAGAATATTCACTTTTCAAAATTGAAAGTTTGTTTTCATATAATGTTCTTCTGTGTACAGGCTTCTTGCATTTTTTGTTTGATACCCATGAAGATCTGGTTGCCTTTTGTATTTACGAGAAGAGGCCATGAGAACAACTTCTTGTACTCACTATTGTAAGTAGGTTCATCTGTCTAAAGTGATCTCTGCAACTATCACGCCACCCAATGCCAATCCTGATTGCCTTTTTTTGTTGCAAAGGCACTCTTTCCATGTAATAGCATGATGAACTACCTCAGGCCGCATACCCTATCTTAGCTTACTTTCAAAGAGTGCATGGTAAGCAGTTGAGAGTGCCTCAGGGGTACCGGTCGCCTGAATCCTTGTTAAGTGCAAATAGAGCACAACTAAGCTTGCTGCAGAGTACATCAATATAATCTTGCCGCGATAGCGACTTGTCTATTTACAACCCCAAGATACTTTGTTGAAGCTGCAACCTGCAATTACGGAAGCTTTGAGATTGTATCCTTATCCTTACTGTAAATTAATTGTTTGGTTTTGCCTTCAATTGCAAGTGCTATAACAACATGTATATCTGATAGATGAGTGGTGTAACGACAGTGGGCACAAAACATTGTAGAGATTTTAGGCGATAAGTTCTATGATCGGTCCTCTTAATACCGACATGGCATCTGCTCGATGGTTGCTATCACGTGGACACTACTAGAGAAGTCTGAGGTGTTCATGTTGGGTGGCAGTCAATGTCCAAATGTTGTGTAGGAAGAGAACATACACTCTTTCATTTACTCTCATCACATTCATCCTCCCCCCCCCCCATATTTTCCCATGTCTCTATGATCAGCATCTTAGTAAGAATAATGAGTGTACTCAGATCGGAAAATGGAATGCTGGAATCCAAACTTAAAATGTTTCAATAATCAAGAAAGAATTCTTAAAAATCCATTTTAACAATTAATTGATTTTAACTGCTCCATAAAAATGGCAAGTTTCATGCACACTTAATTAATCAATATCTTATAGCCTGTGTCTTGGTAATTTAAATATTGACTAAAAAGTATTCTTACAGAATAAATAATATGGCAGATATGGATCCCACCCGATTTTGGTGATTTTTTATTTTCTTATTAACTTGTTCACTTTTCTTTGTGTCAAGAAGTAATAACCGCAGTAAAATGAATTTGTAGTTTTTTGGTGGAAATACCAATTATGCCATAAAATTTGAAAAAAGACTTTTTTTGACCAAAAACAAATTATTGTACATTTATGTAGTTTTTCTCCTGAACACGAATATTACAACAAATTATTCATACGAAAGATAGTAACTGAGATATTAAAAAAAATTGTGTTAGGATAGGTTAGGTTTGGTTGGTTAGTTAGTTTAGCAATATGTACTCACCGCCAACATATATTAACCTAACCTAACCTAACCCAACCCACTTTTCTTGTTGAATATCTCAGTTATATTTTTTGTATGAATAATTTTATGTCATGTTCGTACTTAGGAGAAAAATCTACATAAGGTTAATATAATATACATTGTTTTTAAAAAACAAGGTGTAAAATTCTTTTTATAAAATTTCTTGTCAAAAATCGGTATTTCCACACAAAAATCTTGATGAATTAGTGTTCTTGGGGTTACTATTGACTTAAGTCATGAAAATCGGGTAGTAGTCCTATATTCCATAATTACGGATTATATTTTACAGTCTAAAGGTGGAGGGTTTGAGATGGAAGTGCACTACCCACAGTGGCGACGAGTCTGCAAGCCCATTGAGCGATTTACTGGCCTACTTGACTCACTCACTCGTCTTGTAGAAGGTATTTATAAGTGCTTGCATTAAAACTGTTTGTCATTTTAAATAAAATCGAGTTAACTTATGTTGCAAACCTGTTAAAATTATGAAATGGTTAATTACCGGAACTTTGGAAGTGAAGTGATTCAGTGATAATTATCAATAGATTACAACTAATGTACATCTGTTGCAAAAATTACTACGTTTATCCTTGAATATTTGGGGGAATAAGAAGGGAACTGAGAAGGTTCTGGCCTTGCCATCTGCACGGTAAACCGAAGAAATGTGAACTCAATACACATTCAGCGCACTATTGCATGCAACCTTTGTGTATTTATTCTCTGTGAAATAAGCTAATCACAATTTATAAAATGTTCAATCAAATGCTGAACAGAATAAAAAATGAACATTTGTAACATTCTAGCTGCCAATGACACATCGCTGTCGATGGATCGGTGGCTATCGAGACTTGAGTCTAGTAATTGGCTGACACACATCAAAGACACTCTGAACTGCGCTTGTCTGGTGGCTCAATGTCTTGATAAGGTACATTATTACTAAGCATACATGTGTATTAAAATAGTAAAGTTTACAATAAATAATGAAGGAATTTGTTACGAATATTTAAAAATATAGGAAATCTTGAAACAGGGAAAACGAGTTTTAAAAATAAGTAAAATAATTTTAAATGTCACCATTTGCTTACCTTAATCTGTTGATATTATAATTACTGTATCAAAAATCATAGAACCCATATGAACGGTTTATAGAAGTAATAATAAGATTTAGTTATCTTAGGATTACACAAGCATTAATTGACATTATGTTTAATAACAATCTTTTACATGATTAGACAGATTTACTTAAATATTAATTATATCTAATTAAATGTTGTAGTTGTATTTTTATGATTATTTTATATATATATATATATATATATATATATATATATATATATATATCTTTTTCTATAGGTTATTTTCATAATTTATGATAGAGATATTTTTTCTGGTCTTTGTTGGGACAAGCATTTGATAAAGATTTTCTACCAAGACAGAACTACACTAAAACTTACATACAAAGTTAGTATGATATTGGTCACATACTTTTAACATACAAGAAAGTGAATAGTGTTGTAGATGTTGTTATAAATGAAGTAATTTTTATTAGGCCTAACTAATTTTTATTAGGCCCACTGTGTGCTCTCTGTTATGACAAAATAGTATGCCTGACGCTTATTAGCAAAATGACGCTTAAAGAGCATGTGATATATTAGCATGCCACTCTTAGTAAAAGTAAAAGTATGCGGACTGACCTGTCATTCCCCTGGGAGGGTAAAAAGAAAACATAAATAGATAATGAACAAAAATTAGATGTAGTAATTTTTCTTGACAGAATATTTGATTTTGGAAAAGAGGGATTTTTCATGAATAAAATATATCCCTATGATTGATGATTTTATCTGAAAACATTGCAAAATTGCTAAAGTTAAGCTGGGAAAGGTTAAAAAAGGCTAGACAGCAATTTTCAGAATTATGTCCAGGACCGAAAGTGTTAATTTAATAACTTGTGAGAATAAATAACAAGCCTTCTATAAATGAGTGTTTGAGACCCAATAACATCAAGACCACCTGACCAATAGTTTGGTTAATTATTTTTAATAAGCACTTATGTGTTCTCTTTTATATTAGCTTTATTTCAGCTATTTCAAAATTTGTATCATCAAGCTTTTTAATTTATCATATATTTGAATTAAAATTCTATTCATGGTATTTTACGTAAATTTATGGTACTTACCATGTACATATCACCCTATGGCCAAGCAATATGTCATTCGTTGCTTTTCCCCTTGTATCAGACCTTGTCGAAGCAACTTGTCATTTTTTGCCTCTATCAAATACATCCTATGATCAGAGATTTTATTTTAGGAATCTTTGTCAGTGTTGGTTCATGGATCTGAAGGCTTAGACTCAACTTTACTGGTTACGTCACTCACCCAGATCATCCTGAATCCAGATTGTCGGACCGTCAGAGGGTTGGTAATTGCATGAAAATATATAATTCTTTTATTTTTGGTTTTCATATTTTACTGTAATGTATTATTATTTATTAATTTGAGTTCAAACAATTATTCATAAAATAACTAGTTAAAAATTAATTAAAATAACAAGAACTTTTTTCGTTACATGTATACATAAAGAATTATTAATTAATTTTTTTTAACATTTTGTACAGTTCAAATTAGGTTGCTATCAAGTGTACATGGTAAATGTCGTGCGGACAGTGCATGCGCGACAGTTTCTGTCCCCCACCATACACAGTCATATGTTCATAGTACAGTCACTGTGCTATAAGTTGTGTACCATTACAAAGTTGTGTAATGCTAGAATCTTCCATTACAACTATGGATGGGTCGGTCCCTAAAGTGGTTCTATCGGTTATTGACAAAAGAACCGGAACCGATAACCGATGGGAAAATCTCGGTTCTGCGGTTTTGGTTGTAGAAAAATGTAAATGGGGAGATAGCTTTCATATCAGAAAACAGTGCTGATAAATATAATAATCAAGACATCTGTCCATGAGATAAACAAAATACAGTAAAACTTCCTTAATCCGGCATTCTATAGTCCGGAATTGTCTGTAATCCGGCATCAACGGCAATAGACACAAATTACAGAATTGCCTTCACAATGAACATTGTAAAGTGAGCTACTTGACAGCTAATAAAAAAAGCTGTAAGAAGCAAATAGATATTAGATCTTTTTTCCAGCCTTCTACCAGTGCTGTTACTAAAAACCACAAATACTATAGTACAGTACTGTACTGTATTTCATACTGTATTCTAATTTAATTCATCATATACTGTACTTAAAAATGCATTTTAATATTTTTCCTGTACTTATATATTGATTTATATTGTTTAAATAACCTATTTTTAAATAATATATACATACAGTAAAGTTTTGTTGTGCAAATTATGCTATTTTTTATACACCTTCTGTATTTTTATAAATAACCTCCAGTCCGAAATTTTCTTTAATCCGGAAAGCGTCAAGTTCCAAACGTGCCGAATTAAAGAGGTTCTACTGAATCTAAGTCAGAAAATATTTGGGCATAGTTTGGCCACTTCCTTATCAGCACATAAAAGAGACAGATAATATTAATGAGAAGGAATCATGCAAAGGCAGTGAATTAATGCCATTTAGTTTTTGCTCAAGAGTCCAGAGTCTAGTCTTCCTTTCAGCCTGAGCTCCACCCTTGTTTATCTGGACCCTTTCTTATCACTTCCTGCCTGATAAAAACCACTTCTGGAAACATTCCATTCTGTTTACAACTCATCTAACATTTTGAAATTAATTATGTTTCTAGTTTTACTGTGTGTTTTGAAAAATAAAAGTTTTTATGATGAACTTAAGATATTAGAGTTTATTTATTTAGACGTAATGAAAAAACAATGCATACAAAACCTAGGGAACTGGATTGAAAAATAATTTTTCTTAACTCTGGATCGTGAGGAACGACATAATTTATGTGGTTCACAAAGTCGCTTGTAAAAGGGAGGAACAGCATAATTTATGCTGTTGCATTAAAATCAATAAAACATGTTTATTATCAAGCAATCACAACAAAGTTGGTACCAATCGACGCAGAATGTTCAGTTCTATATTATTCAGATTTTTAATAATTTTTTATGTAATTTTATAAAAGAGGAAATAAAATTAAAACGTGCACCAAGAAACTCCCGCTCAATTCCCGTCTGGCATGGAGGTTGGGAGTGGGAAAAATTGCTGATGTTTGTAGCATAACTGAAGAATAACGAGAAGACGGAATAAGGCGTATTAAATGTCAGTCTGCAGAGAATGAAATACTCTATCCAAAAAAACAAATTACGATGTTTTAGCTGCACTGGGTATTTTACAACAAATGTTGTTTACCTTTTTTTTTGTGACCGACCCAATAGTGAGGAACGACATAATTTATGCTATTAATAAAAGTTGTTTTTCAAACTATTTTTGGCTGTAATCTAACAATTCTTGTATATTTCTATTCAGAAATATGTTTTTTATCAAGTGTTACTGTTATAAAAATTCCCAAAAATTATTTTATATTTTTTATAATGTTTACAATACGCAAAATTTTGCAAGTGCTGTATACACAATATGCGCACGCTGACTGGTGTTATAAGTTTTATACTTTTTGGAATATTTTCATATATTTTACATTTTCTTGTAGTTTATAGATTGTAATAATAAAGTACATATAGCGAAAAATTATACATGCTCTTTATTTTTAGATTGTTATGTAATTTTTCACAGACTTTTTTTGTTTCCATGGTAAAATTTTTATTTTCCCCAATAAACTAAAAATATGTTTAAGGGTACAACATGACTATTTTTCTTAAGCAACTTTTTCTTGTCTATTTCATTTTGATTTTTTAGAATTGTTACTTGTACTATTTGATTACCTACAATGATCATACTGTAACTTTGCACATGTTTGCGTGTTATGTAAACAAAAAATTCCAAATAAAATACCTGGTAGTTTATCTAAAGTGTAACAACATATTATTATAGTGTGCTAAATAATAAACAATTTGGCTCTCTTGAAATTATTTACAAGAATATTTTAGTGCTCCTAAGGAGGGTCATAAGTGTTAGTTTACGTACTAAATTTTCAAATTTTTTTTCAATTTTTTTCTTGAAAATAATTATATACTAATTTGTTATGTGAGTTTTTATGGTAGTATGTAAATGTACAGTTCTTGAGTAGAAAAACAAAATGATAATATTTACATTTGGAGCATATTTAGTATTTTTATGATTTTAAAAAAAAAAAGCTTGCGAAGCGTCGAAAAAAGGACCTAGCAGTTGGGAGTTCTCAATGGTTCATCTGATGATCACGTTGTAGGGTTAATATTGTATCAAAACTAAACAAAATGAGTCTTTAGCATTGTTATTTTAAAATAGTTAAATTTTATTTTAATAATTTTTTTACAGTCCTAAATTGGATTAATGTTTTAAATTGCATTGACTTAACATTTACTGACCCAAAATAGTTTATAATTCCTTTAATTTAAAACAAAATGTATACTGTAATTACTAAAAACATTTATGGTATTATTGGCTGTTTAGTTTTTTATAAATGTGAGTAGCATTTATATTTATTTAATTCAGTATTATCACCAATTGAGAAAAGAACCAATAGTTAATAATAATAGTATATTATTATTTGCTTTTGCTGTTTATTTTTTATGTACCAAAATTACATCAACCTCTTAAATTTAGTTGAGGTAATTTCAATCAATTGTTATGATTAGTTTTTGAACAAGTTTTATTACTAAAAAGACCAGACCTAAAATGGCAGGTTATTTTTTAATTTCTCTAGGCTTATAAGTTTTGTAATTTCCTCAAGGTAAATTTCAATAATTTAACTCAATTTTTAGCTTGAGTAATTCGTCAAGGTTGTTAACTAATTTTAACATTATATTCCATTTAACTAAATTGTATACTCTTTTAAATTTAAAGGAAATACTTTCTTTGTGCAAAAAATGTAAACAATTATACTCTGAGAATAAATAAAATGTTACCAATTCTCTAGTTATTGGAAATTTTGTACGTCATTTTGTAGATTTGTTGGTTTCATAGATCCTAATACTAGAGATAGTTTTTTAATTAGCATAATTAGTGTTGGTACATATACAGTACAAGTAAACGTCACACAACACAAATTTATTATAATATAATCACAAAATGCACAAAAATATTTCAATACAAGTACAAAATGCAGAAATATTATGGTGATTGATTTCGGTGAACCACGCTCACCTTCCTCAGGCCAGAAGGATTCACTTCTTAAGTGGTCTACACACGTGCCGAAACGACTGCCCTACCCGACAAGTCGGCCCTAGCTGTTGTGTCGGGGTTTTCCCTACACACGCTCCGACCAGTCTAGAACAAGTGTTTTCCATATTTTCCAGTCTCTTTTTAATTACACACAGTGTAGCCTCAGGAATCCATTTTTTATAAATATCAAATAATGCCTTATAGCACTAATTTCTTCGGTTCCAGTTAGAGTAATTTTTATCTTCTAGATCCCACAAACACCGGAATTCCTTCCACAACTCAATTGACTCTATTATTACAATTTTTTCTATTTGGTTAGCAAAGGACATTGTAAGAGAGCAGTAAAAAATCACTTCCAAAATCAAACTGAATGGTTTTTTTCAGGGAAGTCGGACTGACAGCGCTACACACGTGCCATCGGATGGTTTACCCCAAGGCGCGTGGAATAGGAGGTGTGTCGGACTGAGAGCGTGGAGGGGGGGGTCAGCGGTGTGATGTAGCTGCAGTCCCTCGCACCAGCAGTCCATAGTAGTAGTGCTGCAGTCAGTGGATTTTATTCAAATGCATGCGTGTTTTAAATTTTTAAAGTGGATTGTACTGGTCTCAAGGGAAGGTACATTAACTAATTTTAATTATAAAATTGGGAAATAATTATCTAACTGAAAACTGATTGCACTACTCTAAGGTATTTCATCTTAGGGCCACGGGGTTTTTAGTTATGTAAGACAGCCCTGACGTGTATTTCAGAGATTTAAGACAGCGATGATGTATATTCAGAGAAATAAGAAAACGATGACGTGTATTTCAAATCATAGTAGCTAGTGTTGTTAGTAAATATCTGTACAGGTTTTTATCTTTTAAACTACTTATCTGTCGATAGGTACATGAAAGATGAATATTCTGTATAATGATGATTGCCCTACACCTACAGCCCACCCCCTCACCCCTCCTGGAACCTTTAAACAAGACTCCTGACCCTGCTCCACCTATTTTTATCACAACACATGGCTAATACGTTCCCCTATGATACTTATACACAGCAAACTTACGATGAAGTTGGAAAAGTTTCAAAGCCAGTGTTTCAGTAGACAAAGAAAGTGTCACAGAATATGAAAGGGAAATGATATTGAAATCGAAGAAGAATCAAATTATGACCTAGAGGAAAGTGTTAATGCAGCGACACCACAGTCCCTCGATAAGCCGGGGTCCTTCAAATGTTGATATGCCCTTAGCTGAACAATTAACTACAGATGGCCTCAATTACATTAGCAGCTGGATAGCTAGAAAGCTAAAAAACAAGTATCCAATCTAGGAAATCTTACAAACAAAAGAAGCAATAATGATGGGTTGTGAATTAGTGAGTTATCTGCTGGGGGCCTTACATAGGCGACGCACAAGTTTCAAAACAACATTTTAAGAATGAAAAACGTTTTTAGCTGGTGAAAACATTCTTAGTATACCAGGGTTAAAAGAAACACTTAAAAAGAAGTTGAAAGAAGTATTGAGTGATATCGGATGAGGTAATAGAGATGTTATCTAGAAGTAGAACAGCAGTAAGGGTTAAATATTTCAATAAACGGAGGTTAACTCTTCAAAAAGTGCAGAATTATAAAAAGTCGCAGAAATAAGCTGGTTAAAATGATCCATACAACCTTTGGTGTTAACAGTGTATATAGAAAGAGAAAGTACGAATGACCTCGTACTATTTCAGTTTTAACCAAATTAACAACTGTCAATATTAAATATGTTTACATATTTTTAAAACGGTATCATGGCTGTATCCCTGTGACTACATTAAACGGCAACTTCCGTTACAATATTTTATTCTTTATTTATAAAAATAAATGAAAATGCAATGCTTGAAATAACTAGGTATGGTGATTTCACTATTAAATGAATCATTACGCTTACCACAATCGAATGTAATAGTAAATTGTTTATTTCAGACACTAGAATTTTTAATTGAACAAATATTTATAACTTAAATCAGTTGCGACGAGTAAAAATGTATGAAGCAAACAAATTATTGGTTGGAATTTTCCAAAATGAAACTGACGAGCAGAAAACCAAATGTAAAAGGTAAGATTAATATAATTTGTAAATTAAGTCATATTTTACAATCACAATAGTTTGTTAGGTGTGTATGTGTATGGTACAGATGAGAAGTATACTGTGTTTTGCGGTTGAGGTAGCGCTGTATACGTATGTTGTGTGTACTGGTGGGACTGCAGGTACGTCACTCACTTCGTCTAGTGGTGGAGAGCCGCTCCAGTCCCCCACCTCCTATTCCACGCGCCTGGTCGGCACTTACGGTTGGGTCGACAAATCGGTTTGTGTGTAGGGCCCTTTAGGTACATTAGCTGATTTCATTATATACTAATTCCTTCCCTAGTGCCCTTTAACCTAACCTAACAAAACAAATGATTCACATGTGTGTTTAATCAGCATTATACTGTCAACATATTTTTTTTTTTTTTTGCCATTGATATATACGGGAACTTGAACTGACATCTCAGCTGTTTTATGAATTATGTTAGTTATATTTAAATGATTTTTTGCTGTAGATTCCAAGCCCTGGTAGATAGGGAGTGGCTGCAAGCTGGACACCCCTTCCCTCGTAGACATTCGCACTCTGTCTACTCGCCAAGCCGAACCAAACAGAACGCACCTACTTTTCTTCTTCTACTTGACTGTATTGTGCAAATTCAGATGCAGTTTCCCTGCAGCTTTGAATTCTCTTCTTCGCTTCTTGTGCTTCTTTTTGAACACTCCTACAGCTCACAGTTTGGTTAGTGTGTGTTAATTATGATTTCAAAATTATATTATTTAAAATAATCTGCACCGGTTGTGTCTTTGTATTTCAAAGGCGAAACTGATGTATTGTTGCTAGAATTTAGAAATAGAACAAATTTATGAGCATTGTTTGAGACAGTCCTACAGCTGATTTTTCAAATAATATATTTGAAATATTGTTTTCTATGAATTGCTACATAAAAATTGCAAGACTTGTCAACAGCAGTATTACATCTGAATCCTCTTGTAAAATATTGCTCAAGATCAAACGGAATACACAGACAGTAGAATCTTGTTACCTGACATTCCATTCTAACTGACATGTCCCAAAAACAGTACTGTAATAAACATTGTCTGAAAATAATATATTGTATTATTGTTCTGTTATGACAAAAACTTTGTGTACCTTGTGACGTTTTACCAACCAGCTCATTGTTACTTACTGTACTTGACTTAATTTTGAGCGGAGATTGTACCGAGTAAGCAGACTACATCATTTCTGTGAATGTGTTGAATGCCTAAAAATAATATTTTTTAGGACAGACAGCGCTTCTAAGGAGAGGGAATAGTGAACTTGTAACTCATGAACAGAAGTTTCCTGACCGGTCACACATATTATTTTGTTGTATTACTTTACAGTATTTAATACTGCAAAGGATTTTAATAGAGTAACGTATTAGGATAGTTTGTTTTTGAAACATTTCACAACAAATTCATTGTTTTTTAATTAAAAAATGAACTATAGTTATTGTTTATGCATAACTGTAATATAAATGCTCAATAAAATTCATTTATTTACAATAGTTTGAGTTTTTATAACATTTTTACTTATCTGTTGTCATCACAGCAGATATTTACGTTGGATAATTGAGGCTTTACTGCATTATGGAATTAGCTGCTGAAAATCGTAGTGAACCAGAACTTCATGTTGGTTTGTTTGGTTAGCCTTTAAATAAAGGATTCTTTCCAAAGGAGTATAAAAAAGTAAAATTGATCCATCTATAAGAGAAGGGAAAGATAATTTATGAATACCTCTATTCCTTTTCAACTGTGCCTCCGGTGTAGAAAGTATTTGAGTCTCTTATTTTGAGAGAGATATATTTACATTAACAAGGAAATTGATTAGTTTATGAAATATTTGGATTTAGGACCAACAATAGAAAATTGATGCTGACATATTGATAATGAAATTACTCTCTAATTTTAAAAATATAATATTATCTGTTCGAAATACTTTGAAATCCAAAAACTTTTAACTCTTGTTACATGAAGTGCTGTGGAAAATATAGTATTTTATTATGATTATTGCTATTTGGCTTGTATTCTTAGACTTACTGCATTGGTCATTGGTACCTTGCCTAAACACTGCCTCCAGCCTTCTCCGTCTTGGGCCTCATTTTCATGTCCGCCCAGCCTCCTCAAGTCTCGTTGCATTTAGTCTTCCTAACTTAGTTTTGGTCTACCTAGTTGTCTTCTGCTTTCTGGATCATTCTTAAGTGTTCTTTTTTTAGAAGCTTCATTTTCTCCTCTTAGATATGTCCCCACCTGATGTGTCTGTTCCTTACTTCATTTTATCCTCTTAGATATATCCCCACCTGATATGTCTGCTCCTTACTTCATTTTCTCCTCTTAGATATATCCCCACCTGATATGTCTGCTCCTTACTTCATTTTCTCCTCTTAGATATATCCCCACCTGATATGTCTGTTCCTTACTTCATTTTCTCCTCTTAAATATATCCCCACCTGATATGTCTGCTCCTTACTTCATTTTCTCCTCTTAGATATATCCCTACCTGATATGTCTGTTCCTTACTTCATTTTTCCTCTTAGATATATCTCCACCTGATAAGTCTGCTCCTTACTTCATTTTCTCCTGTTAGATATATCCCCACCTGATATGTCTGTTCCTTACTTCATTTTCTCCTCTTAGATATATCCCCACCTGATATGTCTGCTCCTTACTTCATTTTCTCCTCTTAGATATATCCCCACCTGATATGTCTGTTCCTTACTTCATTTTCTCCTCTTAAATATATCCCCACCTGATATGTCTGCTCCTTACTTCATTTTCTCCTCTTAGATATATCCCTACCCGATTTGTCTGTTCCTTACTTCATTTTCTCCTCTTAGATATATCCCCACCTGATATGTCTGTTCCTTACCTCATTTTATCCTCTTAAATATATCCCCACCTGATATGTCTGTTCCTTACTTCATTTTTTTCTTTTAGATATATCCCCACCTGATATGTCTGCTCCTTACTTCACTTGTTACATCAGGGTCTTTAAGAAGTTTTTGATTTCTTTTTAATCAGTTTTCATCTTCTCATAGCTAGTCTATGATAGTTTTATATCATCTTAATTTCCTGTTGTAGGATAATAATTTGGAGCTTAATACTTTCTTATGTGCATGGAAACATATATGTTAAAAGTTTGTTTTTCTTCAGTCAAGAAACTATAGTTGCTTGTATACATTAAAAATTAAGTGTTGTTGTTTTTACCATGTGGTTCAAGGTTGTCAGTAAACAAGCAGAAGCTACAGTGCTCAGGTCATCTATCTGCTACACTTATAAGCAGTATGGATGTGACCATTGGTCAATAGTAGGTGAATTTAGTAGATCAGATATCACTTAACATATTACAACATTTTAAGGTCTTGCTTATCAAGAAGACCACTAACATCGCCCAGTGATTTGCTGATCTTCAATCTAGGTTTATGCAAAAGATAATAGATCAAACAGTGCCTTCTAAAACATTGCTCTACTTCAACAAGCCGATGGTTCCAGGCACTGTTATAAAAATTGATATGTACAAGATAAACAAAAAAGAACAGTTACATAATTTTAAAGTTGTTTTGACCTTCTTAGCTGTTGGTTTTATTTTTAAATTTTGATCTATTTTCAGGTACGTTTCTTGGTAACTGTGAGGAGGAGAGGGACCGACTACAACTGTCCAAACGCACAGCCAGTCTGTGGTCATACCTCAACAGGCCTGAAATACTGCAGGACTATCTAAATCCTCTGTACGAACCTAACAATGGAGTCATCTGGCCCACAGTCGCTCCCGTCAGTCTGGTTAGTGGCAACAGTACTTCTTAGTGAGGGCATAAAATAGTGGTTGGATACTTAGTGGTTTGATCCAATTTTAAGAATCTGTGTTATTGAAGAGCCAACCAGATATAAAACCATTATTTTTATGCTTATAAATTTGTTTACTTAAGACTTTTAAAAATGTATTAATATGGCAGTCATTAAGTTACAATTTATTTTCTGAAGATTAAATTTTTTTAGTAAATATTTATTAATTTTTTGTATAGTGTCTATTATGTTTTGTTCTGTTACCTTTCATTATATTGTCAAATATTAACAACTACAGCAACCTTTATTGTATGTGTCCTGGTTCTCAATTAGGTGACTTTTAAAATGGATCGATCTAAACTTACTCCCAAGTACTATATATACCCATTGTGTTTCAGCTGAACACCATTGAAAAAGTAAATAGTTAGATAAAAATAGTAAAATTACTCATTATTCTTAATTATTCATTTATAAAACATGATTGTGTAGATATGAGTGAATGAATGTGATGAGTGTTGATTGTTACTAAGAAAGGTCAACTGTTCCTCAGAATGAGGTATTTATCAATAGACTAATAGCCAGGGCAACTAAGGGACCTACTTTTCATGGAATTCAAACCACGTAGTACTGGTCTGATTTTCAACTAACTGACAAAACTGACACTTTCTCATTTTCTCTTCCCTACACAACATCTGAACCTTAACTATCACCCAAAATGGACAACTTCTCTAATTGTGTTCACGTCGATGGCAACCATAGAGCGGACGCCATGTTGGTATTAAGAGACTAGCATAGAACAAATCACCTATAATCTTCTCAACACTGTGTCCCCAAGTAGCTGGATTACAGCACTGCACCACTAGTTCTAATTGTAGTAAATCATTAAAAAATCACAGGATATCATCTGTCAGTGTTTTAAATCCATATGATTTTGCCTTTCCGAACCACACGTCTACTTGCACTGACTGCTTATATCTTAATTACTGTAATATTTTGTATATTTTCATCTTGTGCTTGATTTTAGACAGAGAACATTTTACTGTACACCACTTGGTCATCGAACAGTCTACTGCAATCAAGAAGCAGACTCACTAATTGAGTGTTTTGTTAGCCTTGTGGCACAATGATACATTTAACAACTAGTTAGTTTTTTACAGAATTTGTGGGAGGAATTGTATTTACGCTGGGTAGTGGACCAAACAGAGCAAAAGCTTGTATGGCAAAAAATCACCCAGATTCGAGACCAAGATAAGGAGCTGCGGATGAAAGCTGCTCGACTACGGCGGCAACTAGCAGATTTGGAAAGGGAGGCCATTCAAGCTGGCGTAATGACCCCAGCGCACTAAGTAAGTAAGCTGTATGGTTAAGTAAATTAAATTAAAATACACAAGGTGCAAAAGAAAAATTACAAATATGACATGATTACAGCTAGTTTTGGAGTATAAATGTCATGGAATAGAATATTTTGTAGACAAAAATATAACTGGATGTACTAGGTAAAATCATATCATCCACTCATATACTTAAGGTGGTATGACACTCCCACCCTTATACATTAGGTGGTATTGAGTATCAGCGATACCATTGAAGGCGCCACATCACATCATAGGTGAAACGTCTGGTTCTCTTGTAAATAATGTAGAGATAGAGAACACTGAAAAATATAAATAAAAGTTTTGACACCAGCCGCTTGAACCTATGCATACTGGTTTGGTTTTGTTTTCTGAGACTGTGCTTGGGTGTGTTTTTATTTAAAATTATATTTTCTATTTCTTGCCTACTCTTGTGATCTTCAACGATAAACCTACATTATTGGTATGGACATGATAAATATATATTTTTCTTTCTGTTGACTTGTTGTATATGGGTCTCAGAATTAGGGATGTGCTGAATAAGCTTAAGCAGCTGAGCAACTAAACAGTTGAGTGAACAGTTACATAAAACAGGTTGACCAACAGCAGTAAACAGTTAAGTTCTGTGTCAGTTGCTGTCGTTGTTTGCAGCTCTCTTGTACTGTTGAGATATGCTGTTATTATGCACGATATACTTTGAATTAAATATTCTATTAATGGAAAGGTATACACACATTTTACTATACAACTACAACAATTTTTATTTTACTATACAATTTCTTAGTATACAACTATCTCTAAGAAATTGTATAGCCTTGTCTTTGTAGATTTGCTGTGTAACTGTTTGATATGTATAAAATCTTTTTGATCTTATAATTTAATTTAAAGCAAGTTTAAAGCTGGCTAAGCATTATAGTACCATTATTAAAAAAGCAAAATTCTCACAGTCTAGATAACATACGCCCAATTAGCCTATTATCAGTTTTTTCTAAAATATTTGAAAAATGCATGAAAAAGAGACTTATAGCATATTTAAAAATAATAAACTTTCAAAATGATAGGCAATTCGGTTTTACGCAGGGCAAGTCAACGGAAGATGCACTTCCGTTTCGTCATTATATCTTTTATTTTTTAATAATAACTGTAAGACATCTGCACTTTTCATTGACTTCAAAAAAGCGTTTGATCTTGTAAATCATAATATACTCTTAACGAAAATGGAAGCAATTGGAATCAGAGGCGTAGCATTAAATTGGTTCACAAGCTTTCTCACAGGTCGCACCCAGCAAGTTCGAATAGGTAATCAGTTAAGTTCGCCCCAGGTAGTTAGGGCCGGAGTGCCCCAGGGCTCTGTGTTAGCCGCAAATCTTTTCATTATTTTTATAAATGATTTATTGAATAAAAATTTTAAAGGTAAAATATTTGCTTTTGCAGATGATATTGCGTTTGTATATTCTGATAGAGTTAAAGATAATATTCACTCTTACATATCTCATGACCTTCATATTACGAAGCAGTGGTGTGAAGCAAATAAAATGATGTTAAGCACAGATAAAACAAAATATATCAATTTCGATTACATCTCTTCTGATTTCCAATCTCCAATAAGATACCATAGTGATAGTTGTAATGATATTTCTTTCTGTAACTGTGCAATTATTGAAAAAGTAAAAACCTTTAAATATTTAGGCATAACTGTTGATGAAAATCTATCATGGAAAGTTCATGGAAACCTTTTGCACAATCAGCTAAAGTTTAACTTGCGTAAGTTTTATTTCTTAAGAAATTTTTGTGATATAGATTTATTGCGCAAGCTGTATTTTGGACTGATACACTCTAGATTGCAGTATGGCATTGTATGTTGGGCAGGTGGGCCAAAGACAGTTATTGACAACTTAAGAAGAACACAAAACATGTTTCTACGCATCATTCTTAAGAAATCGAGACTAGAATCTAGAAGAACACAAAACATGTTTCTACGCATCATTCTTAAGAAATCGAGACTAGAATCTTCATTTCCGCTTTACAAATACCTTAACATCCTTCCTATTCTTTATTTACTTATAAAACGTTACGATTATTTTATTGCAGAAGTGGTAATAGAGGGTTCTCAAGGAGCCACTATAATATGCGTAGTAATACTCTCAGATTATTCATTTTACCAAAAGTAAACAAGTTTATAATAAAACAATCATTTTTATATCTGGGACCGAAGTATTTCAATAGATTACCCACTGAAATTAAAGAAATGAAAAATTTAAACCTTTTTTGCAAAGAATTGAAAACATGGCTTTTAAAAAATAAAGAACTATTTGTCTACAAGAAAACATTTGTTAAATATAAATAATGTTAATAAACTGTCTTTTCCCGATGCTATTATACTGATTAGAAACTATATGCTTTTTATTATAAATAAAATCACTCTGTAATTTGTATACTTAAACTAAATAATTGGAAAGATGTAGATATATTGATGAAATGCAGTAGTTAGTCTAAATCCATTGTAATTGTTGTTGTCTGACTATCGTATCTTGTCTTTTGTGCGTCTCCCTCAAAATGAAACAATGAATCAAGCCACAAACACTGCAAAGCTGCACGTCAATTTGTAATTACTAAAACTGAACTCAAATTAATTCATTTTGTATTTATCTTGTATTCTTTCTTACTTACTTTGTAAATTAGTTTGTATTTAATCTATACTTTTAGCTTATTTACCAACCACAATTACTGGAAACAGTGGTTAGTTCCATTCCATAATTGCCATGACTGTAAACCTGTATTATCTGTGGAATAAACTTCATTTATTCAATTTTCAGTCAACAACGGTATACAGAAACAACGTGCCAATATGTGTGCTGTAGCTGAGCTAAACTGATTTTAATAAGCGGCTTAGTGATGCCAACTGCTTTCAGCTAAGCTGCTTCTTTCAAACAGCAGTTTGGCACATCTCTACTCAGAATGCAATCTGTAACATTATATAATTTTTAATTGTTGACCCTATTAATGCTGAATGTTAACATTAGGTTTATGATGATCCCAGTGATGATGATGTGTAGAAAAGGCTTTTTGGGATTTTATGAACTAATATTGTTTTAGACATCTGACAAATTATTTTCAAAATTGGTTCGTTTTTTTTTTCAAACAGTTTAATTTTTTCTGGAAGCTTTTGTCACTAAACTAAGAATTTAAAGTAGTAAAAAAAGTACAAACATGTTATTTACTAAGAAATATAATTTGGCACTCAATAAGAGGGAAGGGGACTTTTTACTGATAAAGTTTAAAAAATACTGAAATACAGTATTTTGATTTTTTGCATGGACATTGATGTAACAGAATAGATATTATGTACATTTACAAAGCACTACGGACTGATCGTTTTAATGATGTGTCTAATAGACTTCATTTTTTAGCAAGACATTGTATGTCATCACAACTTCATCTTTATTTGCCCTCTAATGGGCACCTCGTGAACTTTTACAACCTGAAATCTCTAAAAAGTGCATGAAAACGTCATTACAGAAATATTCAGTCTCTAAACATTAAGTTAAATTTGAATATAATTTTAAGGCCTAAAATGGTTTTTTTAAATTTAAAATATTGGAATTTAAAAATTATTAACATAAATTTGTATAAGTAATATATATAAATAGTTTTTAATGGCTTATTTCAATCTTGAGAGTTTGAATGTTTGTTTCAGAAACTGATCTCAACCAACGAAGAATTTGAATCAAACTTATAGGACAATCTGTGCATTCCGTTATCTTAATAATTTTATATAATTAATAAAATCTGCCTATTACTGTTTATATTATTGCTTGGCCTGTTGTGTGCTCATATCCAGTAAAATCAGATTCTCTACTACTATCCTTTAAAAAATATTTTGTTTAGTCATTTGGAAGTGATAATACAACAAATTATGAAGAAATGTGTTAAAGTTATTCTATTAATAATATTTTATTTTACTATACACTTTCTAGAGGCTTCAATAAAACTATTAAGTTCAGGACTGCAGAGCGCTACAGTCCCATTTATGGATCTCGGAACGTCGCCTCGTGAGGAAGATCACCTTATGGCCTCGCCAGGATTCTTAAGCAGTATGGCCATGAATTTTGGTTTTTGGGGCAGTGAAGCTCATAAACATAGTCTTTTCTCAAAACTGATGGTATATAAGTAATTAAGAAAAGAATACCTATAATTTGACACCCCACTTGGGTGTATTAGTTTTTAATATGACCAAATTTTTGTTTTTTGAGCATATTTTTTATTAGGGGGTGGGGGGGAGCAGAGCCTTAATGGTATATATAATTAAATGTTGTCTGTTCCAAATTTTAATGGTATAATGTGGTTTATGAGATAAATACCTATAGTTAGATACCCCACTTTCTACTAGAAGTCGATAACATGCAACGTTAGTTCAGGTAAAAAACACTTTTTGAAGTTATACTTTCGATATATAACCGAAAGTTATACTTTCGGATGGGATGTTGGTCGAGAAACCGCGTCACGCTGAAAAGTAAGAACAAATTTTTAAGAACTATCGATTAATCGATTGTTAATCGAAGAAATTACTGATAATGATAATATAGGTGTATAATATAATAATGAAGTCACGTATAATATATTGAAGATAAATATATTGAATAATATTGAAAAATGTCTTATATTTCATTTATATCTTGTCTGTTTGTGTGCGTGAGTGGGTGTATGAGAATGGCCAAAGAAGTATAACTTCCACCGTGTGGTCCGACGCACACCCAATTTTTTTATTTATATGGGTTAGCCTTATTCTGCAGCAAAATGTAAAATAATAACATTATACTGCTAATTAACTACAGAAACACACATGAAAAACGCAGTATCTAGAAAAGAAGACTGTAGGTAATGTGCATCTCCCATGACGTCACATTGGCGGAATGACAACAACAAACATAAAAATACTGTTCTAATTCCTGTATTACAATTCAAGCTGATTAGAGATAAAGAATTCGCTTACTAATTAGTTACCAGTTTTTAATAGAATAAACAAATCAGCTGATTTCACCCACGTGACGTCACAGTGTACCTGCGCAACCTCGTTGTGACACACGGGAAGTTTAGGAACCCCTGGTGCAGAAATGAGATTTTTCCCAGGGTTGAGACCGGTGCCAAACCATTTCTTATAGTCGAAAATACAAAAAAGAAATTTCAATTAAAAATCTTTGGGAGCCAAAAAAAAGTTAGTCGGAGCCAAGAATAAGTGAACAATTATGATCGAAATAGCAACAACATGCATCAATAACAAAGGACGCCAACCTGAAATAAACAAATGTATAAACTACCGTATATATATATATATTATAAAAATACTTATTATGCAATCTGTTGAGTAACAAAAAAATAAGTCATCTTTGAATCTAGTTTGTGCTGATAAACAAGTCTCAGTGATTTATGATGTTTTAGTACTATAATAAGTGAAAATTGCGTGTATATTTAAAACTTGAATTGTTGAGCTTTGCCGCTATCAACTCACGTAAAAACTCGAAAATAAAGTTTTGCCACTAGGAGGGTTAAGCAGCCAATGAAAGCACACTTACCCAACAACAAATTTTCTTTACTTGATTGGATTCAAACACATTTTACCTAGACTGAATAGTATCTTGTCTGCAATACTAAGATATTTAACAGTGCAATTTTTTTATTTTCTCCTTGCCGACGATGGAGTGGAAGACAAAATAATATTACTTTATGGTGAAATGGGAAAGGATGTTTGAAAGACCCGCCTACCCACACACGTAGTGTTATTGACCCACCCATACATGTAGTGTTATTGACCCACCCGCCCACCCATACACGTACAGTGTTATTGACCCACCCGAACTCTCTTGTCTAGTATCTTGTCTACATTCAAGAATTTTTTCCCGGGAATTAAAATCGTTTTTAATGATCAATTCACGGTTCCGATAATCTGTAAACTTATCGAACACGAAATGTTATCTCGAGAATTGGCCTATTCCTAATTAGTAGGAATGTTTTAATCTTGGAATTAGTAGGTACACTCTTTATCTGCTTAAATCCCATTTATCTCACAGAAATTAATTTTTAACTTGTCCTATTATAATAAAATGGTTTGACTGAAAATAGATTTCTCCCTTGCTATATATGAAGAATAATGGAGTCCCATAGGTTTAAATTTTAGGACCTTACTGTTTATATGCTATGTAAAGGTTTTTCACAGATAACATATGTTAACTTTTATTTACGTTAAAGGGCACTAGGCCAGGAACTAGAATACTACGAGATATTGACAACAGCAAACTTAAAGTTTGCGGGCAAGGCCACAACGATGGTGCTAGTTAACTATACAAATCCACTAACACCTTGCAGTAGAGAACAAATAAAGAGAAGTCACATTACACAAATGTTCAGTGCCACTGACACAGTGCCTCAGATGAGTAGAGAGGTCACATGACACCAAAAAATTTGATCCTTCTTAAAGGACGGAATCAGGGCACAAATAGATTTAGACGGAACCAGGTCCTGAGATTCTCCCTATCTAAAAAGAAACCTCTACTTTCAAATTGGATGAAACACCGCGGTTTGATCCAGGATGAACATATATTAAAAATAAAACAAATCATCTTCGGTTATTTAAAAAATTGGTGTATTTTTACATTTATTTTTTAACATTTTTATTTTACAGCCTTTCAAGATATATTAATAGTCGGTTAGCAAAACTAAAACGAATGTACAAAGCATACACATATAAAAATACAAAATATAAGCCAAATATAATACAAATAATACATTACTACAGATGACTAAGAAGTTCTCAAAAGAGAAGTAATAAATAAAATCAGTATACATACATAAATAGCCTATGATCCGTAAAAATAAGTCTATATAATGCCTGTTCATAAGTTAGACGATCATACAAATTTTTAAAGTATTACATATATAAAACAGTTCTCATTTTATAAAACTTGTTGGGTTATTTACTGAAGTTGTTTTTTGTTATTATTATTTAACAAATAAATACATTATTGCTACGCTTACTACAATCCTTTAAGTTTAGTTAATGTAAATGACTAATGAAAACACATATTCAGTTTAGTGATAGTAAATAAAGTATTAGTATTGTCATAACAATCATCAGGTGAATCCAGTAGAAACTAGATTAAAATAGACAAAATGACAAGTAATAACAAAAATGGCCATAAAAAAAGAGGGGAGGTAAATGTCACACATTTTTAAGTTTATAGGAAGACAGTAAAATCAGGTTTACCTTTAATATAAGTTCACTTACAAAACGGAGACAAAAAACACACAACTTGAGATTTTTTAAGTTAAAACTGAAGAATTTTCTCTCCCGTGTTGTTATTTTCTCTCTTAAAATGGTGATTGAAGTAGAATTAATTATGTTCATACTGTATGATTTTACATGTCTATATAGCGCCATATATATATACAAAACGTATATATATATATAACGTAATATATATACGCTTGAGTCACTGATGTAGCTATCTATTGACAATCTAAGCATGATGTCAATACAGTGAGGTTGTGCTTGTCTAACCCCCTCAGTAATCCGACCTGACACCACTTACAAGTCAAGACAAGTTGTAGAACAGCTGATTTGTCTAATACACTACTATAGTCCACAGGTTATTAGGTGATACAATAGTTGTAAGTTTTATTTGAGTAATTAGTTGATTGTTTATAAAGTATATATACTTTAAGTTAAGTTTTGCATTAAGAATACTTAATTGTAGGCAAACGAGTACAGTGTTGATTCTACTATAAATAGTTCTCTATTTGATAAGACCTTGATAATATGACTACCTCAGACAAATAGTCGAATTATTGCAACCTCACTGTACATATAAAAAAATCTTTTTCTCTGTCTTGAAAAAGCATTTGTATAAGAAGTATGCTTATTTTTCTTGTCAAAATGGTACTTGGCCTTCTTAGATCTGCAAGTACAAGGCATAGCCCAATTGGCGTTTGTGAATATGAATTTAAAGTATAAATACCAACAAAAAGTAACCCACATTAAATTCACATTTAAACAAAGATAGAGAGGCAACTACAGATCCTGAGTTACTGATCACTGTAATCCAGAGTTCTACAAAAAGAGATTTTAAAAATATTGCAAATTTATAATGGCTTTCACAAAGCTTAAATATTAATCAAGTTTCTACTGTATTTTTTTAAAGATACAACATTTTATATCATGCTAATCTAGCACTTTTGAGCATGTCTCAAGTTAACAACTGTGTTGATTTTTTTACACATTTAATTTCTAAAATCTACATAATCCATTATTTGTTCAGTAATAATAGCACTTATAATTTATTCTCAAAATTTAAATTTAAAAGTATTTTTCTTTTATAAAAATATTACAGTAAAACCCCAAATGACTAATACCATTGATTTTATACACAAATAGATTTTCCATCCAATGTTAAATTTTGAGTCTCAAAAAATCAGCTGTTTTTGAGGTCTATTGTGGAGCGCTAGTGTAGTCCCATGTAAATGTAATGCAGTTTAAACCAGCTGTGGTTGCGGGCCACACAAACTTACAAAATTACTGCCACAAATATTCCTATTAGATGGTTTATCTATTGTAGGTGTATATAATCAAGGCTAATACTTAACAACTTCATTGAAGAATGAAGGTAAAATATTCTTAGGTTTGTGTTTGAACATGGAACAATTTTAATTTGTAGATAAGATAGTCTAACCATTGTTTATCTTCTGCCCAATGTGTAGAGAAACAAGTCTATGCTAAAGAAAATCTGAAAAGATACCTATTTTGCAAAAGTTATGTATTAATATGAAAGATATTTTGATTCAATTATTTTCCATCAAACTATATTGATGAAGCTTCCCAATGTTTTAAGGTGAGCATATATTGATGTTTTTTATGTTTACACATTTGCTGCAGCCAGATTCTTGACACGAATCAGTGATTGGCAATCAATAGATACATAGGTACACCCTCCTCCAGACCATAAACATTTCTGTTTATAATAACAATCAACACTTGTGGCGCAATGCTGAAACCCAGCTAGGTGTTGTAGGAAATTGTAGGCGAAGATAAGTCCTATGCTCAGTTCTCTCAATACTGGCATGACGTCTGCTCAATGGTTACCATCACTGCTAGAGAAGTCTGGGGTGTCCATGTTGAGTGGTAGTCAGGGTCCAGATGTTGTGTACGGAAGTGAGAGTATCAGGCTTGTCAATTAGCTGAATATCAGACGAATACTACGTGGTACAGATTTCACATAAAACTGTAGGCCTAATAAATGGTCAAAGTCAGTTAGTAACCGAACTTCAAAGGTCATCCTACACTCAAGTAACCATTCATATTTACCTTAAAATATACACATTGGCATCTCAATTATGAATAGTAAAACAACAACAAAAGATTTAGAAAAAACGAGCTTAGATCTGGTTCCATTTCTGAATAATGGTAGTTAAAGATTATGTCAGTAAATGCATACTAGCTTTTTTAAATTACGGTGAGTATTTTGCTCATTAAAGGGTGAATTCAGCTGGAAATACCAGTACTGAGGCTGAGTAACTTTGTCACTATGGTAACCCAGGGATTTGTGGCATTAGACAATGCTTCAGTTGGTCAAAAGAATGGCTCTTCTTAGTCACCAAACTCTGGGCGCATTCTGCCATGTTGTCATTGACAAACGAAACCTACTTCTAGATCACCATATATTCTGATTATGATTATATTATTTGACCTAGCAGCAAATGTGTTGATCAATAGTTTAATGTTACAAATTAAATGTTAATTCAATTGAAAATTAGCTTAACATTCATTTAAAACTTACTCAACAAGTATAGAGCAAGACGATCAATGGTCAAATCAACTGCAAATAAACTTTACATAAGAGGTTCTGCTGTAATCAAATGTTATTTTTATCACTTTTTATCAAATATTTCAGCAGAAATATTTATAACTAACCTGTTACGCTAAAGGATAAATGCACAACTCACATTTTTATTTTAATTAATGACTAATGAACTCAGTTCATCAACAACATCAGAATGAAGCCACGCTGTAGGCACTTAGAGACTAACAAATATGACACAAACTTTATAAATATGAACAATTAAAATACTAGATTTATTTTAATTAAGTAAACTTACATCCAAACAAATCTGAAACTAAAAGAGAGAAAATCCAAGACTAAACTATCTTCTTTTGGGAGAAATGCACAACTTGACAACAAGATTTTCTTAGGGTTTTTGCGCAAATTGACGTATAATTCTGTTTTTAACCTCTAAATCGATCGAGAATCTGTACAATATTTACAAATGTGGTAGTATACATCAATTGGATTTTAACTACTAAAGGCATTTATCATTTTCCTAGGGATCAGACTTGTTCACTTCTACGCTTGGTTCCATTATGGAAAAATACAATTAAAACTTTGGTAAATCAGCCTGCACCAAATAAGTAAATGGTAAATATGGAATATAGGGTCCCAACTTTCACAGTTCACTACTCAATATCAACATAACACTAATCCAGAAACTTTTCTGCAGAAATACCAATTTTAAAAAAAAATCATTTTTACATTAAGTTTTTTTTTTTTTTGAAGTTTACTCTTAAGTCGTTTTTTTCTTCTTAACATGAATGACATCCATTTTTTCGTATTACACATAATAATTGGGAATTTCAACAGGACAGGTTAATAGTATGTTTCATTGACAATATTTGTATATTGTCAATGAAACATACTAACCTAACCCACTTTTTGCTGAATATCTCGGTATATTATTTGTGGTGTGAATAATTTGATGTCATATTTGTGTTGGGGAGAAAAAACTACATAAGACTAATGTAATATATATGTAGTTTTTTATTTATTTCCTATTTTACTGTCTAAATTCCTTATTTCCGCCAACAAAATTCTATGGATTCGTGTTTGTGAGGTTAGTATTGACTTGTTAAAATAAATCATTAACCCTTTTAATGCCGACGTGCGCCGCGAGCGCACGTCAGAGTTTGTTCGAAAAATGCCGACGTGCGCCGCGAGCGCACGCGCCTCGGTCCCGCTAAAACTGCCGATGTGCGCTATGGGCGCACGTCAAGTTTTTATTATATTGTAATTTTATTTGTCGACCGAATGCTTTCAAACTTGACATAGGGATTGAAGACAATATGGCAACAACAAAATTATTACTCTACTGATCGTTGTCATGACGTAATAACAGCTGTTTATCTGACGTTTTTACCAATTTTGGATAATTACATGTTTTTTCAAAGATTTTTATATCTACTATGTTTTTGAATGTAAGTGTTTTAATTTTTGTATGTGTACTTACAATTATATGTAGATTAGTCTCTATATTTTAATACTGTGGTTTAGTTTATACAAAAAGTAGTAATGTATGTTCAAACTTGAAAAAATAAAAAGAAAAAAACTTATTGAAACTTTGTAATATAATTTTTTTTAATTTTATTTGCCGACCGAATGCTTTCAAACTTGACATAGGGATTGAAGACAATATGCCATATGGCAACAACAAAATTATTACTCTACTGATCGTTGTCATGACGAAATAACAGCTGTTTATCTGACGTTTTTACCAATTTTGGATAATTACATGTTTTTTCAAAGATTTTTATATCTACTATGTTTTTGAATGTAAGTGTTTTAATTTTTGTATGTGTACTTACAATTATATGTAGATTAGTCTCTATATTTTAATACTGTGGTTTAGTTTATACAAAAAGTAGTAATGTATGTTCAAACTTGAAAAAATAAAAAGAAAAAAACTTTTTGAAACTTTTTGTAATATAATTTTTTTAAATCTTGTAAATAACTCAAAATTATATTTTCTTTACTACAAACATATTATTACGAACAAAACAAGACCCCATTTGTTAATTTATAATAACAAATAAGAGAGCTATGAATGTTTTAACAAAATATGTCAAAATGGCCTAAAGTGGCCTGGCATTCTTCGCACACCCTTTATGAAAATGGGTTGGCATTTTTCGTAAGTACCCCAAAAAACTGTCTGGCACTAAAAGGGTTAAAATCAGGGTGTAACCCCTATATTCCATGTTTCTCAAACATTTAACTTTTATCAGTTGCTAGTTTTAAATGATTCTATTTTGATGGAGTTTTTTTATTGTAACAAACAGAGGATGAGTTCAGATAAATCATTTGTAGATGATAAACACCTGTATTTAAAGAAATAATTTACATTTTTGAACATAATTTACTGTAAAATCATGTCCAAGCGTGAAAATTAATAAGTTGCTTTGAAATATCAATCCAGGGATAAGGTGAAATAAACCTTACTATTTTAAGCCTATTTATATTAAAAATGCAAAACTGGTGAGCCTTTAAATAGACATTTAGATTTCTACCATCTTTAGACTTACAGTCTTATTTTCATATTGAATACACGATTTTATTATCACAGCTGCTAAACAAATATTGAATGAAATGATGTTTCTTGTTGCTTTAAGTGTTTTTTATCATTTTCTTAAGACCTATTGGTAAATGTAGTGCCACAAAATAATTAACATAGAAAATAAATGTTTAACAAACCTAATAATATAAATATTGACACATCACTAACTAGTAATTAAATGCACCAGTAATTTACGTATTTTATTTTGGCAGTTGATTTTTTCCCTCTTTAAGAGTCTGCCTTGATTATTTTTACTATTTACACCATATGTTTTTTACATGACTGTTCTTGATAATTACACATATGTATATAATTGAAAAGGACATACTGAAATTAAATCAGATACAAAACGAACAGATGGTTACACAACTTCATGAGATAAATGAATGTATCGTGACAGATGAATGTATTTGACTTTACTCTCCGCGTTCAAATTTAAAATAAATAAAATTTTTCAAACATCTGTCATTTTCACAAATTTAACCATAATTTCCAGACAAAATGCAACTTGGCACAGTTATCACGATTAGAAAAGTCTTCAAGATTAAACTAAACCATACCAATGGTTGGCGATTTTACAATAAGGGAAAAAAATCTCCATACCATCTAATAAAAAAAAAAAATAATATTAAGTATCATGTCATTTTTATTAAAAGCATATTTGAGAACTTGCACAGATATAAAGTGTCAGTTTCAAGCTCAATTCAAATTATTTCACTGTATGACTGTAGCGATTGGAAATAGGTGAATTGACCAATACCAAAGAGAAGAAAAAACAGAGGTCACTTTCTAACAGTTGCAGCGAATGCCTAAATAGCAGAAATAAATAGACTTCAACTAATGTACATCTTTATACAACTCTAGTAATAATTACTATGTTTATCCTAGAGGATTTGGGAGGATAAAGAGAGGGACTGACAAGGTGCTGGCCCAGCCATCCGCATGGCAAACTTGAAAATTAACTACTCGACACACCAAGTCAACAGAAATGTAGCGCACTATTGAATGCAACCTCTGTTTCTTTCTTCTCTGTGACTAAAAACAAAGATCACAGGCAACACTAGAGTTGAAGTGAATGTAAGGGCAGGTCCAACAATAGCCCCCTCCCCTCCACCTTGTCTGAGGAATTTGAAGCCTACAACAAGTATTTTTGTTATATATGCCATTTGTGTTTAGTAGACTTATCCGCCCTGGATTTCCCATAACTATAATTCAGTTATAGTTCTGAAACCATTTCAGAAACTCAATAAAAAATGTTTCGGATAACAATACTCCATCAATTGAGAAGTATTATCAAGGCAAAGCATTTTTTGTTTACTCTTAATTAGACTTTGTACCTCTAATACAAAATATAAAATTAATTACTAATCAAACTGTATTGAAAATAATATCTCAATTAAAACTTAAGTATTTGGGCCCATAATCAAATATTAGCTAAATAATCATCACAATAACTGAATAATGCAAAGTAGGAACTAGTTGAAACAAAACTAATATTATTCTTCCTGAATCTGTAAATAAAGGAATGCAATACTATAGCCAAGTTCAGGTTAAATGAAGCTAATTGTGGAACAGTAGTAAGTATTTATGCAGTTTCTGGAGGATTCGCCAATCTTGAATTTTTATCCTCAGTGATTTTTGATCATTTAGATGTATATTTTCAAAGAAATACTTTTTACTCTACGAAGACATATTTTGTACAACAAAATTTAAAAATCTAAATGATTTAAATTGTTGGTTTTTAAATATCTCTGTTATCTTTTTATCATTTAAAAAACATGCTATACATTTTGTTATGCTGAACAAAAAATTGAAAACTATTTTGGTCTACAATAATTATTTATCCAGGGTGTCCAGTAAACCTCCTTAAACAAATTCCCTGACCGATCCGTGATTTCATAGAAAGTTTCCCTGATCCCAAATCGACATAGTTACATCTGTCTATTTAACTTAATTTAGTAATATTATGTACCACCATGTACATACATTATGTTATTTACAGTCAATTACAATTATTAATTACAGAAATATCAATATTTCACAAATATATTTTTATTGATAACCGTAATGATTTAATTCAAAACTATTACCTACAATAATTATTCTTATTGAACTACTTTATAGAAGTAGAGGTAGAATTTAAAAAATATTTTTAATTAGCCTTGAGTAAAAAAAACACGCCTTTTATTCTATTGTTAAATTATGACAATTTTCAATGCCTTGCAAAACGGCAGTATATTATAATTTCCCCAAAACCAGCATAAATTTTAGGTCTATAGCTTATTTAACAAGTACTAATCAGAGAATTATTTAATTATTTCCGTAAGTTTTAAACTTTTAGTGACATAAAACTAGTTGTATGAGGTCGAACAAGCATAATCAAGCAATTAAGTAGCTTTTTCATAATTTATAATATTGAATGGCATGTAAAATTAACATTTAGTACTGAACAAAGTAAAGGATTTTTTGTAGCGCACCCAAGTATATAGTGACTATTACAAATCACAACAAACTGGTGTTCTTGTTGGATTTTCCAGGTTTTGTTTTGAATTCCCTGATTTTTCCCTGACTTTTCCAGATCATTTAAAATTCCCTGACTTCCAGGTTTTCTCTATTTTCCCTGTTGCTGGACACCCTGTTATCAAGATATCATGGAAAAGCTACTTTCACGGCAAAACACCTATGGTAACCATATTCAAAATTATAATAAGAGCTATGAACAATCTCAAAAATTGAATTTGCTTCTACTCCTGCCAGTTAGACGGACGTCAGGTTATGTTTGGTTAGGTAAGTAGTGTATTTTTCAGGCAGAAAAAAAATACATTTGTGTTCAGCATAAAAACAAGTCAATTGAAAATAATATTATTGAAATAAAAGTTGTTTTAAAAAGTTTTTTCTATTTATCAGATAGAAAACAAGTTTAGATTTATCAATAAAAAATTAGTTTTCCACAATTGTAAATCAACCTCCTCAGTTTTCACCACATTTTCAACAAGAAATCATATTTTCGGAAGCGTCTAGGAAGTGCATAATTACCCAGTATTCAAAACCTTTCGAGCTCCTTTCAGGCAGTAGTTTAAGGTTGAGCACAGCCATGTGTTGAAGGGATACAACTGTATATTGATGATGCAATACATCGACCTTTTGTTAATTTGATCAGTCTTCACAACAAGTGTTCAATATACAATTTGTCACACCCAATTCATTACCAAGTCATAAGAAAGTTCACATTGGTGTATTAGGTGTAAATTAATCTTCTGACTACCTACTTAGTAATCAGCTAATTATCGGTTAACGCCAACCAACATCGTAGCTGCCCTAAGTCGGCTAACTAGAGGTGAACACACACACGATTACAGGCACTACTGGAGCCATTCAGTAACAGCCCCGCCTACCCACATGACTACGACAGGCACAAGGTACGACAGCAGGGCTCGGGTCAGTGACATCCGTTGTGTTGGCATAGCTGAAGTACCCGACGATGATACATTGTACCTAGTTTTGCCAGACTCATCTTCCATGGGGTGCAGCTGGTTGTCCAAGTCATTCCCTGGATCCACCACACGTACTTGTGGCACTTCTGGGTATGTTTTTTCAGTTGAGAAGTCCATTCCGGAGCCAGAGTCTTCGTCATCCTCCCCAGCTCCCATGGACGTTGAGCCATCTCCTGAACCACTGCCTGAGCTGAACTCCTCTACAAACATAATTTTACATCAGTTGCTTGACTGAATGCAGATAGTTACATTGCTGTAAAGTATGACTTTGAAAGTTTCAATGACTAACTATCCTTTCTCATTAGTATGTGGTGATAGTGAGTGAAGTGAATAAAATCGAGTAAAAGCTTTAACTTTCGGTGTGACAAAGAAATACTTGCGAGTAGGTGAATAAAACAAGAAAAAGCTAAATACTCATAGTAATTGTCAATAAAGTATTTGCTTTGAAATTAGGTGAATAAAAAAGTATTTACTCACAAGGAAAAGTATTTACTCGTGGATTTGCAAGTCTGCCCAGACCCATGCTAGCACTTTTACTAAAATGTAATTGCAAATATTTTAATATATTTTTGTCACTTTTAATAGTCATACATATTTACGGATTCGTTTATTAATAAGTTTAGTAAACTTTTTGAGTTATAATTTATAAAGTAAAATTTTAAATGTTTACACAGGAATAAGTATTTTTTCTAGAGAAACAGGGAAGTATTTGCTGCATGCAGATAACAATGTTCACTTGAATTTTGTGTCATTCGAGTCTGAGACTGCGACCTTCATGCACCCACTAATTTGTTCAATAATGTTAATATAAATGTACCAATGCATCAATTATTTATTATTTCAATAAGTAAATAATATTTTATTTTACTTGAGTAAGTAAATAAAGAAATGTTAATTAGTAAATATTAAAATAAAACATATGAAAAATAAATATGAATTAAACATGAAAATAAAGAAATGTAATGTATAATTTGACAAAACTAGAAAATAATTTTTAAAAATCCCCGAAATATTATTGAAACATAAAGGCTGGAGGCTCTCACTAACGCGTTATACACGTACAAACCCTCTGGTGCTATACATATCTCAAATACATTCTCTTATACACAGTGTGCTTCAAACGTGACCATGTGCCAGCAGCATGCGCACACTCACACATATGGGTAGGCACCCGCAGTACATACAAGTTAACGTACTTATGTGCACGTAAGCACTATTGTAAGTAATAATTTTTATTTTTCTATTATTGTAATTTTTTATTTCAGTTTTTTTAGGTACAGTATAACAGATTGGATGATAGAACATTTATTTTTTACAAAAAGGCTAGGGCTTTTATAGCAGAATCTTCTTCTATGGTAGCTATAGAACCATCTTTTACTTAGTAGTCTTTAAGTTGCATCATTTCTCGTTTGATTTGCAAACGGGTCAGTTTAAGATAGCCTCTGTAACATCTACAGGTGAGTCGGCGCTAGATACCATCACTCAATCACTACTCAAATATGAACGTGTGAACAGTGAACATGCGTGTGTTAAGCAAGTGTCGCATGAACAGATGCTAGACGAGCACGTTAAGACCTGCAGTGTTTCAAAAGTGTCCCACCCATTCAAATACCCACCCACCCACCCATACACGTACATTAGCAGTTAATAACCCACCCACCCACCCATACACGTACAGTGGTATTGACCTACCCACCCACCCATATACATACAGTGGTATTAACCCATCCACCCACCCATATACGTACAGTGGTATTGACCCACCCACCCGCTCATACACGTACAGTGGCATTGGCCCACCCACCCTCCCATACACGTACAGTGGCATTGACCCACCCACCCACCCATACACGTACATTAGCAGTGTACCATTGTACACTGTATGGGCGGGCGGGTGGGTCAATACCACTGTACGTGTATGGGTGGGCGGGTGGGTCAATACCGCTGTACGTGTATGGGTGGAGGGTGGGTCAATACCACTGTACGTGTATGGGTGGGCGGGTGGGTCAATACCACTGTACGTGTATGGGTGGAGGGTGGGTCAATACCACTGTACGTGTATGGGTGGGCGGGTGGGTAAATACCACTGTACGTGTATGGGTGGAGGGTGGGTCAATACTACTGTACGTGTATGGGTGGGTGGGTGGGTAAATACTACTGTACGTGTATGGGTGGGTGGGTGGGTCATTACCACTATACATGTATGTGTATCTTCTAGTTTTAAAAGTCGAACGCTGTTTTGAATGCCTTTATAATACTGATAAAAACGTTCCGTGTGGCTTAGTCAATACCACTGTACGTGTGTCGGTGGGCGGGTGAGTCATTACCACTGTACGTGTATGGGTGGGTGGGTAGGTCAGTGCCACAGTACATGTATGGGTGGAGGGTGGGTCAATGCCACTGTACATGTATGAGTGGGCGGGTGGGTACTTGGCTCCACAAAGTTACAAGTATAGTTCGAATAAAATAACTTTGGTACTGGCGGAACGGCCTCACGCCACTGGTCTGAAATGACAAAATTCTGAGCTTTAACTTGCTGTCAAACGTAAAATAAGTAAGCAATAATTTTCAAACTAATTGTATAGTGTACACCATTTTATATTCTTTAAGGAAAAATTATGCTGGAGATTTTTCTAGAGCTAATTTGCTTTTTAAAGTGATATTTGTATTTAAAAACACGTTTTTATAAGTGAAATTGCGCGTGAGTTGTCTTTAACCTGTCACTGTTGCGAGAATAATAATAATAAAATAATGTCTTGTGGATGGATGACAGTTTGATTTATTGTGATTAGTTTGGTATAAGTCTCATTTAATAATTTTAACAGGTTAATGAGAAATTAATTTTTTTGTAAACCCTTGCAAACTCTGAAACGAAAAACGCTAGACAAAATTTTTGAGCAAACATTAACTGTGTTATTTATGTATTACTAAAATAATACATTGGTTCTAATAAAACATGTGGAAAAATAATGAAGAGTTGATGAAGTAAACTCATAGTTCGTTTACATCGAGGCTGTGTCGGACGCGTAAGGTATACTCTGCTCAAGGGAAAGTGTAGACTGAATATTCAGCCCAAGCGTAAAACAAATTCCGATCGACGATATTTTCAGGTAAGAAATGTTTCTCCAGTAATAAATAAGGTAAGTTAGTTGACTTTTGACTTTGAGGTGTGTTCGTGTTCATTTCTTTATCGATTGACAGTGCTTAGTATAGTTTAATCACTAGTTTATTTTGATTACAGTTATTTAGTTTTAGTGATATTACAATTTTTTTTATTTATATGTGACAATAATGCTATAGGATTCAGTGTATATATAATTATCAGTGTTTATTGCAATTCTAATATTTAGGCTCTTCCAAATTTTAGGTAATGTTCTATTGGTAATTGACAAGATTTGTTTGCAATGGAAGAGGCCAGAGCTGAGCCAGTGACTGTACATTGTGCGTGTGGTATCACCGCCGCCTTGTTGACAATCCAGTTTTGAAAACTCCTGAATCTTTCTTCCTAGTTCAAGAAAATTCTATTTAATACGAGAGTAAGATTTTAGTGTCACTTAAATAACACAATTAATTTAGGTTTAAACATTTGTCTAGCGTTTGTCATTACCGAGTTTGCAAAGGTTTACAAAAAAAATAATTTCTCACTAACCTGTTTGAATTATTAAATGAGACTTATACCAAACTAATCACAATGAATCAAACTGTCATCCATCCACAATACATTATTTCATTATTATTATTCTCGCAACAGTAACAGGTTAAAGAGGACTCACACGTAATTTCACTCATAAAAACGTGTTTTTAAATACAAATATCACGTTAAAAAGCAAATTAGCTCTAGAAAAATCTCCAGCATAATTTTTCCTTAAAGAATATAAAATGGTGTACACTATACAATTAGTTTGAAAATTATTGCTTACTTATTTTACGTTTGACAGCAAATTAAAGCTCAGAGTTTTGTCATTTCAGACCAGTGGCGTGAGGCCGTTCCGCCAGTACCAAAGTTATTTTATTCGCACTATACTTACTCGCAAGTATTTCCCTAGTAATTCCTCGTCAACGTTAAGTAAAAGGTTTTAAGTTATTGACTGTTTTATTCACTTGGCTGACAAGCTTTTACTTTACTCGTACTAAAGTAAATTGTAAGTAAAACATTCTATACTATTTTAACTATACAATGTTAAAATAGTATAGTACAGGGCTAACACATTCTGTATAATTGGAACTGTACGATTAGTGTTTTTTTTATTATAAATGATTTATATTAAACACTGTATTATTGTTTAAGGTCCAATTTGGTGGACCATAAGGTCATATTATGAGTGTTTAATTTTAAATAGTCAAGAATGACATTTACTGCTTCTCACATTTAACAGACAAATAATTAAAGCATTTAGTTTTTGACAAAAATCATACTATGGTCCAGAATAGTTGTTCACCTAGCAAATGGCACTTCAATAGCCGTGATATAATAATTAATACAGACTGAATCTTAAAAATAGAAAGTCACGATTTTTTTTTTTTTTTTTTTTTTTTTTTTTTTTTTTTTTTAAAGCAAAATGGCCCCTTTAACAATTCTAAAACCAAACAAACACTCTCTAAACAAGCTTACCAATATCAATCCACTCAACATCCATGCCATTGTAAGCGTTTTTCAGCTTGTTGGTGATGGTTTTCAGAGCAAATATTTGTTCATTAAGGAGGGAGTTTGGCCTGGATACATCCACCACTACTTCAGGGTTGTTCTGTTGGTTACTGAGGCCATCTCCCGTTACATCCAAAGTGTAACTGAAATACAATATTGAATTTTATTTTATTTTATACAGAGCTAAACTTTTTTTGTTAAAAAATTCATGAAGTTTGATGGTAAAGGAAGAATAATTGTCACTACCTTCAGTGAGTAGAGTACTCAGGTTACACGATGATAGCAACGCTTGGATCAGTAATGACAGAGGGAGGAAACATTAGCTACAATCTTGTTAGTATGAGTGTAAGTCAAAGCAATTATGACCGTTTTAAATAATTATTACTACCTTCAGTGAGTAGATCACTCAGGTTACACGATGATAGCAACGCTTGGATCAGTAATGACAGAGGGAGGAAACATTAGCTACAATCTTGTTAGTATGAGTGTAAGTCAAAGCAATTATGACCGTTTTAAATAATTATTACTACCTTCAGTGAGTAGAGTACTCAGGTTACACGATGATAGCAACGCTTGGATCAGTAATGACAGAGGGAGGAAACATTAGCTACAATCTTGTTAGTATGAGTGTAAGTCAAAGCAATTATGACCGTTTTAAATAATTATTACTACCTTCAGTGAGTAGAGTACTCAGGTTACACGATGATAGCAACGCTTGGATCAGTAATGACAGAGGGAGGAAACATTAGCTACAATCTTGTTAGTATGAGTGTAAGTCAAAGCAATTATGACCGTTTTAAATAATTATTACTACCTTCAGTGAGTAGAGTACTCAGGTTACACGATGATAGCAACGCTTGGATCAGTAATGACAGAGGGAGGAAACATTAGCTACAATCTTGTTAGTATGAGTGTAAGTCAAAGCAATTATGACCGTTTTAAATAATTATTACTACCTTCAGTGAGTAGATCACTCAGGTTACACGATGATAGCAACGCTTGGATCAGTAATGACTGAGGGAGGAAACATTAGCTACAATCTTGTTAGTATGAGTGTAAGTCAAAGCAATTATGACCGTTTTAAATAATTATTACTACCTTCAGTGAGTAGATCACTCAGGTTACACGATGATAGCAACGCTTGGATCAGTAATGACAGAGGGAGGAAACATTAGCTACAATCTTGTTAGTATGAGTGTAAGTCAAAGCAATTATGACCGTTTTAAATAATTATTACTACCTTCAGTGAGTAGATCACTCAGGTTACACGATGATAGCAACGCTTGGATCAGTAATGACAGAGGGAGGAAACATTAGCTACAATCTTGTTAGTATGAGTGTAAGTCAAAGCAATTATGACCGTTTTAAATAATTATTACTACCTTCAGTGAGTAGATCACTCAGGTTACACGATGATAGCAACGCTTGGATCAGTAATGACAGAGGGAGGAAACATTAGCTACAATCTTGTTAGTATGAGTGTAAGTCAAAGCAATTATGACCGTTTTAAATAATTATTACTACCTTCAGTGAGTAGATCACTCAGGTTACACGATGATAGCAACGCTTGGATCAGTAATGACAGAGGGAGGAAACATTAGCTACAATCTTGTTAGTATGAGTGTAAGTCAAAGCAATTATGACCGTTTTAAATAATTATTACTACCTTCAGTGAGTAGATCACTCAGGTTACACGATGATAGCAACGCTTGGATCAGTAATGACAGAGTGAGGAAACATTAGCTACAATCTTGTTAGTATGAGTGTAAGTCAAAGCAATTATGACCGTTTTAAATAATTATTACTACCTTCAGTGAGTAGAGTACTCAGGTTACACGATGATAGCAACGCTTGGATCAGTAATGACAGAGGGAGGAAACATTAGCTACAATCTTGTTAGTATGAGTGTAAGTCAAAGCAATTATGACCGTTTTAAATAATTATTACTACCTTCAGTGAGTAGATCACTCAGGTTACTACGATGATAGCAACGCTTGGATCAGTAATGACAGAGTGAGGAAACATTAGCTACAATCTTGTTAGTATGAGTGTAAGTCAAAGCAATTATGACCGTTTTAAATAATTATTACTTTTTAAGGTGGAGCTCCCACTCACCCTTGGCTAAATTCTCCTATCCCCAATCCTCTCACTGGTTAAATTTTTATTAGGTTGGTAGAAGAAGATTATTATTAAGGTATTAAGAGTAATTTCGATCTATAATTCCAATTATACTGATTACATTGATCGGTAATCAATAAAACTACCGATTACATGCATTCAGTATTGATTAATACCGAAATCTCCTTCTACCAACCTAATAAAAATTAAGACAGTATATTACAACTTTTCTGGTTTTTAAATTCACTTCATCATGCTAATTTACTGAAAATAATACGTCACCATTCAACATGAAGAATTTGACACTAATAGAAATATTACTAAGAGGTAAGCAACAAAACTACAAAAGTAACAAAGTACAAATTGCTGATGCTTCAGTAATATGCACGTAGCAATGAGGTGCAAATATTTGTTAATTTGCAAGCAGACTACTTTCTTGTACTATTTTCTGTTAATTTGTTTAAGTGAGCTATGCTTTCTTAAATTATTTTGTGTACAGTAATGTAAGCAATCCACCATGTACTTGAGAGGTGGCTAGTATTTCCTACAAAAAATGTGTAAAATTGATTTTCTTAAACATGATGGAATAAATTATTTTCTTCTTAAAAGTACAAGATTATAATTAACAGAAAGGTACAAAATCTTCAACAAGTAAATTGTACACATAGAGTGGTTCTGAGGCCTATCAAGGCAGTTACTGGTAAAAAAGTAAATATTGCATGGCTTTCATTGGGATAAGATGACCAATTAAGACAAAGTTACTTTGTCTGAAAGGCAAGCCCATTTTTGAATTGTGGAATTATTTGAGGTATTATTAATCTCTGCTGTTAATAGTATATAAGACGTGTGGGCGAACAGATAAAATATCTAACAATTAAATGATAGACAGTATTTCACTTACACAGGACATTTGATTAAGTTTTTTTTACCTTATGATACTTTAAAAACTTGTTATGCTTGACGTTTATGAAATATTACAAGAATAATTTTTAACAATTGCTATTTTTTTTTTTCAAACAAATTTGAAATTGTAATCAAAATACGTACTAAGTATTTCTATTGCCTAATGAACTATGCAATACAAAGATTTGGAGAGCCAGTGGCCAAGCGGTTTAAGACATCAGGACTTCGTACCCGAGTTCGATATTGTGCAGGTTCGAATCATGGCCTTGACTGTTAGTTTTTATCAGTAATATCAACTTATACTGTACTAGTTCTCCCCCTTCCTCTGTCTGATAAGGTCCCTGCAGAGATAAAGTCTATAAGATATGGGTAGTGTAATTTTAAAAAGATCGGTCTCTCCTTTAAAATAAATTTAAAAAATAAATAAATAAGGGTTTATTAACATTGTTATGGATATGATTAACACTGTTTTGTTTTCTTCTTAATATAATAACTAACCTGCCACTAGTTTGTCCATTCCAACAAGTGTCATTAACTTTGCCACTGGCAACGTAGGTATCTGCATTGCACATCTGATAGGGTAACCTAGCCCAAAACTGTTTGGTTTCCTTGACCCGTGCTCGGATATCTCGCACCAGGCGTTCAAGATCTAATCCCGTCCTCTCTCTCTGACGACCTCGGCCATTGAACTCGTCGCCACTGTTCGCCCCGCCACTGGCTCGCCGTATCCTCAGCAGCGGTGCTGCTCGACGTTGTCTCTCTCCAAGAAGTGGCCGTCCACCACAGCCACTAAATACCTGCCATAACAACAATACAACATCAGACAAGCAATAATATGGTTTTGCTTTTATTTATTTTCAATGCAACACGAGGCAGCACCTTAACTCATTAATTGGTATGCAACACCTTAAGAATTTATTTTATTAAAAATAAAATGTTTATTTAAAGTTTGCTTTACAAAATATTAATGCATTTCATTCATAGTGATGTGTGCAAAAAAGGTAAATGAACTTGTTTTTAACGCTACAAAAGTTAATTTATTGACAAACTTAATGTTTCATAAAGATAAAATAACGTAATTTTCTACAGTAATAATATGGGTACGCTAAATTCTTTCTAGCACAGTAATTTATGTAAGATTGACTCAATATTGGATCAATATAATTGAAAAATCTACTGGCCCAAAGGTACCATACTAGTACCTTTATAGTACTAGCTTCTTATTTATAGTAATTTTAGGTTAGGTTTAAGGGCACTAGGCCAAGAATTAGTATACTGGAGAGATAGGACATCAACAAACTTACCTTCACAAAAAAAACATATTTATAATAGTAAATATAAATAAAAACATCAATTTTATTGATTATACGTGTGTTATTATCTAGTTAATATTGTATGTATGAAAAAAGAATATAAAAATAAACTGTACATAAAAGTAACAAACTCAAATTAAAATAACATAAGGAATGTAAGGTGTAGGACCTCTCAAAACACAGTAAAGCACAACATTTACAATCATTTTAAAATAGGAATGCAGAGCTTAATTTTAAACATATTTTCTTTATTGATCAAATTATGAATAACTTGAAATAGTCAAGCTCATGAGCTATCCTAAAGTGCTACTCAATATTGAATAATAATAATAATTAAATTACCACACCGATAGTTGATTCATCAACTGATCTTACATGTTTCTAAATTTCATTGAAAAAAAATGGTAATAGGCTATTCTATAAGTTTATGCAATGATGATAATATTAACATTTTCAGGGGGAAAAATAAATTCCCCTAATACGTTGGTTTAAAAACCCAAAGTAACTGGGTATTTGTGGATTATGGATATTTTCCCAGAGTTTTAAATACACAAGTATATTACATCACTAGAGTCAACAGATTAGATGTTAAGCGACGGAAGAGCAGTTTTTGTAACATACAATTAATGTAGAGGAAATTGAATTTCACATTTACACTGAGCATAAAAAGCTTTGATGTATAGGATGTATCAACTAATCACATTATATGGAGCGGAAACAAGACATGGACGAAAAGTGATCAAAGCAAATACAGGCAGCAGAAATAAGAGTTTTGAGAGGAATTGAGAAGAATAATTCTCTCAATAAATCTTCTTATTATATCCCTTTCTTATAAAAGAGAAGGGATATAATAAGAAACGAAATTATCAGACAGAAGTTGAAAGTGGTAACACTACAAGAGAGAATGGAATGAAGGATATAGTGGATGGGGCATGTGAAGAGGATGGGAAATACAAGATTATTGAAGATAGCCGTGGAGAAAGAAGAATCCTGAGAGGTTAGACAAAAATGGAGGGGGCTTTGAAGGACAACTTATGAAAATGGAAACGTCAACAGACGATGATGATAAAAAGATGTTAAATAATGAATTATAAGGCCTCACAAATTTTTGCTATATCCTGTTTTTAATCATTTCTGCTAGGAAAAAAAAAAAAACACCATTGCACACCTCTTAGAATCACAGAGTGTATCATAAACAAAAAATATCTACGTAATATGTTTTGATATCATTCATTACTCCACTCAAGGATTATGTACCTATTAATTATCAATCTTGGCATTTCTTAAAATAATTTAACAGTACTTACCCTCTGTGAAACAGTGTAAGAGTTCTCTTGAAAGTTCATTACAGCATCAGATATTTTGGTATCAATTGGAGCAACTACCATCTGGATGTTGAATGGACCAATCAGACGTTCAGTTACCCTATCAATTGAATCTACAACAAATAGTGAATTTGCAACTCATACCATCTGATGTAAGAACTGATTCACATATATTTCAATTTAATATTGTTTATAACACAAACATCTTTTATCTTCTAAACTGCTTTATTATATCCCAGCATTCTACTTACAATTAAAGATATATTTTATTCATTATTAAGACGCTACTTGTAAAGAGAGGAGCGAATGAGTGTGATGAGTCTAGATGAAAGAGCCATGTATGAATAGCCTTATAGCCAGGACAACCAATGGACTTAAAGCTTTACGTTGAATCCCATAACACGTAGTATTGGTCTGATTTTCACCAAACTGTTAAGTTGTATACTCTTCCCTACGTAAGTTTGTTTGCTGAAATCAATCAGCAACATATTTGTGTATTTTGAACTTATATGTAATACAATGGTCGGTAGCATAGTTGAATAAAGTCCAGCTTCAAAAGCTAAGTTATCTGTTCAATCCTAATCAATTATTACAAATATTGAAAGAGATCAATACAGACGATAACCACAGACTGTTCATAATATCAATGACACTGTCTAAGGAATAGTCTTAGTTTGTAACAATTACTATATTCGCTCATCTACACTCATCACACTCATTCAAAATTCATATTAGCCTATATCTTGACAATCGGTGTCTCAATTATAAATAAATTTATGTTGTATGAAGTTCACCTGTATTGTATTAATTCTACGAACATTCAACCTGCATTAGTTATATATGTTTAAAAATGTCTCGCCATTATTTATCCTTTTCATCACAATGGGTTAGAGCCTGACATTAGGCAGGCAAGTGGTGCTGTTAGCATGGCTAATAGCTTCTGTAATTGGGGACAATTAGACCCTTAAGTGAGTGTTTGCATACATAGTGCTAGCCCCCTTCCCTAAGTGGCTTATCTATTAGTGCAAAGCACTTACTCATTTCCAACTTGCTTCCTTATTACCATACTTTTATTTATTCCAATTTAAAACACCGACTGATCTTATTTAGGTTAGATTAATGAACATCATGCAGATAGGTGAATTTCTTAAGGAGGCCATTTTCCAAACTGCCATGCCATCTCAGGGAAGTCCATCTAATGATCGTATCCTGTTTAGGAAACCTTGAAACAGGAACCAATATGTTTGACTTCTATCGTGGAGCAGAGCCTATCCCCTTGTACTTGACGAAAGATAATGACCAAAAAGGATATTTCTTATTCAGAATATGGTCTTTTAGACACTGACACCAAATCTGACAGCCTACACACTTATCCTACATTTAGCCTTATATATACATATCCACTAGGTATACAGTGTATACATCTGCAAATAACAAATATTTCATACAATTATAGTGGGGAAATGTGAATAATCCATTGCCACTAAATTTATTTTATGATGAGAACATAAATTAAAGGTTCACAGTTCGATCACAATCAAAATCATAGCAAATTTTGAAAGGGATCAGCTGATGACCACTGGCTGTTCATTTGTCATTTGGCTGTAAGACAATTACACTTTCTAAGGAATGGTCGCCCTTAGTTGTAACAAAGACTCCATTCGTTTATCACACGTATTTAAAATCCATATTCGCCCATACCTTGAAGATCAGTGTCTTAATAATGAATAAGTAAAATTGTTTACTGACCAACAAAGCTGTTCCAGTCATTGTTGAGTTCCGAGTAGTGAGCTAAACACCCCTTCATTACGTTGGAGCAGTAGTTGTAGCAGATGTTGACTTGCAGCCCATGGCACAGCGGACACCCGTACATCTTGGTCAACGCTCGCCCGCACTCCTCACTCAATGGCAGCTGTAAAAAAACAAACCCAGCTAGAGCAATCAAAAAAGAAATAATACAATATTTGACAGGTCAATGACCTGTCTGCAAGTTCCATCATTTCTTTCTATTTTCAACTGGTGAACAAAATTTTAAGGACAGTATTAAAAACCAGTGAATTTCAAGTTACTTATGCGACTTGATGTTTAAAATTGACGATTGTTTTTTATATTTAGGTTTTTTTTGTCTCAATGTGTTAAAAATGACATAATTGAATTACTTTATGATGCCAAATTACATCTAATTACCATATGCAAGAAAAACTTTATTATTAACATTTAAAACATACATACAATCTTTACTTCACACAATACTGTTTTTTTTTTTCTTTCTTAAATTCAAAACTCTGAACTATAGGCCTACACTTGTTATCAGCATTTTTGACTTAAAATATGATTGACTCATTAAAAAATTAAACTAACTTTAAATACCAGAATAAAATTCCTTTTTTTTAGTACGTCAGCAAAATCTAACAGACCTAATTCTATGATTTTTTTTCATTTTTATGCCAGGGAAGGACCTGATTTCTATTATATCATTTACCTTATTGGAAATGCCTCTTGATCCTGCAGGTTTTTTGGTAATTGATATACATATTATGCCATACATTTCAATATATACAATAGTACCATTTACACTAAGTGACACGGCGGCGACTTTACTATGAACTCAGGCAGCCCCATGTGGCATGACTTCGGAGTATTGCTACTTGTTCCTCATTACATTTGTCCAGTAATGTTAGTGACATCGTTTGGGATGGGAAGTGTACTACCATACACACACCTTGTTTAGAAGTGTGTGTATGGTAGTAGACCGCCTTGTTTTGAGGGTAGAGTTGATTTAAGATTAGAGCGTTGCTGACTGATTTCAAGATGTTGTCATATTTCATTTTGCTGTATTTGTCGTATTTCTTTTTTTCTTTTATTGTTTTGAAAACTATACTAGTGTGCAATTTTTTTTAAGGAGGATACTTGTCATGAATATGTTTGTATATGACAATCAGCTTGGGCTTAATTTTTGTAAATAGTACTTTTTAGTATGTCAACTGGTACTTTAGTATGTGTCTACTGTGAGTTTTCTGAGGTTTTGCTACAATGGATTCTGGGGTTTCTCTAAAATTTAATGAACTATGTGTCACTACCCTAGATTTCAAAAGAGTGGCAAAATAAGTATAAAAACTAAGAAAACTTTCAGGTTGAAGAGGCATCTCTTATTAGGTACATAAGGAAAACTTGTGATGTGGACACAGGGAGCTGACCTACACATGCTATTACACAAATACCTCAGAAAGGTCTTCTTACATTGAGCATGTTGTTGACTATATCGCTGGCAACACTGAGTGACTGAGCAAACGTCCTCGTGGCAACAAAGGAACGCTTGATCTCCACTGACAGTTTATGAGGCACATCACCGAAGGGTTTCAATTCTTTCATGTGCTCGCTCACACACATCAAGTATCTAAAAAACAGTTACAGAAGAAATAAATAACAATGCCGTGAAATGTTAAACATTTATTTCTACGGTATATTTATTTCTACGGTATAAATTAATGTCAAGGAACACAATACAATCAATTAAAATAGATTTATTATTTCTCAAGCAATAATAAAAATAGTGGTAATTGTTTAATGGATTCTAGTCACAATTTTTTTTAAACGTAATGTATAACAAGTTGGACTAAAAACAATGCATGCATTTTAAGAGTCAAAAACATAAAATTAATTTAATAGTTGCTTTCTGAATCTGGTGGATCCAGCTGAATCATCTCTGATATTGGGGGGTTTCATGCTAATTGAACAAGATACAAACTATATTGATCCTAAGTTACTAGTCTAGTTATGTTGTCACTTGTATTTATGTTCAAATAAGTAAGTGTTATGGTTTACTTATGTTCAAATATATATGCGTGAAGATGGTATTCCTTGTCACCATATCGGCGAATATTTGAATTGAACACATTTCCCACCACATAGGTTCAATGATTTCAGTGTACACTCCTGTATCCTAACCAAACTTATAAGGATATAGAGATGTTATTCTAATCTAATTTCACTTGGTAGAACAAGATCTAAAGAAAACTAAAAAAAAAAAAGTTAAAACTTTTAAGCCAACAAGATGCAATTATTGCCCACATGACATTTAGAACATTTAGAAAAGATTTGATACTATTAGACGTGTCAATTCTGATAGTTAAATAGAACTACGAGATTTAACTGTAGGCATGGGTTCTATACTCGGTCCTCTTAACACATTCGCAGCGAGTGACATAAATGACAAAGGCTGATGATGTATATCTTCAGCATTCAACAAAGGCAACTATTTTGGAACAATGGGAGGCCAGTATTGTACTGTATACTATAGATCAACAGTAACGTGGTCGGTAGTTTTTGGCGTGGAGTTTTTTTTATTCATTTTGTATGTGTGTAGTATATGGTTTTTAAAATGTATATGTTTTTATTATAAATATTAAAAGTTGTTAATAGTGTTTATAACATGGCTACCCTCCCAATGGGTTCCTTTTCAACAAAATATGAGCTTTAGTGAGTAAAAAAAAAAACTGAGTTTACAGTTCAAAGATACAACGGGAGATTCAGATTTGCTTATAACAGCTTCTGATGTATAAATAGACTGGAATAGAATGAACCGGTGGGTTGAACGTGATTAAATATTGTAAATACGTAACATATGAATTAAAAATACTGTATGAATTTGCACATGAATTGATGTTACTTGTCAATATGTAGAAATATATAAGCGTGTGGCAATGATGCCGAGCCGGGCTACGCAGCTCCTCACCACACATTTTGCGACTCCATACGCCACCGCAGCGAATGTTTTAATAATGACATTTATTAATAGTGATTAATAAATTGGCGTCCGCTCAATGGTTGCCATCGGCGTGGATACTAGTACATAAGTCAGGGCTGTCTGTTTTGGGTGGTAGTCAGGATTCAGATATCGTGAGAGTAAGAGGACTGAATATTAGGCTTGTCAATTATCTGACAATCTGACCAACACTACGTGGTTAAGATTCCACGTAAAGCAGGCAGACCAGGGCATTGGACTATTAATGTATGGAGATTATATGTAGTATCTACAATATTTATTTAACTAATACTTTACTTCTTGCTAAAAATAGTGTATCCAACAGATACTTTCTCATTTCATCAGTCATTTTTTTTTCATCGGCTTCATTAAAAAAAAAAGAAGAAGAAGAAACAATATTCTATTTGAGCTCAGACTTTGAATTCACTGTTGATAAAGTCTGGTATTTAATAAACATTAATCCAAGGGGATTATCTGAAGAACAACAAGATCACCAACGAGGTCAACCATTATAGGCTGTTAATTGATTACCATTGTCTGAGTGTTAACTGATAAAACTAACAAGAGCAATAACCCTAGCCAACATACGTATTTAAATAAAATTATGTAAAATGGCATTCAACTAACTTCCTTTATTGTAAAGAGATTCCTCAATATTATGATCCATCTGTTAATTGAACTAGTGGAAAAGAATTCAACTAGTGGAGAAAAATTAAAAACATATATTTGAAACAAGCTGTAAATAAAACTATATATTTAATGTAACTAAATGAACGTAATGTCATGCCAGAATTTTCAATACACCCACAAAAAGAAAAAAACAGTATTCGTATATATGAGACACTGACATAACTTTGGGCGAATATGAACGATTACATGAGTGTAGGATGAGTTTGGGTGACCTGTATAGTCTGGTTTGACTGTTCCTCAGAAAGGACCATTTATTAATAGCCCCAATAGCCAGGGAAATCAACTCATTAATAATGGTAGTAATTGGTATTAACTAAGCTCACCTTTCCAAGCTACAACTTAACTTCCATGTTTCAATATGCAAATCAGAATTTTTAAGTTCATTTATTCTCATGACGCCGATATGGGCTAATATGGATTTAGAAGAAATGTGATGACTGGTGAGTGTAGATGAGTAATGTAGTCATTGTTACAAACTAAGGCCGACTATTCATTAGAAAGTATCATTAATTAATGACAGGTGGTAATCAGCTGATTCCTTTCAAAATTTGTTGTGACACTGATTAGGATTGAACTGAGAACCTTTAGCTTATTTAACTGACCTTTAACCAACTAAACTACTGACCAACTTGTAAATGTAAAAGCTGGATCTAGGGTTAAAATATGTATGAGCTATTATAGAAAGATTTAGATACTTTTAAAACTTGTACATTAAAAGTGTTAAGAGTTAAATGTATACTTGGTGTTATGGAAAGATTAAACTTGCTTACGATACTTTATTTAACATAATTTTTATGGCTACATTTTTTCGGTTGGATTTTTTGATTTAGATCGATGTATTATGATTGAAAAACAGAAATTAAAGGATGTGTACAATGAAATTTGATCTGACACAACATATTCATAATAACTAACTTATGATAATCTCTAATGCATTTCTTTGACAATGATAACGGTAGTTAATCTTACCTGTCGTCAAATCGGTAATGAGCGTTAATAACAGTGAACATCTTCTGATACAGCGTGTTAAAGAAGGTGTCCATTGTGTCAGCGAGGTCCACCTTGCCTTTGGCATAGTAGTGCTCTAGCTCCTCAAACAGATCCGTGAAAACAAATGAGTTCTGCTCGTAGATTATACCATATGTGCGCTTGAACATGTCATGGAACCCTCCCTTAGCTGTCGCCAGCAGCTCCTTGAAGAAGTCTGCAACATCAAGTTGGACAATATTTATAACCAACAAATGTAAAAGTAATTGTTGGTTAAATCAATCATACCACTCAAAAATTGGTTTATTACATTTCACTACTATTTTAAATACAAATGTTTCACCTTTTTTAGAGTAGTTACGTTCCATCAGGCTTAAATTTACACAAAAACGTAACACCATACTTACTAGTCAGATTGACAATACTCATCTTATTTGCCGTGTCTACAAGACAAACCATATCTGTCAACATAACAATTTCAATCAGGAACAAGGCTTTGTAACTGGATTCCCTGAATAACATATCTAATATGGTACTTGTTGATATGTCAACAAACAGTCCTTACAAACAAACCCACCCACTTAATGTACATCTTAACAGGTCTTCTCATCCACTCAACATAAATCTTGATGGGCCCTTACAGCCAAATTAGCACAGGTATTTATTGATGGGCCTACACGCAACAGAACATACCTTGACGGATCAATACCAGATGTGTTGTCATGTGTGGGTAAAAAGAAGGCTCATATAGTCTTGTGTAAATAGAAGGAAGGCCTTCTAAAGTTATGGATGGATAGCAAAGAGGGCTCGTCAAGTCATGAATAGATCATGAGTAAAAGTTGATTATGGGTTTAGTCAAATTATATTCATGGGTAAAAGTCATGTGTATACAGGAGGGAGGGCTCATAGTCATGTATAGATATGAGAGAGGACTCGTCAAGTCATGTGTAGGTGGGAGGAAGGGCTCGTCAAGAAGTGCAAGAGATGGGTGGGTAGTAGGAAGGGCTCGTCAAGTCATGTGAAGGTAGGAGGGAGGACTCGGCAAGTCATGTGTAGGTAGAAGGGAGGGCTCGTCAAGAAGTGCAAGAGATGGGTGGGTAGTAGGAAGGGCTCGTCAAGTCACGTGTAGGTAGGAGGGAGGGCTTGTCAAGAAGTGCAAGATATGGGTGTGTAGTAGGAAGGGCTCGTCAAGTCATGTGTAGGTAGGAGGGAGGACTCGGCAAGTCATGAGTAGGTAGAAGGGAGGGCTTGTCAAGAAGTGCAAGAGATGAGTGGGTAGTAGGAAGGGCTAGTCAAGTCATGTGTAGGTAGGAGGGAAGGCTCGTCAAGTCATTTATAGGTAGGAGGAAGGGCTCGTCAAGAAGTGCAAGAGATGGATGGGTAGTAGAGAGGACTCGGCAAGTCTTGGAGTTGGGAGGGATAGCTCACAAAGTCATGTGGGTTGGAGAGACTGTTAAGTGGTGGGGAGTCGATGGGAGGGAGATCGTCTAGTCGTGTGTGAGGGTGAAATCGTCATATAGGTGGCAAGGAGATATTGTTAATCCATGAGAAGACTTCTGACTTTCCCATCAAATTGTATTCTTGGGTAAAAAGACGATTATGGGTTAAAAAAATTCTGTTGTGATATTTTTATATATGAAATAAACTGTATTCCCTTGTCAACACCTAAATACTACAAATAACTGCGTAATTTCTAACAAATCACCAAAAGTTATTTTTGTACTTGTACGTATACGACATCATCTTGTAGTACAAATGTTGTGATTTCTACATTACTTGGTCTTCCAAGTAGTCACTGACATCAAGAGAGCACAATCGTTAGATTAATCTACAGATCAGCAGCTCACCCAACATATTTAAATAATTACTACTGCTCATCCATACGCCCTGTCTGTAGCCTTGTTACCCTCTAACAACTGACTATCAGTATTACTGAATTATGTCTTATAAGAATATGTGACATATTCTTGACCAACTTGGATTTAAACCGTAATCAATATGTGTTATAACCATGTTGATGATGCCATAGGGGTTGAATTGATACTTCTTAGAACCCCTGGGGTGGTTTCCTGATGGAATTTCAAAATAAATATAGGCCTATGTGTTAACCAGAGACCTAAGAATGTTCTTGCAAAATCTCAGGTGAATGGGTTCAGTAGTTTTTCCGGGAACGAGTAAAACACACACACACAATTTAGTAGTCTGGTTACTAAGTGAGTTCAACTGTTCCTCAGAAAGGCCAATTTATTAATAGCCCAACAGCCAGGGCAACTAAGGGACCTACGGCTTTACGTGGAATCCGAACCACGTAGTGCTGGTCTGATTTTCAGCTAATTGACAAGCCTGATACTCAGTTATCTCCCCCACACAACATCCGCGCAATGATTACCACTCAACATGGGCACCCAATTAAATTCATTTAAATTCAATTAAACTTTATTTGAAATAAATATTACAAAAATTATGATTATAAAAATCGTCACCTAATTGGTTAAAATCAAATGAGTTAGTAGTATTTATTTACAATTGTATATAATATAAATATAAACAATTACTGCTGGGTTACAGCACTGCGCCACCAGTGCCGACTCCATTGTATGTCAATGGTTGCATCTTTAGGGAATTTCATTTTCTCAATGTGTCTTAAACTGAAATTTTATTTCTTTTGTTCTATTTATTCTTATTTAATTTTGTTTTCTTATTTACTGGGTATTATTTTTCATTTTGTGGAATTTTACATTTAATTGACTATTATGCAGCATCAGCTAAGCATTTCTTAATTTTATCTTGAATTTATTACAGTTTTTCTTCTTTTTTTTAAATTTCAGGTAAAACCCTAAATATTTTTGGTCTCATGTTCTTTTTTCTTTACACTAGATTATGTGTGGGGTATGATGTGAATTTTATTTCTTCTATTTTAATTACGTATATGTATCTGAAAACTATCATTATTTTTGTTGTTTTTTTTTTTATGAATTAAACACTGTGTTGTAAACGTATTGTCTATATACTGTGAGGATTTTCAAGTTTTTGAAAAAACTGTTACACGATCCAACTTTAATTTGTTTGTGATTCTTATGGCTCCTTTTGTAGTTCAAGGACTTGACCAAGACTTTGTTTACTTGTTGTGCCATATAAGCAATTACCATAAGAAATATCTGAATGTATATATCCATAATAAATTGTTTTCATGTTTTTTTTATATATAATAGGCCCAACATTGTTCACAAATCTAAGTAGAAAGACCCACATCCTACATACTGAACACAAATGATAAAGAAATTTCATTTTATCTAGAGCAGATTCATTAGTAAGAGTAAACTCTTAGAATTACAATTGTGACACATTAATTTCACTTCGAAACAGAAATGAACTTCTTTGTACTGTAATATTGACAGCTGACAAAGTTGTAAATCTTAACAAGGGACCTGAGACTTTGTTTGAGTTGAAATTACACAGAATCTCAAGCACACTTTGTTTTACATGAATAACTTTCGCAAAGCGCACTAATTATTGTTTCAAAAGAATTGTATTTATGGTAATTTATTTTTAGAGGTAAATCTAAATATTCAGACAAGTTTTATCTGTGTCTTTGTAATACGACAAATTGGATGTTACAAATAAAAAACATATATTCGCAATTTTTTAGAATGTATTGTGACATATACTGGTTTTTATTTCCTAGTATGGGACACCAGATCTTCACTTGTGGCAGTTAACAGTTTTAGCGACTTTCTGAAATAGTGAAGGACAATTTGTGATGTACTTCACACAATTTTGTACCCACATATTTTTGTGGACAAAATAAAGTGAATACAATATTAATTATTACTCTTTCCAATAAAACCCTGAAACAACAGTGACAGCACTAAACTTGCGATTACAAAACATCCATTTTATTCGTCCTTTTCTTTGACAAAAGATGGTCACAACAGTATTTATACAGCTGGGCTAGTAGAGTAGAGTGACACTAGCGCTACCTATGTGGGGCAGATGTCTGCGGCGATCAGCTGACCCCAGCGAAGAGCAGCTGTTGATGTTGGCTGTTGGCCGCTATTAGCATAACCTCCATCTTCGTCGAGGCGGTAAGATCAAAGACATCCTCGCCTCTAAAGGTAGATCCTTCCATGTCCCTCTTTGAGACCGGCTTAGATCAAATGCGGTTCATACTCACTTGTTATTACATTAATTACGCCCCACTTTTCACGTGTTTAATGAAACGGAACCTAACGGGGGAGTTCCGCGACTGGACATTGTACTAAAACGAGTTTTAGCTATTCTTAGAAATCCTTAAACAACTGTAGCAATGTTTGTATTCAATGGTTGTAGTTGTGTGTAAAAACTACCCTTTTACGTGTAGAGTGGGTGGTTGGGTCAATGTACGTGTATGGGCGGGTGGGAGTCTATAGAAAATAAGTTTACATTGTATGATGTATGTGCAATAAATTACAACCATTAAGCCTGAATGCGTTTCAGAAGTGCAAGGAGACCCTCAAGCAATACACAATCAAAACAAAAACTCTCAACCTGAAGATAATAGTCTAAGTATTATTACGAGAAGGAATTATGTTATTTAATAGAAAAAGAATCAAAACAGAGCCACACGTTTACAGCGGTACAACTACACCCAATACGTTCGACTGCTACCCCGCTACATTCTCACATATATAGATAATCGGCACTTTGTTATACTTATATGACCAAATTCACGCTTTTCTAAGTCTAAGCCCCCTTCTATATACTTGTCCTCTCCCTCCTACCCGATTTCTTGTTTTTTTCTGCATGTGGAAGGCAATAATTATGGTGTTTATACTGTATAATGTTTCGACTAGACATGAGCGCGCGTAGTGGCATTTCAGTGTTGCTCTGACGTGCGGTGTTGCCAAGAATACTGCATTTGACAAACGACAGAAAATAATTAATTACTTGCTGAAGCAAAAATCTGTTTGACTAGGTATTTTCAATTGGTTAGAACAAAAATACGACAGCACAATATGTAAATAATGATCAGAAAAACTAAACAATAGGAAACAATAATGTAAATCCACGATCATGTTTACTAACACTCAAATTCACAATATCTAATAAGTAGGTTATAAAACAGACGCTTTCAAAGGAATGAAACGTGGCAAAACTGCAAACGTAAAGCCGTTGCTCTATTGTAGTTGCGGCTGGCTTACTTTGTCACGCCATTGATTGTAGCATTCCCAAACTCCTCTTAGTTCTGGCATTTGCTGAAAGAGCACTCTCAAGTCAATTCGGTACATTCCGTTAAGAAATCTCCATAGTCATTGCTAATCTAGTAAAGGCAGATGGACTAAGCTGATCGTAAGAATGTCACCTTACTTTAATCGACATGGACCATTTCTTCAACTTTCAAAACTATAGTTCTACGTTTATTTTACTACTAATATGTTCATTCAACCTCTTTCTACTCCACAATATACTTCCTTCTCTAGCACATTACTGTAACTGCTTTCATATTACATTCCCGACGGTGTACCCGTTTACGTCAACTGAACATTTAAACACTTTTTAAAGTCTATAGCTTTCTTTTAGCGCAAAATAGTAATTTTTTAGCAAAAAACAGCTAAATTACGAACGATGATTCAAATATATTTGTAAAGTTGGAATAAATGAATGAACTTACCAATGTTCATTATGAACAAAGAATCGTTAAGTACACGCTGTAGTATCTGTAAAAACGGACTTACACCGCACGTATTCATATATATATATATTTTTTTATTTATTTATTTTTTTTAACGCCTTGTCCGCCCTTTGGAGTCACAACCCAATTCCTCTAGTAGATAACATTGCTGGTGACAGCCGTTATCAAACATCCTGACTGCTACATTGTCGATAATTATAAAGTCTATAAGGTAGTGCAACGCTCCTTGTCACACGTGACGTAATGAATTAAAACCCCGTATAGCGTGTCGTATCACTTGTATGAAGGGAGTGGGCGACATGAACTGAGCAGAAGTGAAGTGTGGGGTGGAAAGCCCTACGAGGTGACGTGCGTGTCAGAAGTAGTGGGCGCCGTGCTAGCTAACAAGCCGGCAACCCGCAGTACACCACACCACCACTTCAGTTCTAGTACAAGCGGTTGCACTTCCACCCCTCGTCGTACCACGACGTGCAGTAGTTCCTAGCTTTCTATACAGTACATCCATGATAGGCAAGTCTTTAATGTACCTGATATTTTAATATTACGAGTGAATCTTTTTTTAGATTATGTTCACAGCAGTGCTGAGAGGGTTGTCTGGACAGTCAATCACGAAGTATACAAACAGCTGGCTGGAAAATTATTTTAAACTTCCCCGTTAACAACTAAACAAATTAGGTTATACATATCGACAGCCCTTGCTTCGCAACAGGATTGTTCTTTGCGGTTGCTTACCCTTCCTACGTGGTTCTCTCTCTCTAAGCCATGATTTAACTATAAAAGCTCAGCCTGCTGACGTTGTCATATACAGCAAAGGTTTATATCCTAGAAAATCCTATACTTAAGGGGGATGCAAAGTAGAGCAATCATACCAGTTAGTTCAAAAAGGACCTTCAAAAATTTACAATGAAAACAAAATTAGCCAAGATTTTATGTAATGTTTATGATTGTTGTATTAGCTGTTTGAAATAAATTAAATTTATTTCAATCTTACTATTTTGGAGAAAAGAAAACTTTGAGGCGCTGTGTCTACTTTTGAGAAATAAAATTTCGAGAAATCCTTTCTTAGTGGGTCTCGATGATTCAACAGCTAACTTACCTCCGAATTCAATCAAAATCTCTTTAGTGGTTCCACAGATTTCGTAGTGAGTGAGTACGTCATATCTGTATTAGATATATAATAAGTTTAATAGCAGTAATACAAAGTACGTAGTATTCCAACTTCATAAAATAACGCAGCAATTAAAGACATCATTACTTTCAGATGTAGATAGAATAATCTGACCAAAACCAATGAATACACATCCATTCATTACTAAAACGCCAAAAACAAATTGTGATAAGTATTTATGCCCTGTGGAACAACGACTAACCCTTAACAATGTGAAGATAAAGTCAATTGGGCGCAGTGAACAGCCATAAATCGTAAAGGGGTGACACGACGGGAATTACAACAAGAGTGGGTTCTCCACGGAGCAGCCGTCGCCATTACCTGGCCAGGCCAGTACAATGGTGGTGCTATCTGTGAGCATTCATCGGCATCTCACACACTCATATCGCAATAACATTCCTGCCTGGCGGGGACACTGTTCCACAATGGGGACTACCTGAAACGTAAAATTGGTCTCCACAATCTAAAGCACAAAACTGTTGTTGTCATAGAAAATACGTTCAGTATAGAACTGCTGGTTAAAATCGTTCACAACTAATTGTTTTCTCTGTAATATTTATAAATCTTAATTTTAGTAGTTTACTGTTAGGCCTACAATTATTTATGTTTCCAAGGAGGATGTATTGACTATTGATGTTAAGACAATCTGTGTGAACGACTTGGATTATTCATGGAATAATGGTTTACTTGTGTATGGTGCAATTTATGTGCCCAATACGTTCTAACTGTTATGACGTTGTCATTTGAGTCATTTGACGCCAATCGTCAACCTACCGGGAAAATAAATAAGGTTTTACAATTTGTATATGAAATAGAGAAATTAGTATTTGTTACAAACTAAGACAACAATCCCTAGAGTAAATAGACATTGACATAGCGTATTAATCACCAATACGTCAAGATCAACAAGCCAATAAAAAATTAATAAAACCGTAATAATTATGATTGATTGAGGTAGAAATAGGGAGAGTTGACGTTGCTGGCTGTTATGTTTTGGTTCATACCTAAATGAGATAAAGCAGTTGGATTGTTTATGACATGTTGTGTGTAAGTTCTATGTACACCATGCAGGACTTTGTGTATGTGCGTGCGTGTGTAGTTTGTATGTATGTGATGTATATACTTAAGAATGTGCAGCTGTGTTTATTTTTAGAGTGAGCCAGTGCGTGCATTACGTATTATGTGTGAGTGAGTGAGTTCAGCAAGCATTCGGTACATGCCGCTTCGCGCTTGTTAAAATAAAACTTTTAGTTAGCGTTTGTTGTATGATATAAGTTCATAGGTTTGTGAGTCTGCAGAGGCTGTCGGCCATGTTGGTTCTAATCCCACAAGAACAATGTTATTTTCGAACCGGACATACAATCACACGTATCCAAATTAAACGGTTATTTTTGTAAGGACTTTTTCGAAACAAATTTTATTTGATCAAGAATGAAATTGCACGTTGAAATTGCTTTGCGAATTCCCAATTTTTTAATAGAAAAATATATTTAAAGTATATTTATTTGAAGTTTTTATTTTCACATATTTTTTCAAAACGGCGTATGTATTCAAAATATCATAAGCAAACCCAATGCGCGATATGATAACGTTTAAAATGACACCTCATACACAACTTTTGGTCAATAAATAACGTAAAAATATGGATTCGCAAATAACATTGTACTTATAGGATTAAAACCAACATGGCCGACAGCATCAAATGTTATATAATATATAGATTCAAAATTATGATTGATGTAAATAATATTATTTTATTACATTCGCCACCAAAGCATAGCTGTATCAGGTCAGTAGGCCTGATGAGTAATTGAAGTAAATTTTAATTGACCATTATTGATATACATCTTTGAAAGAATACTATAATGGGCCATCAAGTGATACAACTTTCAAAATAAAAGCTGACCATGCGAGAAAATGTTTGGGGAAATAAGGGTAGGTTGAATATTCATCAGCCTATTGTCCACGACATTTGGTGGAGGGTGCGCCTGCCCCAGCCAGCCACCCGGGTCCAAATGTATGTGTCCGACATCGGGGATACAGGCCACGGTCACGTGGGCTGTACTCCCTTGTTCCCACGTACAATAAGCACTTTTCTGTACTGTACACCAAATAGAGCAACTTTCAAACAATTATTACGCTCAAACATAAACGCGAACATAGAATTTTGGCAAGCCAGTATGAAAAAAACCATTTTGCCAATCATGTCCAATTAAATTATTTATACATTTATTTTTACTTGAATAAAATGTTCAACAATATATGACTAGGGGACACTCCTGCACGCTTCACGTGCCAAAGCCGTCACTCAATTGGTCGGTCGGTCTAACCTCGGCTTCGGTAATGCCTATTGATGGTAAGATTCACTTGCTGCGCTCGTGACACGTCAGCTTTCGGACTCGGTCTTGTTACTTTTGCCAACTAGTTTAAATATCTCCATGTTATTCTTATGGCCATAAAACATTCTTAAGCGATTCCCCAGTCCTTCGGGGTGAAAATAATTAAAAAATTAATATACCTTATATGTTCAATTACGAATAGGGCCAAATTGTTTGGCATCTTGAACATTGGTTAACAAGTAAGGGATGAGTTGCGTTACAAAAAACGCGGCGTCACATATTAATTGTAAGGACGTTAGATAAATGTTTGAAAAACGATGACCACACATCTAGGAGTGACCTGCGAGAGACCGACGATGACGAGGTCCGACGTGTGCTTCGTCGAGCGTGTGATAGCTCCGAGTGGATAATGTCTTCATAGCTCTAACTGGACCGCTTAGCGTGAAGTGAATGTGAAACACCTCACGCCGCCGCCTCACCGTATCATTGCAATTTCACACGTACGGTACTACGTTCTTCAAATTAGACAAGAACAACGAACATTGACTGTATGATTCCTCCGCCAGTTGGCATGTGTAATGTACGTTGATAGCTAATTAATCAAGTATATTTATTTCACAAAATGGTTCCTCTACTAAGGGAAAATGATTGAAATGCCTAGATTGCATCACAGAAAACAAAGAGGTCGCTTTCTTATGACCACAGCGAAGATTCAGTGGCAGTTACTATTACATATATTATTACAACTAATGTACATATTTATATATCGTAGGAGATCTTGAGGGTTTGGGGGAATAAGAGAGGGAGTGACAAGGTGCTGGTCTTACCATCGGCACGGAAAACTGGAGAACTAACTACTCGACACATATTCAGCGACCTATGATTATAGTGGCCTCGTAGGTTTTGTTGCACATTCCTGTGGCTTGCTGTTCCCTCCATTAGATATTCCCTTATCCATATGCCATATAACGCCTAACATTAACTTCTAGGGTCAGTGCCAGCAGCAATCCTCCCCATGACGACTGCGTAGGCTGTAGCATGTCACAGCTCAGGAGCGCTGCACGGGTATGTTTATGTGCTACCATTGAATTTACTCTACAGAGTGTACTACAAATTTGCACAGACGGTAGAAACAGGGATGTCTGATCATTTGGGCCAGGTAATAAGCTTTAATTGTCTAACTACTGTAGAAAAAGCAGATACAAATATGTCTGTAAGCGTCACTTTTCAAAGACAAGTATACAACATTTCAAATAAAAAATATCAAATATTTCCTGGCCCGATATTTTTAATATACAGTTTGGAGCAGGATAATGTTAACTATCTTCATAAGAATTTCCTGTAAAACAATCAAGGAAAGTTAATAATAGTAAGTGGTCAAAAAATTGGATGACCAATTTTTTTGAGTTTGAGAATTTCTAATACAAGAAAGAGGGAACTGCATAATTTATCTAGAATATCAAATAATCAAGTGTTTTTAAAATATGTACGAACCTATAAAAATATCTTTAAGAAGAGTGTAAGATTGGCTAAGTTAAAATAAAATAGTTCATTTATCTCTAATTCATGCAACAGACCTAAAGCTGTATGGAGTGTTGTAAGGAGGGAAATTGGTAAAACTTGTCGGGGCGTTCATAATTTATAACAAGGAAGAAATTAAGAACAAAAAGTTGATTGCATCTTTATTAAACACGCATTTTATTTCAGTTTGTAGCACTTTGCAGGTTAAAGCTAATTTTCACGAAGCTATAAAATGTATCCCACATAATTTGAAGCCTCCGGAAAACTTAATAGCTTTTGATCTCACAAATTAAAAAGAAATTCTTGGCATTTTAAAGTCATTGAAACCAAAGAAGTCAGCGGGTTGGGATGACATACCACAATTCTTTTTAAAATTGTGTGCTGAAACACTCTCCAGGCCACTTGAATTTTTGGTTAAACGGTCGCTTTAAGACGGGGTCTTCCCCGAACTTAAAAAAATATTCACTATAAAACCAATTCTTAAAAAACAAAATAACTTATCAATAGACAACCTCCGTCCAGTCTCTCCTATATTCATTTTCAAAGGTATTTGAAAGAATCGTTTTAAATAGATTATATATAATATTTTGATAGAAATAAAATGTTTCACTCTCATCAATTTGGATTTTTAAAGGGTAAAAACACTTGTAACGCCATTTTTGAGTTTTTTCTGCAATGTCTAGTGCCGTGGATGGGTTGCACCACACTAGACATCCACTAGTGTAGGTGCCTTTTGTGACCTGTCCAAGGCATTCCACTGTGTGGACCACAACGTCCTGGTTGGAAAACTGTGGTCTTATGGCATAAGAGAAGTGGCACTTGATTTGATTGCTTCTTACTTGCACAATCGCCGACAAAAAGTTGTGATTGATTCAGAAGCAGAGAGTGAATTTCAAGTAATGACTTCAGGAGTGCCTCAGGGCTCAATATTTGGCCCTATTTTCTTCCTCATTTATGCAAATGATCTCCCTGAGGTCACTTCTAGTGGGGAAGATGGTTCTCTCCGCTGACGACAACCTCTTTCATTGTGTCACATAAAAACAGAAACATCCTTTCAAAACAACTTTCGCAACAATTAATTCTATTAAATAACTGGTTCAATGAAAATGGCCTTCATTTAAATCCAAACAAGTCATATTTCATAAACTTCCAAATCAACCGTATTAACTGTATTTAAATAATGCATCCTTTCTGTCACCAAATTTCAACACTGTCACATCCACGAGATTTCTTGGTTTGGAAGTGGATTCTAGCCTAAATTGGCGTCAGCATATTAATCAATTGCTCCAAAAGCTTAGCAAAAATGTTTACGCTATTTTAACTCTCTCCACTATTGTAGATCTAAACACCGTAAAACAAGTTTATTTTACATATGTTCATTCCCTGATTACATATGGACTGTTATTTTGGGGAAGTTCTGAATCATCTAAGGATTTCTAAAACAAAAGAAAATAATTAGACTCATGACAGGCTCTATTCACAATGTCTCTTGCAGGAAATATTTCCAAATTTTAGATATTCTTCCTCTGCCATCAACTTACTTTTTCCAGTCTTTTCTTTTTGGGAAGTCAAATTATGAGAGATTTTCTAATGCTAGAAACATTTCCATTTTGTAGTATCCTATTCATCAAACAACTTTTCTCGAAAAGTCCCTTTTTACTCATGTGCAAGACTATACAATCATCTACCAGTTGAGTTAAAAGGCCTGGATGATTATAAGAAGTTTAAGAAGATGCTCTTTAAATATCTAATCTCAAACTGATTTTACAGTGTCTCAGACTACCTGGATTCCACGTCGGGACGGGTGGTTTACCAGAAGCAAAAACTGCTTATTTGGTGTATATATTTTTAGCTGCTCATCTATGTTTGTTATAGATTTATTGTTGTTTTATGTTGTTTTATTTCACTGTTGTAACTTAACAAGTCATCTGCCTAGCTATATTTTAGCGTATAAGGTGTCTTTGACTAGTATACATAAAATTAAAAAAAAATAAAATAGAAAAAAATAATGGTACAGTCTACTGTAGGTTACGGTTACAGACAACGAAATTAACTCTTTTATTTTGTGCCTACGGTATGGGCGTGTAGCTGTGATGTATAGCACGGGTGTTTAGTATACAAGCTGTGATGTGCACCAAGTACGAGTGTGAACAACTATGCGTATGGCACGGGTATGTTCAACTGTGATGTAGGCTACAGCACGGGTGTTTTGTTTACAAGCTGTGATGTGCACTCAGTACGAGTGTGTACAACTGACGTGTATGTCACGGGTATGTTCAACTGTGATGTAGGCTACATCACGGGTGTTTTGTTTACAAGTTTTGATGTGCACTCAGTACGAGTGTGTACAACTGACGTGTATGTCACGGGTATGTTCAACTGTGATGTAGGCTACATCACGGGAGTTTTGTTTTCAAGCTGTGATGTGCACTCAGTACGAGTGTGTACAACTGTCGTGTATGTCACGGGTATGTTCAACTGTGATGTAGGCTACAGCACGGGAGTTTTGTTTTCAAGCTGTGATGTGCACTCAGTACGAGTGTGTACAACTGACGTGTATGTCACGGGTATGTTCAACTGTGATGTAGGCTACATCACGGTGTTTTGTTTACAAGTTTTGATGTGCACTCAGTACGAGTGTGTACAACTGTCGTGTATGTCACGGGTATGTTCAACTGTGATGTAGGCTACAGCACGGTGTTTTGTTTACAAGTTTTGATGTGCACTCAGTACGAGTGTGTACAACTGTCGTGTATGTCACGGGTATGTTCAACTGTGATGTAGGCTACAGCACGGTGTTTTGTTTACAAGTTTTGATGTGCACTCAGTACGAGTGTGTACAATTGTCGTGTATGACACGGGTATGGTCAACCGTGATGTAGGCTACAGCACGGGAGTTTTGTTTACAAGTTTTGATGTGCACTCAGTACGAGTGTGTACAACTGTCGTGTATGTCACGGGTATGTTCAACTGTGATGTAGGCTACAGCACGGTGTTTTGTTTACAAGTTTTGATGTGCACTCAGTACGAGTGTGTACAACTGTCGTGTATGTCACGGGTATGTTCAACTGTGATGTAGGCTACAGCACGGGAGTTTTGTTTTCAAGCTGTGATGTGCACTCAGTACGAGTGTGTACAACTGACGTGTATGTCACGGGTATGTTCAACTGTGATGTAGGCTACAGCACGGTGTTTTGTTTACAAGTTTTGATGTGCACTCAGTACGAGTGTGTACAACTGTCGTGTATGTCACGGGTATGTTCAACTGTGATGTAGGCTACAGCACGGTGTTTTGTTTACAAGTTTTGATGTGCACTCAGTACGAGTGTGTACAACTGTCGTGTATGTCACGGGTATGTTCAACTGTGATGTAGGCTACAGCACGGTGTTTTGTTTACAAGTTTTGATGTGCACTCAGTACGAGTGTGTACAACTGTCGTGTATGTCACGGGTATGTTCAACTGTGATGTATAGCACGGGTGTTTGTTTACAAGCTGTGATGTGCACTCAGTACGAGTGTGTACAACTGTCGTGTATGTCACAGGTATGTTCAACTGTGATGTATAGCACGGGTGTTTGTTTACAAGCTGTGATGTGCACTCGGTACGAGTGTGTACAACTGTCGTGTATGTCACAGGTATGTTCAACTGTGATGTATAGCACGGGTGTTTGTTTACAAGCTGTGATGTGCACTCAGTACGAGTGTGTACAACTGTCGTGTATGTCACGGGTATGTTCAACTGTGATGTAGGCTACAGCACGGGTGTTTTGTTTTCAAGCTGTGATGTGCACTCAGTACGAGTGTGTACAACTGTCGTGTATGTCACGGGTATGTTCAACTGTGATGTAGGCTACAGCACGGGAGTTTTGTTTTCAAGCTGTGATGTGCACTCAGTACGAGTGTGTACAACTGACGTGTATGTCACGGGTATGTTCAACTGTGATGTAGGCTACAGCACGGGAGTTTTGTTTTCAAGCTGTGATGTGCACTCAGTACGAGTGTGTACAACTGTCGTGTATGTCACAGGTATGTTCAACTGTGATGTATAGCACGGGTGTTTGTTTACAAGCTATGATGTGCACTCAGTACGAGTGTGTACAACTGTCGTGTATGTCACGGGTATGTTCAACTGTGATGTATAGCACGGGTGTTTTGTTTTCAAGCTGTGATGTGCACTCAGTACGAGTGTGTAAAACTGACGTGTATGTCACGGGTATGTTCAACTGTGATGTATAGCACGGGTGTTTTGTTTACAAGCTTTGATGTGCACTCAGTACGAGTGAGTACAACTGTCGTGTATGGCACGGGTATGTTCAACTGTGATGTAGGCTACAGCACGGGAGTTTTGTTTTCAAGCTGTGATGTGCACTCAGTACGAGTGTGTACAACTGTCGTGTATGTCACGGGTATGTTCAACTGTGATGTAGGCTACAGCACGGGAGTTTTGTTTAAAAGCTTTGATGTGCACTCAGTACAAGTGTGTACAACTGTCGTGTATGTCACGGGTATGTTCAACTGTGATGTAGGCTACAGCACGGGAGTTTTGTTTTCAAGCTGTGATGTGCACTCAGTACGAGTGTGTACAACTGACGTGTATGTCACGGGTATGTTCAACTGTGATGTAGGCTACAGCATGGGAGTTTTGTTTTCAAGCTGTGATGTGCACTCAGTACGAGTGTGTACAACTGACGTGTATGTCACGGGTATGTTCAACTGTGATGTAGGCTACAGCACGGGAGTTTTGTTTACAAGCTGTGATGTGCACTCAGTACGAGTGTGTACAACTGTCGTGTATGTCACAGGTATGTTCAACTGTGATGTATAGCACGGGTGTTTGTTTACAAGCTATGATGTGCACTCAGTACGAGTGTGTACAACTGTCGTGTATGTCACGGGTATGTTCAACTGTGATGTAGGCTACAGCACGGGAGTTTTGTTTTCAAGCTGTGATGTGCACTCAGTACGAGTGTGTACAACTGACGTGTATGTCACGGGTATGTTCAACTGTGATGTATAGCACGGGTGTTTTGTTTACAAGCTTTGATGTGCACTCAGTACGAGTGTGTACAACTGTCGTGTATGGCACGGGTATGTTCAACTGTGATGTAGGCTACATCACGGGTGTTTTGTTTTCAAGCTGTGATGTGCACTCAGTACGAGTGTGTACAACTGTCGTGTATGTCACGGGTATGTTCAACTGTGATGTAGGCTACAGCACGGGAGTTTTGTTTTCAAGCTGTGATGTGCACTCAGTACGAGTGTGTACAACTGTCGTGTATGTCACGGGTATGTTCAACTGTGATGTAGGCTACAGCACGGGAGTTTTGTTTTCAAGCTGTGATGTGCACTCAGTACGAGTGTGTACAACTGACGTGTATGTCACGGGTATGTTCAACTGTGATGTAGGCTACAGCACGGGAGTTTTGTTTTCAAGCTGTGATGTGCACTCAGTACGAGTGTGTACAACTGACGTGTATGTCACGGGTATGTTCAACTGTGATGTAGGCTACATCACGGGAGTTTTGTTTTCAAGCTGTGATGTGCACTCAGTACGAGTGTGTACAACTGTCGTGTATGTCACGGGTATGTTCAACTGTGATGTAGGCTACAGCACGGGAGTTTTGTTTTCAAGCTGTGATGTGCACTCAGTATGAGTGTGTACAACTGACGTGTATGTCACAGGTATGTTCAACTGTGATGTATAGCACGGGTGTTTTCAACTAAATAATTAACTGTTACTTAAATTTTCTCTGTTATCTGTAAAACCCAGAATAATTACAAGATTTTCGCAGTTTGACACTGAGACATTCCAGATAATTTAACTTCAATACAGCGCCTAAAAGCAATATTTAACTAAGTATTTAGACACGATTCTTCAATGTTTGCGTCTGCACAGATAAGTATTTCTGAGACTATACACTACACCCAAAGTGTATGGGCCAGTTTGCTAGTGCCTACGCTGAGTTGGTAATGGTAACATTAATTGAACATGCCAATAATAGAGCCCCCTCCAGGGCCTCAAAGGCCTAAACCACCCCTCTTCACCCCCCCATCACTTGTGTTTCCTCCGAACTCCTACAACCCAATTATCTAACATTTATCGACATCCCCTACTACCTCCTTTACACTGGAATTTCATTATTTTCTCTCTCAAACTTTGTTCTTTTTTTATTGGCCCTGGCTAGGTTTTGTTCTCAGATCCCTCTATCCCCATTTCATCCCCCTTCAGATTTTTATAATTGTATTGCAATGCATTATTATTACATTCGAGAAATTTAAAGCTATTTGGAGTTCCACGTTAAAAACTAGTTAGACACGTTAGGAGTTTTAGGTTTTCATTATCATTAGTAATCAATATTGGTTACATGGTTGTCAGTTTCAGAGGAACGGTTAATTATATTCCGATATAAAATTGACACGAAAAGGAGGGTAAACTATTTGAATATAATTAAAGAAAAGAGAAGCCGGTTGCCAAGCGGTCTTAAGGCGTAAGGCCTTTGTACTTGAGTTGAAGACAACACAGGTTCGAATCCTGGCCTTGGTTGTGAGTTTTCATCTATAATGTTTACTTTGTACTGTACTGGTGCTCCCCTTACTCTTTCTGATAGGGGAATGAGTAGAGTAGGTTAAAGAGGGGATAGGTATCTCCTTTAAAAAAAATTACAAACGAATCGCTTTATATCGTTTCTATTGCTGTAGCTGAAATGTTATTCACTACAGGCAATACTGGGGCTGTAATAAACTACTTCAACTGGCCAACGGAACAATATCCAGAATAGTGATGATTGTTTAACAACAAACGCCGTAAATCTTGGCAGCTTCGTTGAGGTTTACTGGTGTTTGTACTGGGACGTTAATTACTTCCGGGACAGACACAACACGTGCCAATATCACTATTTCCTGCCACAGCCTCCTGCGAACAGCGATCGATAGCTAGAGTTACGTCATCAGGGGCACTCGGCGGTGAATCACGTGTGAGTCACGTGCTTGACGGCGGCGTGTTTGAACCAGTCCATCGGCAGGACCCAAACGTGGGACCCGACGACATTCCTCTACAGAGATCTACATAACAAATCTTCACAAGAGAACTCCGATTATTTAAGTACTTGGATAGACAGGGTTTTACTTTACCTATAGGCCTAATGACCGCGGCTTCTATGTGTCATATTAATTTGGGCAATACGATTGTCTTTCACACGCCGTAACTGAAAATCAGAGGGTAATAAACCCATTTCAAAATTCTATACGGATCAATATTATTCTGAGGTAGTATATATACAGGAATGTGTAATTTTATCAAAAGAAGAAACAGATAGGCCAAACATGGCGAAATTCTGTTGGATGCATTGCCCCTTACAATCTGACCTATTTTGATTGTTATGTAGGACCCACAATCTGTGCTGAGACGGCTGAGGGACTGACGACGCTGTCATACGCACTAGACACGTAACTGGGTGTCATCTTGTTTCTTAATTATCTGTGATGTATCTTATCTATAAAGATGACTTACACTTTCAGCAGATATTCAGTATAGGAATAGAAATAAAAATGTGGTTCGAAGATGAGGCGACACGACATTAGGTGTATTCTGAAGACCACTGACGTCACTCACTCACTCGCCCAACTTGTAATTGGCGGCGTTTCTACATCGCATAACCCCTAATTTGCCGACGTGCAATCAATCTTTCAACCTCTGCCTATACAAACGGTCAATTGACTACTGATGCTTTCTAAAGAGCAGCCATCTATTTGTAATGACTTGCGCGCTAAATCACTCTCTTCACTGACTCGCTTGTGAATATGCATTAATGAATTATTTAGTTATATGACCGATCTAAGCAGAGAGGCCGTTAATATGTCATGACCCGCTGTATAAGAGCTTGCCAGGGAGACAAACTAACGTCTCGGATAACTACTGCGTGGATTATAGAAACTGAAAATGAGGGTTTAACGTTTCCTCTCGACATCCTATTGGACTTTAGGCCTCCAATGGTATGGTAGCTACCGGCTACTGTCGTGCTCCTACCGTGCTCCTACCGTGCGCCTGTCGTTCTTCAGTCTTTCCTCACTTGGAATATAGAACTCACTACGCAGTCTCCGAAATGGATCAGGACGATACAGATGTTGTTATTGCTTGTGCGGTTTATTCAATAGTTGAAAAAAAATTACACTAGCCGTGTTAAGACGAGTGTAATGTAGTAGCCTATACACGCGTGCTTACTACACTAGCCGTGTGAACACGAGTGTAATGTAGTAGCCTATACACGTGTGCATACTACACAAGCTTTGTGAACACTGGCACAGTGTAGTAGGCAAATTATTTTGGTACATTTTTATATTTTGTTTATTTTATTTTATTTTCTGGAGGGGGTTCTTAAATTGTTTATTTTGTAATTTGTAATGAACTTAACAAACTATTCACACTACTATTAACAAAGGCACTTTAATTTGTAAATGCCTAATGTATATTAACTTTGAAATTGTTAAATTAAGAATATTTAATATATACTTCTATACAGGACACTGTGTAAGTTACATCATTTGTTGACTATCCCCACTACTTGTACAGCGAGTAACTAGTTATTCTGGAGCCTGTAAGGGTAATGTACTCATCAATTAACCGACACAAGTTCGCAACTCTGCCGCCAGGTATCTCTGATTTAATGATCACCTGATCTCAGGGGTAACAAGTCCACAACGTCGCGGTGGCACAAACTTTACTAACTCCTTCCATCACGTTTTAATGTATAGAATTAACCCAAGCTGTCAAGTTAACTGAAGACATAAGTAGAATGATTTGTACCAAATATTAAAAGATATTAAAGTTACGTATATAATATTCTCCCTCCCACTATTAAAAAAAGAAACGGTAGAAAGTCTAAACAATGACTTAATCGTAAATAAAAATATGCTTGTAAGTGGATGACAAAAATTAGAAAGAAGGGAGGGGGTTGGTGACAGCGTTACGTAATTTTTTAGGGAGGTTTAGTATTACCGTTACAAGTCCGTTACACGGGGGGGGGGGGGGTCTGAAAAGGTAATTTAGGGATGGCCCCTTAACTCCGCCAACAATATAACTTTCACTTCGAAATCTGCAAAATCGATGAACAGATGTTATTGAGGGAAGTTAACATTTTTATCATAGATACCCGCTAAGAAAGATTTTCATTTTAAGGGGTCGAAACAGCCCCAACGTTTCCTTTTTTCGTGTTCCTTCTATAAGAGTAATTAAACTGGCATCAATTTAATCTATTTCAAACAGCTGATACAAATAACATAAACATGACACAAAGTTTGGCTACTTTTGTTATCATTACGAGGTAATTTCTACTAACTCAGACATGATTGCACAACTTTTCATCTGCCTAAAGTTATTGGGGTTTCCTAGATTATAAAACGTTGTTATCTAGGGGAACGACAGCAGGATGAGCTTTTATATTGGCGTGATGTTTTATAAAGAACCACGGCGGAGGTTACGCAAGCGTAGAAAACCACGCCGTGACGAAGCAAGGTCTGCCAACTGGTAAAATATAACGCTTTAAGGGTCCAAACTGTATCCTACTGAGGAGGAGAAGAATCATCCACGACGTAAAAGTTGGCATTCGAAATTGGTTATTTAATAATTTGGTCAGTTCAAACTTTTTAACTCCTCTGAATGTTTGAAGAGCATCCCCTGACAGTACAAAACCACACTATTAGGAATATTAGAATAATCTTCTTACACTCGTTAAAATTTTAGAACTTGTAGCAAGAGTCATTTTTAAATTAGGTAAAATATTACGGACACGACTGGAAAAATATGTCAGAATACTTTTATGGAATGCTTAAAATTGTTTAAGCCCAAACTTTGTTTAACAGATTTACAAAAGTTACGCAGGGGTTCTTCTAGTTCCGTGAGATTACCTAATTTTGACTACACTCCTCCCCTTAGTATTCTAAGCAATTTGTGTACGGCCTAAAATACGTAAAATATTCCTATAATTGTTCAATTCACAGTGTACAGGAAGTTGATATTCTCATTGACATTTAGTACTGTAGTTAAAACCATAAACATTGATGACGTTAGACAAATGGGAGAGCCAGTGGCCCAGCGGTCTAAGGCGTCAGGAGTTTGTAACTTGAAATAGAGATAAGGAAGGTTCAAATTCTGTCCTTGACTGTTAGTAACTATCAGTAATGTCCACCTTTTGCTGTACTGATTCTCTTCCTTTATCTATGAGTCTACTTCATCGGAAAAGTTTCCCGCATATATCAATAGTATATACTCTATGGGATATGAGCAAAGTAAGGATAGAGGAGATTGGCCTCTCTTAAAAAAAAAATAATACAGAAAAACAAAACGTGTCACAGAAGGAACTCACCGTCAAACTTAGTTGCCCTCGTCTTTAATACGGCGCTGAGCGTCGATAGTTGCTGCCGTACTTGCTGCTCCTGCTGCAGCCGCAGACTGCTCCTCAGCTGCTCCTCGGTCTGTTCGGAGCAGCAACTGGCGGCGGAGGAACACAGGCGTGACCCCTGACCTGCAACACCCACACATTCTTGTACAAGTTGTAGGAGGGTAACTGTACAGAGAAAAAAGAAACGGAGGTCGCTTTCTTATGGCCGCAGCGTATGCATCAGTGGCATTTATAAATAGATTACAACTAATGTACATCTTCATACGTCTGTAGTAATAATTACTATGTTCATCCTTGATGATTTGGGAAGAATAAATGGAGGAACTGCAAGGTGCTGGTAAACTTGAGTTTCTAATGTTAACCTACAACGACAACAATGATCATTAAACCCACCACCACTCACACACCCACGCGCAGTAATAATGGCCCACCTACCCGTCCATACACGTACAATGGTATTGGGCCACCCCCCATACACCGATACACGCCCCAAAGCAGAATTATTTTAATCTTTCTGCGACGATGTATAAACAAAAATAAAACTTTTTGCAAATACTATATTATAGCACCGAAAACGTAAAATAGCAACAAAAAAACCCCGTTAGTTATGTTGTATATTTCCCAATAAAATGTAGCCTAACGATGTTTACCAAAATAATAAGATAGATACACACTGTTATAAATTAAAATATTTTTATAGGCCTTATTAAATACGCTATTATTGTTGTACCTTACATTCAAACTCAATACACAAATAAGAAATTTGAGTAATTAAGTACAGTTTAAATGGTTTTACATTTAATATTATGAGCAAAAAAATGGCGTGGAAATAAGATAATATTCTCGAATTCCTAAAAATATGGTTGAACAAAAAGGATCGTAATAATTACGATTATTATTAACAAAGAAATTTTCTATGGTAGTAATAACTACCGTAATAAAATAATAATTGTATAGAAAGATGTTTCTAAAAAGGGAGGAATGCAGGTGCCGTCCCTTACGTGATAAGTCAAAGTCGTTGTAAGCTACGTCTTCCAGTTCCGTAAATAATCGCCCAGAATCGTTTAAACCTACGTTTGATCCACAATTATATAAATTATATTCTCGAACTTTTAACATAGAATGTAAAATACTAAATTAAGGGATACTAAATTAAATGAACTCTGTTTATTTATGTTTCGTTCAAATTTATTTGATCATAATTATTATAACGATGACCGATTAATAATTATTAATAATAAATAATATGGTTATTCATTGAAGACATATGCTAATGTCAATTTTAGTATACACTTATACTTTTAAGTCGGTCAACCTGACCGAAATAATGTGCTTTAAGAGTTTTAAGGAGAATTTTCTCTGAGCAGTTACTACAAGCCTGACTTTTGTCTCTGGTACTGCGCTGCCTGCTGTCTGCTTCTGCTTGTCAGCTGTTGACCACTTCGTAAAATCGCAAAAGCCGTGTATCATACTGAATCAGTCAGTGCATAGTTCGTTATTAAGTTGCACTACAAAAACGGTTCTTTAATTGTTAATCAACAAAACCAGATATCGTTCTGCAAAATTTAAAGTTGTAATTTTGGGGATGGAAAATAGTTTCTAAATTAGATTTCATTCTGCAGCCGTTTTTATTTCGTTCTGCGACAAGCTCGCCCTGTCGCACGTTATTCTGCTTGGGGGATACACGTATGGTAGTATAGCCTAGAACCATGCACCCATCCTCCCATACATACACAGTAGTACTGACCCAACCCACCCTCTCTTACGCATACTGTGGTATATACTTACCTACCCACCTTCCTATGCAACGTCTTTACGTCTTGCATTGTTGCCACGTTTCAGTTCTCTAAATACACCGGTTTTGTAACCTAATTGTCAAATGTAAGAATTGTGAATTGGAGTATTAATGGACTCATATAATCGTGGACTTTTTTATTGTTCATATTGTCTTTTACGTGTTTGTTTTTTCCTATTGTTTATAAATTGACCTATCGCATTATTTATACGTTGCTCTGTTTTGTTACTGTTTGAACTAATTAAAATGCTTCTTCAAGCGGATTTATACCTCATAAAGTAATTATTGTATGTCGTTTGTCACACGCAGTAGCCTTCTCTTGGCAACACCACGCGTCAACTAAAACACGTCCACACGTAGTTTAGTGTCGAATGAATGCTACTAAGCGCGATCAAGTTGAGAAAATCATTAAATAAAGTATAATAATTGGCGAAATATGTTATTTTGAATGAACGACATAATAAAATTATACAATTGCTCTGTTATAAATAATCCTTCACAGTTTTAAAATGTTTAATAGTATCCAGGAGTTGTGTGCATTCACCAGAGGTCGATGTTAAGCATAAATAACCTGGAATAAATGTAAACAAAACCCCATTGTATAACAAATATTCCCAAACGAAGATGTACATAGCACGTGTCCGTAGCCTGTTTACCGACGGTGGCTGGACTATTTCCACATGGCCTGGAAGGGGTTAAAACTGTTAGGGAACATCCACAGGCCGCACAGGCTGTTTGGACGACGGAGAAAACAAACTGAGACGCAAATGGACTTATTACTTCCGACAGGTCAATCCCGAGGTGTGTCAGAATAAGATGTTGGAATACAATGGAAATTTGGATTTAAACACGATATTGCATAACTTGGATTAAAATAAGGCACTAGAAAACTTAAATAAAATACAGGATTGGAAAATTTGAATAAAAACACGGCATTACAAAAATATTACAACAATTGGATATATATATATACCGAATTGGAAAACTAGGATAAAAACACGGCATTGCAAAACTTGGATATTTTTAAAAACTAATCATTTGTATACTGATATACCATTCATTAATTATTGCTTCAACGTGTCTCTTTACTTTAATTTATAAATGTATTGTTATTTAGACTATCGATTCTTAAGTCGCTCAAGATCGTCAAAATAAATATATCAAGTTCCTTTACAATAATAGAGAGAACTCGCAATAAATATATTTGCGCTGAATGCTGTGCTTATAAAATAATCTTCATGTTTTAGCTCATCAAAATAGCTATAACTGATTTAGAGAACGATGATTTGTTATTGTGAATTTTATGGATCATTTGAGTTTTCGTTTCACTTGGTATTTTAGATTGAGTTGTTCACAATAACATTATATTTTTTGTTTTTATTTGTTCATTATGTGTTTAGCTATGAATTAATGTTCGTATTGCTGCAGAAAACAGCTACAGTACTTTACATTGTAATATAACGACTGCAAAGAAAGAGTGTTATGTTTGAGCTTGCCATAACACGTACGATGTCAAGTAATTCTAAGCTAATGTTATATTGATATTGTACAATTCAAGGTGTAATACAAATATATTCTATTTTAAAAAGAGAATGTTAATTAATGTAAAAATATCCGTATTAATTTAGATAAAGAAGATAAGAGAGTGAAAGAGGCATCAGGAAGGTGTGCAATAACTCACGAGGCTACAATAAAAGTGAACAACTTCAGCAATACGTCAAATACAAGGTCCTAAGGTAACGGACAGGAAATCAGCAGTCAGAGTGCTGAGTGCAGGTGGCAGTGAACTCGACCATCCAGCCACGTGACGATCAGCACGAATCTAGATGCTATACTACCTCGCGCTAAAATTAGCTCAATATTCAATCATTCGGTATAGAAGATGACGGGAATTGTGCGAGGGCGCGCACTATAGAGCGTCGCGTCGCCGGTCTCCAGGCAACGTCGGCCCACCCCCAGCGACACTGGTATCGACTACATAACGAGTTCGACTCGACACAAAGACCACCGTCTGTGAATACATCTGAGATTTACAAACACTTTTCCCGGACAAGTGCCCTCCATATCCACCCAGGTGTATGCGACTTTTGTTATTTAAAATCCCCCTTTCCATATTGCACTTTAGCGACGCCAAATACAACTACAAAGACACCATCGTGCTCCCACACAGACAGTTTCCCTCGCTACAATTTAACAACTATTGTACGGCCGGAACATTTACATCTTTTTTTAATTAACGTATCTTTTTTTTTTTTAATAAAATTTATTAAGGTGGCCAATTTTAAAATTGCCAAGTCACCGCTGAGAAGTCTAGGCCCTTAAGTAGACATGCAGTTTTACCTTCAGTGGGCTAGATAACGTAATTTTATTTCAACTGTACTGTTTGTGTTTATTATAGTAATGAGCTACGATGTACACTTCATGATTATTTAAAGTCCAATCCCACTAGACAGAAATCCACTGACCATAAGTTGATATTACGAGTTTTTCTATTGAAAATCGTCCAGGATGAAATTTTAAATTTCGCGTATTTTAACTGTAAACCAATTATAAAAAACACAATTTTTGTGAAAAAAAAAAACTTTTGGTTCACTGAAACAGTTTCTCACTAATCAAAAGACACTTTAAGTATTACGATAAAATCATTATTACGGACCGAATCGTTTAAATAGAAAACCATGTTTTGGCGTTTTTCGTGGAACGAAATATTGGAAATCTTATTTATATAAACGGTTTATTCTCTGTTACCTCAGAAGGAGTATCTAAACAAGTAATGTGAGATGTATGACACGGTTTCTTGACTAACCGTGATAAAAATTGCAGTATTTTCAACAATTGGAAGTAGGAACGGGAGATCTGATAAATGATAATCCTCTCTACTGTCGTGTTACTCCCAATAACTATTCAGAATTACCACAGTGAAGAAAGAAACAGAACGCTTTCGCAGCAGTTCTAGGATAGATTACAACTAATGTACATCTTTATACATCTGTAGTAATAATCACTAAGTTTATGTTGGACTATTTGGGGGGAGGGTCTAACTCTAACAGGGTGTTGGACCTGACATCGCTTGGGAAACTGGAGATAGAACTACTCGACACACATTCAGCAGCGTGTTTGGATGCGACCTATTTATCTTTTTTCTCTGCGGTAAAGCTTATTGTTTGGCGTCAAATAATCCGTTCATTTATTACGTGGAACATGATTTTACATTACATTACAAGTGTATTTCATTTACATAATTATATTTCACTTCATCGACCAGATCACATGACGAATAGAATAGCACATTTCACATTAAAGAAGGAAACAGAGCTCGCATTCAATAGTGCGCTGAATATGTGTCGAGTAGTTACTTCTCCAGTTTGCCAGCCCCATGTAATTCCCTTCATTTTACCCTCAAATACTCAAGGATAAGTGTAATAATTATTACTTCATATGTATAAAGATGTACATTAGATGTAATCTGTTTATAACTGCTTCTGAGGCGTCACTACGGCCAAAAGTGACCTCTGTTTCTTTTGCTCTGTGCATATTCTAATCAATGCATTAAGTCATGCAGAAGATCATACATGATAATGAAACAACACAAACTTGTTAGTCATATGAATAAATGACGCTTTCAACAAAAATGCAAAACATAAAATTAAAGATTATGAATTCTCAACATAAACGCGTTTTCATCACTCAAGAGGCTTTTATTCGGATTTTGTAAATAGACTACTTACATTTTGTAAACAGTCTTACAAACATCAGAATGATTATAGTAACTCCAGTAAATTAAAAGCCTCAAGAGTGGAGAAGAAAGACCTGGCGTGGGAGGAGATGAAGTGGGTCAACAAAGTGAAGCAAGGCTGAAGTGGCGAGGGTCAGAGACAAAACGAAGTGGATGTCAGATGATTAGAGCGAGAGGAGACATGTGAATGGGCAGGCTTGTGGACATTCCTTCCCCTTGTGAAGTTTAAACTTTGTTTTCTGATTAAAAAATAAGCCCTTCTGTTTCCATACAGTCCTCCAATCGACAAAACACAACTTACTTTTACAAGTCTATTGCGGATTGTTGCTTCATGAAATGGAAATGAGCACTATCAAATATTACACGTGCTCTTGAGTCACCCTGAACAACTATTAGATCCACTGCTGACAACAATACTCACAAGCATACCTCAGGGTTTCAGTAGTATTCACCCACCCACCCATTCACGTACAGTACAGTAGTATTGATGTACTGCATATTATGTAATGTAATCTATATTATTAAAGTAATATAGATGTTTCCATTCTATACCTGGTTTGGAAGCGTGCGCGATTTCCACACATAGACTGTTTTTAAAAATAAACTTTACATTAAACTCATGCTCAAATAACATAAAAACGCAATGGAAAGCGAATCTAACATTAAGTTTACTAATTTTATCAACCCTGTTACATACTATAGCTGTGATAGGGCAAATGAGACTACTGAAAGTAACGAATAAACAGTAAATAGTAGGCTATTCAGTGACGTTTTAATACATATTTTATGTTTCGAAACTTTATACTTCCTAAACCCCAAAAATGAAAAATTATATTCTATCTTTTTCATCCTAGTCGAAAAAATGAAAGAGTAACAATTATTACTAATAAATAGTGTTTGTTGTTTGATATGAACAAGGGTTCACATTTATTGTTAGTCCTGATAAGCAGGCCAATAGGATGTGCTATTTCGTATAGATAAGTAAACATAAGTAACTAGATGTTTACTATCTAAGGCAATATTATGCTCTCGTAAGTTTTTGTTCTGTACCATGACGCACGCCACTTAGTTACGATGGTCTGTTCCACCGACTGTCGTGATACAAAGGGAAACCAGCTGAGTCACACTCAAACGTCACTAACAATAATGAGGATTCTCGTTGATCTCAAACAACTAAAACTATTTACTAGTAATTGAGTGAACAATAAACCACTTCAGTGTTCTTGTGCACGACGCCGGAACCCTTGTCGACGCAATTAATTCCACTACATGAATGTAATGCGGGTATTGCCTATACACACAGTGTAACGGTGTTATCCGCCATTGGGGGTAATTCCCCCTGACAAGTGGTTCAACTCTGTGTACGGTTTGTTTCAAAAGTACATGATAACAACCTTTTGACTGTCAAGTGGATCCACTTAATACTCTATGTACAGTTTGTTTAAATCACGGCAATAACCTTCGGATTAATGTGGTTCCTCTTTATACTCTGTGTAGTTTGTTTCAGTCATCTACACGGCAACGACCCTTCGACTGTCAAGTGGTCAAGTGGATGATAGTTTGTTTCAGTCATTTACAATATGTGATCTACATTCAGTCATCTTGGTTTTGAGGTTAAGTGTAAGAGAGGACCTAATGGTCGTAACTTTGCCTTTATAAATAAAGCATTTTATACTTCATCTACACGGCAACGACCCTACGACTGTCAAGTGGTCAAGTGGATGACAGTTTGTTTCAGTCATCTACACGGCAACGACTCTTAGACTGTCATGTGGTCCCATTTAATACTCTGTGTAGTTTGTTTCAGTCATCTACACGGCAACGACCCTTAGACTGTCAAGTGGTTCCACTTAATACTCCAATGTTGATGAATTGTGTGAGACACAAACAGGAACATTTATATAGATGGACATAATTCCTTATATTTACTACGAGCAAAACAATTAATGTTTAATTTGCTAATTAAATCTAATCGAATTGCACTTAAAAATAATGACGTTTGTTTAGTCGTCCATTAACTTTCAAATGAGCCAAGATACTAATGAGGATATGCTATAACCAAAGGAAAAAATTCAAACCGGTGTCATTATCATTATTCAGTCACGGTCGCCACACGACAGAACAAAGTCACGTCTGACAGATGCTGACGGAGTGGACAGACGGTCGTGCGGCGAATGGATACCAACTGTTTTGACTAATAGACTGTAATAGAGCTCAGGGACGGAGATTGTTTCCCAGCCATCGAGCGGTAAATCATCTTGATAAATAGTACGGCGCCGAAAACCCTGCCCTGTGCACCGCTGCTCTGTCATGGCCGAAAATAACGATGGCGTAGGCACGGTCTGGACGGCCGGTAGGTAAAGCCGGCTGTGCATAATGGTAAAAAATTACAAATGGAAATGAAGGTTCCAAACGGCGAGTAAATGTTTCGCGTTTCGTTTCAAATTAAGGCCGGCTGGTGTATATAAACAATTCACAAACAGGGAGTTATTAGACAGGCCGAGCTACACACCAAATCACTTTGCACACTTCGCCAATCCCTCCTATCCATTACAGTCATTACACAGTTGTGATAGAAGCTGTTGGTCCAACGAAAACGTTGTGTTATTATTTTGTCATTATTTTAAGCGATATGTCGTCTCCTTTCTTGGCACATTTTACATGAGTATTTATATAATTTTAAAGTCTTGTGTTGTGGGAGTAGTAAGTAGGCAGACTAGGGGCAACGTTTCTATCTATGTATTGTTACGGAAAACGGAATAATAAGGGGCGCCAAATAGGTGATTGTGCAATTCCATAACTCTAGGCCAACCCTGTTACTTCCAGATGGTGCTAGAATAGAAATTAATTTGTCTGTAGGTGGAGTCGGAACCTTCACGAAATGGCGCCCACTAGGACCTAAATCTTCCTGCCAGAAACATCTCGAATAACACATCTGGAAACATCTAGACTCGCAGCGATTTGGTTTATAAAAAGGGTCCTTCAGCCAACCACATTCAATGTAGGTCCAGTTGAAGTGTGTCTTCGGCCTTCAACCTGAAGTAAAGATGACAAACAAGTGACAGTTCACAAACAGTAACAGATAGATATACCGTATATTGACACTAAATGACGTAGGAGGCCAACGGACCGCGAACCACAACGCACGTATTTTTTAGCATCAGTAATTTTTAACTACTGAGAAAAACAATAAGAAGATTTTGAACTAAAAAAATTGCAAAGTCTTCTTCCAAACAAATCCAATAAAGTAACGTGTTCAGCATAGTCCACACGTCATCTTTGTGACGTTTGTTTTGAGTCGCTGTTTGTAGAAAGTATCCAGACACAATATTTTTCCGATGAAAATATAATTGTACAACTGTTTAAGCCTTAAGTTCAATTCACATTTAGTTAAACATTAAATCAGCTGGAATTATCCTGTCTTAACTGAATTCTTTTAAACGGAGATAAACTTTACGTTCCTCAACATTTTAAGGAAATGTTTATGCAGACCGCCGATTCATACTTACTGAAGTCGTGACGATTACCAATGGATGGCCGACGTGACAACGAAAAATTAGCATTTCCCAGCTCCGCAGGGAGTTTCCACTGACGATTGGGGAAATGATAATGCCGAGTACACAAGGGGGGTGGTTGCCGTCTCTTCGACCTCTCGCACCCGAGGGACTCGGCTGGCGTACACTTACTCATGAAAACGATTTTCAACTTCTGTCTTGCTTTATTACGGAATACAAATTTCAACTTCTATCTTGCTTTATTATGGAATACAAATTTCAACTTCTATCTTGCTTTATTACGGAATACAAATTTCAACTTCTATCTTGCTTTATTGTGGAATACAAATTTCAACTTCTTGCTTTATTACGGAATACAAATTTCAACTTCTATCTTGCTTTATTATGGAATACAAATTTCAACTTCTATCTTGCTTTATTACGGAATACAAATTTTAACTTCTATCTTGCTTTATTATGGAATACAAATTTCAACAGACAATATTACGTATATTTATTTTAATCCTAATTAGATTCAATAATTATAGTTTGCCTAAATATAAAACATATTTAGTTAAGTTTATTCAATTATGAAGACATAATTAACAAATAAAATTTGTTAACGGCATAGAAAACAAGATGTAACCGAAGAAAAAAACAAACATTACCAACTTCGTGACCTTCATATGTCAAAATTCAGTCTCGCGCAGAACTAGTCTGCTGCACCTGCCAACATATTATTTTTGATTCTCCATAAAGCCAATGTTCAATTTTATGAACGTACAATTTTAACTTAGCCTTTCTTTAAAAGAACATAAATGTCTAGTTCCCCCTGAGACAGGAATTTTTCCAACTGTTTTGGTTTATTTTTAAAAATAAACCAAAAGCGTTAGAAAAAATCCCTCTCAAGGGGCACTAGTTACACTTGTTCTATAAAGCATGTTAAAATTTGGTAAATACATATGACAAAAAAATATAAGCGTAAGATGCTTTTAAATGAAATATAGTAATATAATCAACTACAAAACGCGGGCGTCAGCTAATGATAAACGCGATCCTTTGTAGCCAAACGGGGAAGGAGAGTCAACTGCCACAACTGTTCAAATCACACTCACTGTATTTGCCTCTCTCTCTAGCACTGCTTTTACTGAAAGGACCCGGCGGACTGTTCACCATAAGGTCTGTGGTTCTTATAGCGATTCGTAGTCGCTTCCTTACAGCGACTCGTCGTCAAGTCAGTGGTCCAGAGAATAGACACAGAGGATTTTAGGTGTTATTATGTGGAATGTGGCTGGTGAATCTACAAAAGGTGGCGCCAATCTGTAGTTCTATACAAGTTAGTCAAACGCATTTTATATAAGTATAGCGGAGAAAAATTTACTTTTTCTTATTCTACTACATTTTTGTATCTTTGAATAGTGTCAATTACATACTATTAAAATCAAAGAATGTCGTACTAAATCGTTTTCCTGGTTTTGAATAAAATGATTTAGCAGTCAAATGATTCACTCACTTTCTTTTACTGTACTCTCAAATGCATTGTTGGTAGGATAACACTAAATCAACCTTGTATATTCATGCAAAGAATTTATTAAGAACGCATTTATTAGATCATTAATTTCTTAATTTTCGATTAGAAAATATTTCCTTACGGAATTCAATGTTCTGCGAATAACTTATGAATAATTCATCTCAGCAATTTATCATAAATATGCAAGTGAAATGAGGACATAAAGCACTGCTGATGTTGTCTGGCGAATTTAATTCTGGTTTAATCCGGATAATGGCAGATATTAACGCTTTTATACGGTTCAATGATATTCGCCGTTCATTTGTAATTAGGTAATAGTATTTACACTTGAATAATATTATTTACTAACTAAATGTTGGTGAAAGCAGATAGCAGTCGATTATATACATTTGTTCATTGTTACTTTAGTTTAGATTATTGATGAAGAACTGGGCCAATTTACGTAATTAATCCATTTACACTATGTTTGAGAACTGCACGGTGCATAAAATGAAAGGTTGTTCGGTCTGTATATTGATGAAGATCTGGGCCACTTTACGTAATCCATGTAGACTATGTTTGAGAACTGCACGGTGCATAAAATGAAAGGTTGTTCGGTCTGTCTATAGATGAAGAACTGGGCCACTTTACGTAATCCATGTAGACTGTGTTTTAGAATTAACTGCACGGTGCATAAAATGAAAGGTTGTTCGGTTTGTCTATTGATGAAGATCTGGGCCACTTTATGGCCCACCATCCATGTACATTATGATTGAGTACCGCGCGGTGCACAAATGAAAGTTCTTCGGTCTGTCTATTGATGAAGATCTGGGTCACTTTACGTAATCCACACACAGTCTTTAAGAACTGCACGGTGCACAAATGATAAGGTTGTTCTGTCTGTATATTGATAAAGAATTAGACCCCTTTACGTAATCCATATAGACTGTGTTTGAGAACCGCATCGTGCGAACAGTTTGTTTTTCCATAAAGCAACAAACTATGCCACTTTAGAAGTGCTACAGCCTGTCTATAGATAGGATACTCTCTCCCAAGTAGATTAGCCACACTAAAACTAACTCTCCATATTAGCGGAAAACCAGCAATGAATAAATAAAAGTGGTACTGTACCCACATGAATAATTTCAAACAGTATCAGTACCGGTACTACTGTAACATTACATTCAAAATGAATTGCTCTGTACATTTGATCTAACGTTAAAAGGCAATTAATCCGTGTAAAACCGGTCAGATGGTATCTATGGAAGAGTGGGCTGGTAGCATTCCGATGTCAGCTGTGACAGTGACAGAGATACGCTATCTGGAGTGGGCCATTGATCACCGCTTGTCGTCGCCCACCTTATGTCGGGGCCATCGTGCAAATCCCCTCACTTCACACATACTCAAGCAATACTGTTTACAACAACTTCTTATATCTTGTAACAATTAGATTTTGGCATTAGTTTGTGTGTCTATATTTAATCAAAGATATATTTAATCGTTTGATTATCGTTAATTGACCTAGGTAGCAAAACTGCTACCTAGGTCAATTAACGTTCTATATTTACGATATATTAGCTGTAACGGTACCTACTTGCTAGTTGTTTCTTTAATGTTATAAATATTTCATACGCCAATGATTAGGAAACAACAATTATTTTTGGTTATTATTTGTATTACCATTATTATACATATCTGCGATTATGTTATTTAAATAGAAACAGATACAGAAGATAATTTGATTTTCATCAATAATATTTCAAATGGACGGCTTTCACTAATATTATATCTTATAAAAGTAGAAGAGAAATCACGAGGAATGACAAAGTTCTATTTCTTTTTATTCTCACATTACTTTATGTTCAACCTCGCAACATCCTGAGAGAAAGACAAGGTGCGACGTTCATAAAGATTAGATCGAATAGTCGATACTGACAAAAAAAATTAGTTTCTCCCGCGGGCCATTCAAACTGTACTTAATATTGCCAATAACTAATTTGAGTGACGGTCGATATTCGATTTAAACTTTTCAATGTTGCTCTGCGCTATTCTCCTTAAGTCCGGCGATAAAATCGTTACTTTACATCGACGGTGTAGGTAGGTAATATCTCCGTAAGTGTATGGGTGGGCGACGCCATGCCACCGAAGGTGGAACGCCATACTACGTTTATGGATTCCTACCACAGAGCAAGTAATACAAATAGAGAGCCATGACCTTCACTCTCCAGCGGTGAATGTCTATGGCCACCTTTCGTACAGTACTTCAGCCCAAAGCATAAATTCATCTCCCTTAATATATAAATGCTATACTTTGGCCGTTTGGTTATGGCCCCTGAGAGATTAAGCGACCTTCCATCAACGCACGCACACACACCGCCACAGCCGGTGCACCGATATTGCGCACCAACCCCCAAAAGAGTTCTCCAACCTCCTCGCCGCTATTGCGCACTTGATCCAAGCAGGTACCTGAGTCCTCAGCGTCCATTGTAATAGCTCTTGAATTTGTCACTTATGCCTTTTACAAGATTCACACAGATTGAATTTTAGAACATCAATGTCTTACTCCAACTTCAAACTCTTCCTTGGCTTGTTGCGGGATGACGAATATAGACCGTGTTCTATTTTGGCCGTATGTATATTCACCCCTCTCTACTTACACTACAATAACGAGCATGAGTATGATGAGCTTGCACAATACTTTCTGTTGAACATAGAACAAATATTCGTCTGCATACTCTTAGATATATTAATTAAGTACAATGTTTGGGATTAATAGAAACAAATATTTTAACGTGTCCTTTAAAATTACTGTTGTATATAATTTATTTAAATGTGATGACATGTTGTCATGGGTCAACAGATAATCCTTATTGAGTGATATGTGGTAGTGTGATTTTATATCAGTGAATTATTTTGGTTTCAAACAAAACAAATTAAAGTTTGTTACTAATAATTATCTATAATTAGTATATGCATATTTATAGTAAAATATATTTCTTATTTAACCGCGTAACATATGCAATAGTATTGCTTTATTCGCACGGCCCGATTATGGGGAAGCACTATAAACAATACTTTTTTATAGTTTTAACGTGATTGATTAATTTTTTCCATTAAATAGTTTATATAAAAAATTAAAAATAAGCCTATATACATAAGGTCTATATGAAATTTATTAATTATTGTCACTTTATATGCATTTCGTAGCATAGTAAAACTATTCCACAGTCACTTAAGATAACAAATTGTTATATGTAACATGTCTTTAAATAATTTAATTCTACAATCACAACAATAATGCGGTCTAACAAGAAGAGCTCACTGCATTCGAATAGTTATATATTTTTAAAATGCCTAAAATACATGCAAACAGACACATATGAGTGGCTTAACACTAACGAAGTAAACCAATTAGTTTCAATAGGAAGATTGATTATGGAGTAATTCAAGGCAGCACACTTGGGCCTCTCCCGTTCTTAATTTACATCAATAACTTGGGCAAAATAAATCTATATAATGGTCAATTGTTCCTATACGCCGATAACACGGCTTTGTTGTTTGAAGGAACCAGCTGGGAGGAGGCTCTGCTGAGCGCGGCTTGCTCACTTACAAGCGATGGTTTGATCAGAATCGACTCACTGTAAATTTACAGAAGACAAAGTGCATGCCAATCTCTTTAAGGGCTGATCGTGATCCGATAAATATTAATCCGCACATTATACATGTGGTGATCTCAATGGATGTGCGTCTTGTGAGGTTGTAGAATGTGTGAGTGAGTTCAAGTATCTCGGTATCGTGTTTGATATGCGTTTAAAATGGGTACCGCACATACAACAGCTTAAGAACAAATTAAGAAAGTTAATATTCATGTTTTCAGTGCTCAGCAGAATCTCAACGCTGTATCTGATTAGAAACGTTTAATGCGCCTATGTACAATCACTACTTCAATATCAATACTTCATAATAGCGTGGGGTGGTACATACCAATCATCTTTAATAGCTTTGGAAACGACACAGAAAGCAATTATTAAAATAGCTCTCCGCAAAAGAAGGAGATATTCAACAGATCTTTTGCTCAATGAATTTAAAGTCTTTTCCCTTAGGCCTACACAACTGTATTTTAAAGTAATGGCTATATATATATATATATTTTTTTTTTAAACCCCAACCGTAGTTAATAAACATGTAATCCACAGCCATTTTCGAGTACGTCAATACCACTGTATGTGTATGTGTGGGTGGGTGGAAAAACATTGTATGTGTATGGGTGGGTGGGTTGGTCAAATACCACTGTATGTGTATGTGTGGGCGGGTGGGAATACCTCTGAGCGTATATGGGTGTGCGGGTGGGTCAATACCACTGTATGTGTATGTGTGGGTGAGTGGGAAAACACTGTAATAATTAAATAAATAAATAATTTGCAACTAGGGTGTCTTATTACAAAATTGAAATATTTGTACCACTGTATCTACTTTTTCCTTTTTTAGACTGACGTTTTTGTAATCTACGTGAAATTATGATTAAAACATAATTTGAAATAACTAGAACATTTTTTAAGTATAACATTTAAATATGTATTTTGTTATCACCAACATATTATTTAACCATTTAAATACGGTATTTATGTCTTACATTAACTTGTTTGGTATCATTTTTCTCAGATTTTCATGTAGATTACAAAAATAACAATATCGTGAGAGAAAAATGGAAGATTAAAATAGTTGCAATCTTGTAATAGAATTATAGTGAGTGATTTATGGTAGAGACGGGGCGAGGTCGTTTGCCACTCCTGAGAGTGTGTGTGTGTGTGTGTGACTACCTAATCCTTCAGGGGGCCATAGCCAGACCTTAACTTTCCAGTTGTTGATCTACCTTTCACTTTCCTTCCCTACATCCTCAGACACCTTCCTCGTTATCTCTAGACTAATGATCGTGTATAAGCACCTTTGAAGCTACAACTCTGACAGACTCATCTTCGGATTGAACAACAATGTAAGGAGATATGTGCCTGGATAACTGTTTAACCAGGCACGTGGTCACCCAAACCGGGCAGGCAACAGACATGGCAGGGCAAAGGGAGCCGCCAGAGGGTTTGGCATTGTATTTAAACACCGCGGTGACAGTAAATAAGGAGGGCCGTGCAGTAGCGAGGCGGGGAACGCGTGGGAAGCCACAACGCCGCAGGTGAATCCTTTGAAAATGCAAAACAGATAGCTTAGCATCATTTACTTGGAATCTGAACCCCGAGTCGCCTTGTTGTAGGCTCGGTAACCCATTGTTTCTACACGAGACAAGCTAAGTCAGATTAGAGGGCGTTTACGTTTACAAGCCGCAAGTTGAAGCAGTTCCTCACTTTTTCCTCTTGTAAAAGCCAACAAGACAGCGTAAGATGAACAAACAACAACGTGATGTAAAAAGGCATGTTTCAAATTATAAATCTTGGTTTACACACAATTGTTTCCCCGATGCTTATCAACCTGTAGAATGTAATTAAATAACCTAAAACGAAAGAAAGAAAATCAATTTATTTTATTTTCTAAGTTTACATATGTTCAAGTTAACCATTTAATATAGCGGGAAAAAAGTGTTACAAAGTCTTTTTGCCTGTGCGTAAAACTAATCAAATAAACATTACATTACGATTTAATCAGACAGATAAACTTTAAAAAGGTACTTAACATATAAATGTGTAAAATAACTATTAGAATACAAAATAACAAAAATGTATATCCTATAGTGAAGGAAATAATTCGTTAGATATTGACTATTACAGAACAAACGAATTAAAACGTTTTAAGAATGACCAGTACTGACTAGGTACTGACTTAGCCAAGTAAAACTGATATTACACATATATATTTCTCATCCAATTTAATGTTAAATTTGGTGTCTCTAATTATCAGCTGTTGTAAGATCCACTAGAGCAGCTCTAACGGTTAGATATTTCCTCAACATTTCTGCTTTGCTGTCATAATCATGAAGTATGTAGTAGTGTAAGACCTAGGCAATAAACCATATTCCTTGCACACAATTTCTTATTATATGATATATATGTATATATATATATATATATATATGTATATATATATACATATATATGTATATATATGTGTATATATATATATATATGTCAGTAATATCATACTCAAGGCTGGTGACCAGGAACCCTGGTAAAACTGAAAATATACCAAAGAAGCATTCTAATGATGATACTTTGTGATATTATGAACATTTCACAACTCGGTCTTTAAGCGTCTAATCTAAATCAATTCCAATCACCCTCGCGAAATTCCAAATTTGCTAACGTTTACTATCGACTCCACTTCAAGGGAGTAGTAGCATTTTTACCGAAAAAAGAACTCTACGCGTAATTCAACCACTGTTCCAATAGAACAATACATTGAAACCGTTGACGTCGTAGTAAATAGAACGTGATCTATAAGTGGTTGATTGGACAAATTGTAGTTCAATACATGTATACATTCTTTCCGCAATAAATGATTTGATATCGACAAGTTCGTTTCTTACCACTCTGCTAACCCTATAATATCTAATTTTTAGCTTCAAAGGGCGGTTAATAATCTGCAATTTTCAGCTATAAATGATACAGTAGTTAATTAATTCTGGTAGTCTCATTGTAAAATTAGCTGCCTTCCCACACACCAGGGGTTCGACTTGCCAAATTACAAAAGGTATTAGAAAAGAATAGCCCAACCACAATTGCGGTGACTAACTACCATTTACAGCTGATCATCTTACATGTCTACCAGAACTCGCTGTCATGTTAAAAATACTGATCTCATCATGATTCTTGGACGTATCCGTTTTCACGGGTCGCCCTACACAGCCTCACTAATAACTAAAGCTTCCGGTAACTACACAGCCTCCTCATTTTTGTTTATCTCTCCAGATTTCCTCTTCCTCCACTTGTCTTTTCTGTATACTCTTTTCTCCACATTCTTCCACACTTGATCCTCCCACCCTCCTCATGTGTTTTCCTGTTGGTCTTCTTCCTCTTTATCCAAGGCTATTTTCGGCAATCTATTATTTCCCCTCCTCTTCATATGCCCCATCCACCGTGTCAATTATTCTTTCCATTGTGCTTCGTGTAGCGGTATCGCTTTCAACCTATCTTTGGTTATTTCGTTTCTTATTATATAAATTTTACTAATCTTCTCTGACCTTCTTTAAAATGTAATTTCTGCAGCCTGTAATCTGCTTAAATCACCTTTTGTCCATGTCCATGTTTTCGCTCCATATAACAAGATTCCTTACCATCTATAATATATTCGTTTCCTTACCAACACAGATAATAAAACTGTTCATTCTTCTATATTTCCTATATCTTCTCTTATTGTGCTCTTGTTATTTACAGTATTTGTATCACTAAATAACATCCAGCTACCTTTTCTTGGATATTCCGTTAATTGATAGATCTTTTTCTTTTCCTTGCGTTCTCTCTACTTTCAATACTGTTTCGCTTCAACACAAATCCAGTCCGACTTAATCCATTATCGATAAAAATTGATAATGGATTAAGTCGGGTAGTAAGGATACCAAAAAGCCGGGTAATAAGGATGGATATGGTTTTAATTAACTCGGGTGGTGAGGTGATTGAAGTGAAGGGCGACAGTTCCTCGGGAGAAACTCAGCGGGCGACTACAAACAAGATGGTTGCGGATTACAGTCTTCGTCAACACCAGGTCGACGTCACGGAAAACACGCACGTTGTTTACTTCGCACTTATTGGCGAATTTCGATTCGCATTTTAAGGGGACGCACGATAAAGTGAGCCAAAGAAAAACTTTTCTTCGATGGACATACCGGGCCATATTCCGGAGTGGTACCGGAGGGTTGGATCAATTTGTTATAAATGTACATAATCATATATTGTTCTGTCTGTCCTTACGTTAAGGGATAAACTGGGCCACTTCTAAAGTGCCTCAGTTTTTGCCAATGAAATAACACTAAATTTGGAGGATCGGTTTTGACGCAGACAAATGATCATTTAACCTTAACTAGTTTGATGATTGTGGTAGACTTATGAACCCACTCATATTGTTTCATAACGAATAATGCAAATACAACTAATATGTTCTTAATTGAAGCTATGCTTTATTTTAAAACACGATCTACCTAAAACAACTTGTACACGGGTTTGAAACACGCACAAATTGAATGCGACGTAAAAGATTGAAACAAAGGCCCTGAATGTGTGTCGAGCATCGATTTATACAATTCTAATACTACTTTACATCGATTGTGTCGAGTAGTTCACCAGGCGGAGAAGGGCCAGCACTTATCAGTTGTCAGTCTCTCACTATATTCACCCCAAATCCTTAAGTCTAAATCTAGTAATTGATACTACTGATTTATAAAGATTTACATTAGTTGTAATACATTTACGACAGTTACAACTGGCTGTAATATTATCAACCTAGTATTCTGTAATAATAGGCTTTTGCTACGCTGCCTGTGCATGTGACTTTTACAGTTTGACGTGCGTGTTTAAATCACCGCACAACAGCTGAAGGAAGAGCGTTCCATGAACCAACGATGTATTGCAATATAAATCTACTCAAGACTGAACTGCATTAATACTTAACATTCATTTTAAAGTAATAAAAAGTTAGATAAAATAACTTTAAACAGTAAAAACTGCGTTGTACAGGCAACATACAGTATATACAGGGTCGGGACCGTGTCACCTGGTTGAGTACACGTAATGTTAAACAACCCATATAGGCCTGTACACTGTAATGATCCGCTGATACAACCAAATCCAAGAGGCCACGAGCTTGTATACAGGGTGTCATAAAACAGGTGTCCTGGCTGTTAATTATCAGATTCTACACCTAATTAAGAGCGAACATGAATTAGGCCTATTAATTTATTTTCGTATTCCGCTCTATCTATCTGTCTTTTTGAGTTTTGTACAAACAATTAATAACTCAATATAATAGCAATTTTAACTGATTAAATTACTTTTAAATGGCCAACGTTTTTAATAGCTACAGATAACAACACTTTTTTGCTGTTTATTAACGTTAATGAACATGTGCAAAATTCAGGAAAGCCAGTCAAACCGTCCTTGTTATTATTAATTTATGTATTAGTATTATTTACACCACAAAACAATAGAGGTACTAAACGGGGCAGAATTCGAAAAGATATTCTTAATTTTTCGTCTGAGAATAAGAAAAGTAACGGCCAGGACACCTTTTCGTGACACCCTGTATAGTGTATAGGATGATAAAAAGGATTGTAAATAAAGAACAGGATATTACTTAACTAGTCGAAAAACGGCGAAACTTAATTCTTTGTTTGTAATTATAACAATATACCTGCTCGTATTGACGCAGCGCCGCACAATCGTTGGACGTGAACAATTACACAAAGTGCGATAGCAATTTGTTTTAGATGATAAACAATGTTCAATGAGTGGAAATGTTCAAAAACATGTTAATGTTATTTTCATTTTTTATTCAAGTATTTTACGTGATAGCTACAGAATAATAATTCCAATACAGCTATCTTAACAAAATTACCTTTATGAAACTAAATTATGATAATGAACAACAAAAATTAAAATAAACAAGCTGGCAAATTCAATAATGTAATAATTGTATAAACTTCATCTATTTGTTTTAATAAATTACCATTATACATTAAACATGACACTATATATGACACAAGTTGTCTGAGCCAGGCCTTAACTTAGAGTAAATTATAGAAAATATTAGTTTATGAACTGTAAAATATTAATTTTTAGTTTAATTATCAAGTACTGTTATTTTAGTAGTAGTTTGAATTTAATGAACGCTACAGAATGCCTTTCTAATTATATATAAGACTGTAATACTTAAAAGAGACTGGACTGAGTTATTTGTTAATTTATTTTATTATTATTATTTTTGGTCACTAACCACATTACTGGAAACAGTGGTTAGTATTATTGGATAAGCATTGGATAGTTCATTATATGTAAATAATATTTGGAGACGCCAATGCTTCGAGTGTTTAAGAAATTGTTTCCTAAACACTGGAAGCATTGGAAATCTCCAAATATTATCTACATATCACAAAACAGTTTTATGCTCAAATAATACAAATTAAACTAATATTATTATAAAATTACACAAAATAACTTATATTACACCATATGGTTGCCACATTTATTTAGGTTAACTGTAATACTATCATTAAAAATGTCAGCTATGGATTAATACAAACTAATTAGCCTCAAAGTATTAAAAAATGGAAAATTATAATGAGATACAGTTTTACACCTCGGCAATAAGAATGTACCGGATGATCTAACGTTACGGTAAGGTAGATAGAAATAAATATTACTAAGAAAAAAAGGACTATAATTGCTGTTGTTTAAGACTTTATAAATAAATGAAATCATGAATAACTCTGTACACACTGCTAATTTAGTCACGGAAAAAACTTCGTAATATTGTTGTCGAATAATCCATCGGACAAGTAAGATTAATTAAAAAAAAAAAATAGATATCGTAATAATTTATTCAATTACGAATCTAATAACGTATAACAAAGAATTACGGAATTATATCACAAAATCCCTGTAAACGACAGTTTCATGGCGAGACGGTTGAAGCTATGGCTGACTGTAGTAAATGTTTGACTCATTTAAACCATTCATCACAACGTGCTAGCGACATTGACACGTTAGACGGGCCACATCGAATACCATGTTGTGTGAGACAATACAATTAATTAACATTGTACAACATAGTGTCAACTTATTTTTAAGCTGATTCAAACCCCAACGGGACACTCTTGGCTGTGTTTATTTTGATAGCATTATGATAGTAAAATAGAACAAAGTTCGCTCACCCCTTGGACGAACCACGGGATACTCACCTGAAACATGACACAACGATGTAAAAAACGGCCAGACATGGTAACATGTACACAAATGGCATTCAATTTTTTATGAACGCGTTATTTTGAGTAATTTTACAATAATTAATATCACATCTTAAGAGATGTATTCCAACTCAGCAACGGTTTAAGGGTTGTTTCTAAGAATACACGAAAAATGCGTACAGCGAAAAATGCGTACACCAGGAATCATGCGAAATATGCGTACAGGATCAAGTTTTGACAGATGACGAGGGTAACCTATGACGTCACAACAATTAGATAGGCGAAAAATGCGTACAACTTTTAGGGCAAATGGATATTTTACAATTGAATTATATAAATGCGTTTATCTCTAAAATAATATGAATGTCGCTTAGTTTCTTGGGATTGGAGAACCTAACCTAACCTAATTTCGCTGTAGGCCTACGCATCTTTCATGCCACCGGGGAGAATACTTACCCTCGTCAAATACCACTATTTCCTTCTGTACGCATATTTCGCTGTACGCAATTTTCGCTGTACGCATCTTTCGTGCCACCGTTTCTAATATTTAAACTCACCAACTTCCGTCCCTTGGTCAGGTAGACGACTCCTGTAGGTTTCAATTACATATTTAGTTGGAAATAAATTCCCTCCATATACCAACCCCTCTGGACTGCCGTGCACCACAGGCACTATATAATTAATAGTATAATTATTTATTTGTTACTCACAATAAAATTAATTTTTATTATATTCTAAAATTAAAATAACTATACTAATTATATTTTTAAATTAAGATTTTAAAATACATGTAGTGCGCAGCGCATTTATTTTAACAACATGAATTTTAACTTAATACCTACAGTTAAAATAGTCAAACTTGAGACAAAATTGTCTCATGAGTTACAAATAAAAAGTGCTATCATTATTTAGACTCAATATTAAATTTTTGGGGCTTTTATAAAACCAACTTTTTAGGTATCATCTCAGTATTTTCTGGTAAAACGTTATATACTCTTGGAGTAGTAAAATTTAAATTTTACCAACTTTGGAATTATACTATTTTTAGCACTTCACCTTTGCCTGTATCAAAATTCATTGCTCCACTTTTAATATAAAATAGCTTTAACATATCCAATAATGAGGGGAAGGATTAGCTAAAATTGGGCAGCAAATGGCAGAAAATCCGGTTTGCCGCAAATGGCTGGGCCTCAAAATATTAGCACACTATTAGAAACGAAACTCAAAACATTGATGAGTTTGGATAGCACATCTTGAAAGTAAATTTGTAATGTTGCAGTAATAAGAACCATTAAAAAATATTTTTCTAAAAAGTACTGTATATAGGGTATTAACCCTAACGCCTTCCCATGCACGTACGGCAATATTTACATGAATATATTTTAATACACGTGAATATTTTAAAATTAGGACGTTCCAGAATACATATCAGAACACATGAGGATATTCAAGAGTGAACGTTCTAAACTTAAAGAAGTGCACTTCGCGTTGGGCTTACAACAAGGAAGGTCTAAGGCCCTATAAACAGATTCTTTAGTAGTTAGTTACTTGTTCAACACTACTCATTAGGTTTACAATAGTGTTGATATTGTAAAGTAGACGTTTATAAAATATTTACCGGTACTACAATTAACTTGTCTTAAATTTGGTTCTGAGAACCTAAAGCACAATACAACCAAACAAGCATTATCGTACAAAAAACACCGAATATTGTTTACGTATCCGAATAAAAAGTAAAAGCAAGTTACATAATGCCATAGAGATGCTACAACACCGCAGTGTAACAAAAGGAGTGGCAAGCACTGGTATACTAAATGGAGGAGATTTCACAAAGTAAGGGGACAAAGAAACGTCTAATCTAGCAGGAAAACGTACACAATCCACCGGCAGGCGAGAGGTTAAAAATAGAAGGTGCTTGTCCGAACAAGTCCCGACAGGAGTAAGAAGAATGGAATTGGAAATCGCAGACAACCTTGCAAAATGACCTAGCCGAAGCCGACGGGAGTGCAGCGGAGGTGTTGTGTGGTCGGGAGGTGGGCGCTGGAGGGGGGTGCATTCCCACAGCCAGCAGGGCCGACTGCATTCCGCCCATACCGGACCTCAGCCTCGACTCGAGCTCATTCATCCGGTCAGCTGAGGTAGAGAACACGACCCTTGTAGCAGTATTTCAACTGATAATTGCTATTTTCATGCATAATTCACCACGCTTTACCCGCAATGTTCGGCATTGTTGAGGTCCAACGGAAGCCAACAATGCGCATTAGAATAGCACCAACAATAGGTTACTACACAATGAGAGCGTGCGCACGTGCGTGTTGAGCAGGGTTGCTAAACGTACAATGATTTTAATTTAGGGAACAGCCCCTTATTTAAATGATTTTGTCCCTCATCTGGATTACTTGAGCCCGGCACGTTGTCCCGTATTTTATGAAATCATATATTTCCATACATCAGACAGCTGCAACATGAAAAAAAAATATGCCGAAAATGACGAAAACATATTAACTATAGAAAACTGTAATTCATGCACATACACTTTGACGATATGAAATGGAGATTTACCGATCACTAAGTCAGTTCCTAAATCAAGTCAGCAACGTAAAGTTGGAGTGGTCAACGAGAGGTCGAAATGACTGTTATAGTTCTATGTACTAAGTAATCAAATGATATCAATCCCAAGGATGTGGAAAAGAGGTTCGGAAATGACCAGTTTCTCGGCTATTACCCGTGATCCTGGGCGGAACTAACCGGCACGGCACGAGCTTATCGTGATATGCTCCACGTGACCGAGACACGGGCTTACTTGCCATCGGATGTTTGCTGAACGGCCTTACTTGGTACCACAGAGGTGATAGGCGACAGCTTTCGGTACAATCCCAACTAGTCAGTATTAATTTATCACTAGTCCAAATGATGTTCCCTCAGAAACACACATTTTTTGACAAAAATTAAAGAAATACGAACATTTTGAACACAAATGTACCGGTATGTTACATTAATATTACGTATTTTTCCCTCCCCCACGAATATGACACTATTTCTTACTACGAAAAATAATGAGTGACATATGCAACTAAAAGATTGGTTACTTTAGGCTCTGTATGGATAAAATGTACCTACAAAAATACTACGTACCTAACCTTCATATCATAAACAACCTAACATAACTGAAACTTAACAAACCTAACCTACGCTAACCTAACCGTTGTGTTGCATATCTCAGTTACTATTTGTCGTAGGTGGAAATGGATGTAATGTTCAGGAAGACATCGATATATGGGAGATTCGTGTTCATAGGTTTATTAGTGACAAGTATTTAAAAAAATGTTAAAATCGGGTGGGATCAATATATTCCATTTATACCTCATTTTTCGTAAGCATAAAATTATTATTTACTTCCATTTTATTCGAATCAATGGCGTCTGATTATTCTCCTGACCCGTGTTACCGGCCATTGTATCGTCCAAAGATCCGTTCCCATAGCTACTGGAATTCAAATTCTAGTAAGATTCGTCATATTAATTCCACCAACGACACTAGGCTCACAAAGCTAATTCTGTCTACTGCAAAGGTATGCATTCCGAGAAGATTTCGCAAGGATTATGTACCGGGGTGGGGCCAGAAGTGTGAAGACCTATACAATGAGTTCAATGTAACAGAAAGATCTGAAACAGCTGATCGCCTGAGGATAGAGAAGTTGGTAATGACAGTTGAAACCCTAAACTTAACTTGTAACAGTAGTACAGCTTGGTATTTTCTGAGAAAAGCTTCCAATAATTCTTTAAACCATAGCGTATTGTGACACCCAGAACCTAATGAAACAGCGAAGCATTAGGTCTCAGTCAGCAAGTCTGATTAATTCACACCCTACAGAGTAAATAAAATAAGAATAGGTCTGCAGGCACCGTTGGAAGTGTCAAAATATTTCACGATCGGGACCTGGACGGACGCTCTGAAAACCGGAAAACTAACCTTTGTTTGCTCTACTGCTGAGTATGTAACTTCCGTGTGGCTGAATACTGCTCAAATGAAAGAGATGAATGTTTAGCTTAAGCCGCGTTTATACCGGAGAGGACAACATTATTGCCAACAAATGTTAACGGCATTTACAAAAATCGTACTAAAACTGTTGTCAGCATTTTTGTTGCCAACAATGTTGGAAACCCCGAAAAAGTGTTTGCAGCATTACCCACCAGTAGTCGGTAAAGATCAAAGAGTGTTGACAACAATGTTGATGGGGATTAAGCAATCCTTCCCCTTTCACTGTCCAGTATACGTGATTGGCCAACGCGGTGTCAGTACTCTACTATATCGGCTGTTGTTAATCCTTTCTCCCATGGTTGTTAGTACTTCTGTTTGTGTTGTCGAAGTGCAAGTCAATATGGACAACCTTTCAAGTGATTTTAATTGGCCACGGGATACTATTCGAGTTTTATCACGCTCTATCGTAAGCATAGTTCTTTGTAACCCAATGAACCCAGATTAAAAAAAAAATACCTAAAGAACTATGCCTGGAACGAAATTCGCGGGAGAAGGCCCTAAGAGGAGATCTTAACCAAATTATCTTCGGTTTTTCCTTTTTATCTATTATGATGCACGCTGCTGCTGCCCACGCAAGGTCAGAGGTGACACCTCGGAATGAAAAAGGCAACTGGTGAAAAGTGCAAAAAAAACCTAACATGATGGCAACATTTTGTGTAAACAACTTTTAATATAATCATTGTTAGTAAGTTGAACACTTATGCCAACTCCATTTCCTTTGATATCAGTTCAGTTCTCCAGTTTCTGATATTCGTCGGAGGGAGGCACTGCTATCAGAATTCAAAGTTCTCATAAGTAGCCATTACGCAAAACCTTCCCCAGCTCGTGGGCCGAACCTTCTTTTGAAAGCCACCCATAAGTACACATTTAAAGTTTATTTTAGGTAGATTCACCTATATTGTACTAACTGTGTAATATGTCGAATTTGTTTGATGGTGGAACAAAAACTAAATTTTCGATCCTAAGATGGCGGTGGGTAGCATGAAACTTCAACGCTAGGATTTGGTGCTGCTAATTTGGATTGCAGCTGGAGTGGGTAGAAACAATTATCGGATGACTAACTAAAATGGGACATATCCGTCATGGGACTGTAGTGAAAAATCTCAGACAATACACCATGCTGTCAATTATTTACCTTTCTTTGCATACCTTTTCAGGAGGTTTGGTCAGTCTTGACAATATGAAGATGGACGGGATCAAATTGATGCCCAACTCGGATTTAATTTTGAAATGAGATATTTATTTTTCTATTTTATTTCTCTTTTTTCTCTTCATTGCTGTTGGGTAGAAGCAATAATTGGAAGGGTAAACGAGATAAAACATAAGATTCGTCACGCGACTGTTGAGAACAATCTAAGACAATAAACCATATTGGCAAATGATTGTCATTTGTATAATTTTCAGGAGGTTTCGTCAGTCATGAAAACATGGAAATTTGCCAGCTTGGATTTGTTTTTGTGATGAGGGATCTCTTCTTTCTATTTCCTTTCGATCTCAGTTAAAGTTATCTGTTTGTTGCCCAGATGCACATTCTTTATACCGTATATAAAATTGTAAATGGTAGCTGGCTGACTATAGAATATAATCCATGACTTTTAAGTTCCATGTACGACTCAATGGAGTTGAAACAACATCAAACATCTATTTGCCTCAAATGTACCACTCATGGTCATAGAATAACGCACAACCACAACACGTCACACAAATAATTCAACTTGCCAATATTAGTAAGTATATTTCTAATTTCAATCCAAGCTTATTTTTTAACACGATATTTGTTAATTTGTAAGCAAAGATTTGTCCCTTGTGAAATAATATTTTCAAGATGTGGTTGGATTTTGAATGAACGGACTTGCACGATCCTGTCTTGACACGCCAGTTTAGGCCCGGGCCACAGGGACTGGACTGCAGGTATGCTTTGTCGGCCCTCGGCAGCTATTCCATTATAATAGCAAAACAAATAGCCGACCCTTCAACATCCGGTTGCCGGGCCGACCACCGGTATGTCCGACCCAGACTCACTCGCCCAGTGACTCACACAAATTGAAATTCCTCACCGACTCACCATGCACAAAAAATACCCATATATTACACTCGTTTTGTTGGCCCGTTCGGATTTATTTATTCACGGTCATTACACCAGCGAGCCAGCTCAGCGCCCGGCCATGGCTTTATTAGGAGATACCTGTTTGGCAGCGCTTCGTCTCATATCTCCGTCCCAGCCATTGAATATGCTAATCTCACATAATACCACAATCAAGTCCAATTTACAGTTCACTACCCTCTCTACTCATCGAGTGGACATTCTCTCATAGTTGATTGTTTGCTAATTAACACACAATGTAGCAAATTGACAATGGGTCTATTAAAAAATAGACAATAAGCACAAAGAAGAAAGACATAGAAGTTGCATCCAACTGTGCAGTGAATGTGTGTCTGGTTTGCTAAGCGATGGTAGAGACAGCACCTTGTCAGTCGCTCTCTCCCAAATCCGATAAACTAAGTAATCTAACTTCCACCTAATGATAAACAGATTTATAACTGCCACTTAGGCGTTCACTGCAGCTACATGGAAGCGACATATATTTTCTTTTTCTCTGTGCTGTAGGCAAGCCCGCATAGTCTTTTATTTTATACGATCTTTTGAGACTGTATTTTTTTAAAGGCATAATTGCAAAATGAAGGTGATTGACAGTGCAATTTGTTCTCGTTGAAAGGAATAAAACGTAAGCCTTCAACCCCATTGGAACCAAACAACAACTGATCCAATACACGGTACATAGACAAGCGTGTTCACAATCGAGTCAGTGTGGGGTGGGGAGGACCGGAAACTGCTGCTTATCATGCCGGCGTGTCAGTGACGACGGAAGGACAATGTAATCCCGGTGAGCCTGGCATACCGATGTCTTCATCTCCACCTCTGTCCACCGAGTACAGAATAGAAACTACAACAGATTATTCAGGACATTCCTAAGATTTAGGATGATTTCCGAACGCTTGAGTTGGCAAAAATTCATTTAAAAGTTAACACAACACGCTGTCTACCTAAACTTACTTGAGACCTGACGGGGACGAAAGATTTTTTCCGAGATATTTTAAAGCATGAAATTGTTTCATAATATTCATGAAAAAGGACAATTCGACTTAATATGCAAATTAGACAAATCAGGAGTGAGGACTGATAAAAACGTTCGACGACTAATTACGCGTAGACGATGGCTATTTAAGATAGTTATCCGTAGTTTCATTTTGAGATGCCATACTCTTGACCTGACACTAAGCTTAAACTTAATCTAGATGTACTGAAGCCACGTAAAATATTCACGATAGGTGAGATGAAGTAGCGCGAAAGGCAGGATAGTAACCATCCAATATCCAAGAAATTTGTTCATTCATAAAATGTAAACCGTTGCTAGACTAGACTAGAGAAACAAGAAGACTGTCTGTCTACTCATTTGGGTCCCGTGAAGTCTGTTTTCCTGTTCAGTAAAACTAGTTCTTATGGTGTCCGGACAATTCGTCCCACGGACATTTCGTCCCCCAAGAAAAATGCGGACATTTCGTCCCACTTTGTGGAACGGCTACCTGGGTAGAGTTTGATAAATAGTCTCCAAATATTTCTAAACGGACACGTCGTCCCACCTGAGAGAAGGGTTGTAAAAAGGTTAGGTTAGGTTAGGTTAGGTTCTCTCAGGGTGGGACGAAGTGTCCGTTTAGAAATATTTGGAGACTAATTATCAAACCCGACCCAGGTAGACACTCCACAGAGTGGGACGGAATGTCCGCATTTTTCTTTGGGGACGAAATGTCCGTGGGACGAATTGTCCTGTAATCGTTCTTATTCGGTTTTCATAGGTAGCGCCAGTGATCTCCTTATCTCTCTCTCTTCCTCCCACCCTGAAGGGGTCTGTCTATCTTATCTGTTTTTATGAATCCTTCTGTGTTTCATGACTATGTTGAACATTTCTATTCCAAGTCGTTAGTGATGCACAAAGCCACTTTACAGTCATTTATTTACTTATTATTAAGACGCCAATCGTCAAAATATGGCCGAATATGAATATGGATAATGTGATGAGTATAGATGAACGATTGTAGTCTTTGTTACAACCTAAGGCCAACTATCCCTTAGAAAAAATCATTAATTAATAGCCCAATAAATGACAAATGAACAACCAGTACTTAAATAAGCTGATCCCTTTCAAAAAAATTTTTATTAAGATTGAATTAAGAACCATATGCTTATAAAGCTAGACTCTGACGAAAACTACGCTACCGAACTTTACATTCTTCAAAGTGAGCAAGATCTTTTTTTTTCTTCGGAAATGCTCTCAATACAAGGCCTACTCTCGACCCATCCTGTAATTGCCCCTAGAATGTCGTGTACTCCAAGCAACCTTCCGACATCGAGTGCTACTTGCATCAACCAGTCGAACAAAGCTGTGTAGTTAACGTATCTTTACAGCTCCATTCCGGACAGATAACTGTATCTCAATTGGCGGTAAATCACGACAAGTGGTTTATCTGACACTACTGACACCTTCTATGTACGTAAAATTAAGTATTATACGTTCGTTGTTTATAATAACAGAGAAAAGAGAAATAGAGGTCGTTTTATGGCCATAGCGAACGCATTGGTGGCAGTTATAAACAGATTACAACTAATATATATATATATATATATCTGTAATTATAATTGATAAGTTTATCCTTGAGGTTTTTGAGGGAAAATAAGGGAGGGACGGAGAAGGTGCTGGCCCTTCACATACCGGTATCAAAGGAGGAATACCGGTATCACACATTCTTCTACTCTGGATAAGAGCCTTACCTGAATGTCTATCGGTTAACGTTTCCCTGTTCACTTTGCACGACAAAAAGAGGAACCAAGTTTCATCGTTTTTTTTTTTTACTGGCGTAATAGGATGATAATACTCTTTAGGTTTTTGGGATTCCCCTTAACCCAGCATTGCTATTATTTTAGGGAGTCACAAAAAAGGTTTCTAAACCTACTTTTTATGTTTCTAAAAACTATTTTATGTTTCTAAACCTAATTAAGAGAAAAATATGAAAATTATGTTTTTCGAATTCCACTACGTTTGTGGGTAATTATGCAAAAAGTAATCGCATTGTGAACGGTGGTGCAAATTCAATATTTCTGTTGAAGGCAACTAAGTTGGAAGTGGAGAGTGAGATTTTAGCGCTGAAACCCAAGTATTCGGCATAAGCGGAAGTTATTTGGCGTGAAATACAAGATGAACTCTTTCTCTTTAAACTAGCAATGGACTAATTGACTGCCCTGCATTGTTGGAGATGGTTGGTCACCTTTCGAGTCCCTAGGGGTAGAACTCTGGAAGACTGCACCACGCAACCAACTACGAGAGAAACAGCACTATAGTTAGGATCCAGCGCCTAGGAAATCTTGTCTGCCTTGGAATTGACTTTTTTAAATGTAGTCTACCAGCACTCAAAAGAGCTTCCAAGTTACTTTTGGCTCTATGGCTGGAACATATAACAGAATTGTTTTTTACTGTTATTTACATTTATTGTGCATATCCACCTTTCGATCAGCCATATATTTCTTTGCTTTGTTAATGAAATTATGTATTTTTAATAACATAATTGTAATTATTTTGTAAAAATGGAATGTCCGTTGAAATAAAATAAAATAACGCATTCGTGGATCTGTTCCTATCTTAATGGTTAGGACTCAACACGTAAAGAGTCCTTATACTGGTTCAGGGAACTGTGAACAGTGGGCCATCTCTTCTCCGGCAGGGGTCCTCAGGGTTCGGTTCTGGGGCCTACCTTATTTCTCCTGTTCGTTAATGACCTTCCTCAAGGAGTACATGATCAGGTGACAAATATTTGCTTGTTCGCTGACGACACTTCTCTGTCGTCGTCAGCTACAAACCGAAAAACAATTGTTGTTAAGGCCCATGAAAAAGTAAATGCACTGCTTCAATGGTTTGATTTAATCAAAATTGTTCTTAAAAAACTCAAATTATAGATTTCCAAATAAATAAAAGAGAAAATGCTAACCCACTCACTTTTTTCATTGGAGACTCGGAAATAGATACCACCACTTCAACTAAATTTCTTGGTGTACAAATAGACATACATCTTCGTTTTAACGAACACATAAAACAAGTTGTCTTATGTGTCGGCTAAGTTCTGGAATTGTTATACTCAGCAACATATCGCCATACTTAGATGCTAGTGTTGGGTTGGCTGCCTACTACGGAGTTATTTTTCCGTTCCTGAATTATGATGTGGAGGTATGGGGTTTCGAGAACCTCAGAACCAAATTTATTTTCAAACTCCAAAAAAATCAGGGTCTTTTTTAAAAAAATCATTCCGTACCTCGTGTAAGCCGTACCTCTTTAAGGAGCACATAATCCTAACAGTTCCATCTCTACATTTTCAAATCAATCTTGTTTGTCCGTAAAAGTTCCATCTCTCTACATTTTCAAATCAATCTTGTTTGTCCGTAAAAGTAATATGTTTCCCAATTCCAGCCGTACCACTCACAACTACAACATAGATACACCGCCTCATAAAACTAGATTCTATGAGAGACAGACATCGTTCAGGCTCCTCAACTCGCTACCGGACTCATTGAAACCTGAGGGAAGCGTAGTTGAATTTGAAAAAATCTCAGAGTATTGATGTTGCGGGGCGCTGACTACAGTATTCCGCAGTTTCTTTCGTTGTCATTAGTAGCATAAGTAATGTTTTTGTTTGTTGTAATTAGAAATAAGGACTGTCTAAAAATTGAACAAATGAAATGTTTGATTTTATGTATGTTACCTGTATTGACGCTATTATGCAGCTTTGATTTTGTTTTTTAATAAAGATATTCTGATTCTAATAAAGGACATAACATGAGCGCGTGTGAATAATAAAATGGCATATATATTCTTACATATGAGACGCCGACACAACTTTGTATGTATGTCCCTGTATGTCAGCGTCGAACACGAACAATTGACCATTAATAAGTTGGTTACAGCAGCGTTTTTTACATTATCAGATCATAATCAGATGTGAGACGTCGACACAAGTTTGTACGTATTTTAAAGCGAAAATGAATGTGGATAACGGCCTATGTAACTAAGGGAGCTACAGCTTTACATAGAATAAGTAAGACGTAGGTTTGGTCTATTTAGTGGTAGGACCATTCTTGAAACTAGACGTATTTTCAAAACTTCTTAACAACTTGGAATTACAGGTTAAATAAAAAGTTATTACCACCGATTGATTAACATACATTAGACTAAGAACATACTACAATACGTTATTTTTGTTCATCATTATGTAGTAACTAATTAAAATAACTTATTTAATTACAGTAGGCTACATGTTCTATTAGTCACACAACGATTCCTGAAATTGTTGAAGAAAAATAATATTAAAGCTGGTAAGAATAACATTCCACATCACCGCCAGCAATGGTCCGGATCACCGGCCGACGGAAAGCTACGTAAATAGCGGCAATAGGTGTTTGAGGTGGCGAACACACACATAGCTGCAAAGAGGTGGGCCAATCTCCCCCTCCGGCCTCACCTGTGTTCATTTAGCAGCCACGGTCGAGCTCTCTACGTCAGTTGTCTGAATGCTGCGTTTCGTCTCGGTATGTTTAGGCCATTAGTACACTTACGTTGTAGGCAAACACGGCTACAGCCGTAGAGGTCCTTCAGCTTGTAAGATCTTCAAGGAAATTCTGTCAGTTACTAAAGTGTTTGGGAGATTGTAGGCGATAGGTTCCATGCTCGGTTCTCTTACTACCGACACGGCGTCCGCGCAATGGTTGTCATCAACGTAGATACTACTAGAGAAGTCTGGAGTGTCCGTGTTGAATGGTAGTCAAGGTTCGGATGTTGTGTAGGGAAAGAGAATTGAGTGTCAGACTTGTGAGTTAGCTGAAAATCAGACCAACACTACGTGGTTCGGATTCCACGTAAAGCTGTACGTCCCATAGTTGCCCTGGCTACTGGGCTATTAATAAATAGTCCTTTCTGAGCTAAGTCGAACTCAGATAGTTACAATCACTACACTCGTTCATCTACACTCATCTACACTCATTCACTCCTCATATTCGCCCATATCTCTACGATCAACGTCTTAGAGATGAATAATGAATAATAATAATAATAATGTGTGTTATCCATAAACAAAATTATTTTCAATTAAACACATAGTTTTGGATGGTAGTTATAAATATATTTAACATTTTACCCAAAATTATATTTTAAAAAACTATGAAAAGGAGTTGCAGCATCACGCTGTATCATTTAATTCAGATGTAAGGATAGATTCTGGTAATTGGTTTAGTGCCCCCCCCCCCCCAATGGGTTCCAGCATGTTTAACATGAATTTATTGCATTACATTGAGTTTCAGTGTGCACAACATTACGCAGATTACGTCTAGGTTGACGCGGAAAAGCAAAAAACAACTACAGCATTAAAAAAAAAAAACATTTGTCCAATATGACAATACGGAAAGGACTAAAAACAATAAATAATCCATTCACGTCAAAGAAGTGACAAGTTGACATAATACTGTGAAGAACAAACTCCCAACTGACAGATCATTAACAAGTCATGAGAGTAGAAGATGACATAACACTGTGGGGAACAGGATCCAAGTGACAGATCATCAACAAGTCGTGGGAGTGACAAGTTGACATAATACTGTGGGGAACAGACTCCAACTAACATATCACCAACAAGTCAAGGGAGTGACAAGTTGACATAACACTGTGGATAACTGGCTCCAATTGACAGATCATCAACACGTCACGGGAGTGACAAGTTGATGTAATACTGCGGACAACAAACTCCCGACTGACAGATTAACAGCAAGTCATGAGAGTAGCAAGATGACATAACACTGTGGGGAACAGGCTCAAAGTGACAGATCACTAACACGTCACGGGAGTGACAAGTTGATATAATACTGCGGACAACAAACTCCCAACTGACAGATCATTAACAAGTCACGAGAGTAGCAAGATGACATAACACTGTGGGGAACAGGCTCCAAGTGACAGATCATCAACACGTCACAGGAGTGACAAGTTGATATAATACTGCGGACAACAAACTCCCAACTGACAGATCATCAACAAGTCACGGGAGTGACAAGTTGATATAATACTGCGGACAACGAACTCCCAACTGACAGATCATCAACAAGTCATGAGAGTAGCAAGATGACATAACACTGTGGGGAACAGGCTCCAAGTGACAGATCATCAACACGTCACGGGAGTGACAAGTTGATATAATACTGCGGACAACAAACTCCCAACTGACAGATCATCAACAAGTCACGGGAGTGATTAGTTGACATAATACTGTGGGGAACAGGCTCCAAGTGACAGATCATCAACACGTCACAGGAGTGACAAGTTGATATAATACTGCGGACAACGAACTCCCAACTGACAGATCATCAACACGTCACAGGAGTGACAAGTTGATATAATACTGCGGACAACGAACTCCCAACTGACAGATCATCAACACGTCACAGGAGTGACAAGTTGATATAATACTGCGGACAACGAACTCCCAACTGACAGATCATCAACAAGTCATGAGAGTAGCAAGATGACATAACACTGTGGGGAACAGGCTCCAAGTGACAGATCATCAACACGTCACAGGAGTGACAAGTTGATATAATACTGCGGACAACAAACTCCCAACTGACGGATCATCAACAAGTCACGGGAGTGACAAGTTGACATAATACTGTTGGTAACAGATTCGAAACTGACAGATCCTCAAGTCCACGCATATACAGGTATCACTGGACGCTGCCATAAATAATTAAACGCTAGTGTCAGTGGACGGTGCGGTGTAGGCGCCAGCTGTCCGCAGGAATGCGCCAGCTGCTTGCCTCAGCCTCTACGATACCGGACTTTTCCACACCGGGCCCATTATACTGTATGAAATACCTTCAGCGGCAGGCGAGCACCACACCTGCAAGCACGTTTGAGGTTCCACTCTAATCATATATTGATTCAGTTTGTGGTACAAATCACTTCAATAATGAGACTTGTGGAAGAATTTGAGTGATTTCTGTAATTTGTACGGATTGATTCCATTGTAAATATTATCGAGTAAACATGTTTCTTTTCATAATTTAGAAACAACTTAAGTCATATTTAAAACGTATAAGTGGCGAGCCTGTTAGGTTATACAAATTACACTTCTTTATTCAGCGAGTTTTTACTACTCATCATTTCGTTAAACTGCATTGTGCTTTTTATATTTCATGAAAAGGCAGTGCTGAGTTATTCTGGTGTATATATAAAATATCCTTTTGTTTTTACATAATTCTATGTTAATACTAATCCAGATTACAAACCTAGTATACGTCCTTCTTAATATCATTTCATCCTTCCTTCCTTGTTCAATGCGTTTAAACTTCACTACTCGAAAACAGCATCATGTATCATGCCTGAATCAAGAACAAATAACTCTGGCGAAAAATATAATTCGACAACTCTTTTGAAAACTAAATCAACCATAATCCTTCCAACATTAAAAAAGACCCAGAAAAATTAAATATATTTTATTTAATTACATTTAAACCTAAAATTAGTTCGATATAATCCAACCAACCATATACATACTAGCACTGACAAGTTATTTGGCAAGAAAATGCCAACTTAACGTATTTCAATTTACAGTGTCAACTATATACTGATTGTACTTAGGGAAATGTATTATATGTAGGTAAACTCAAAATCGACTTGATAGATTTTGTTCACATTCTTGAATAATCACGTATCGGTGGAGATTGGCGGAATTCAGAGTAGAGAGTAATCCATTATAGAAAGGGAAGGGGCTGACGAATACCAAGCGTCTGAGGTAGGGCTAAAGCACGTCTGGTGTTACTTAGAGCAGAGCCCGCTCACCACCAGTTGACAGCGGAAGGTGCTGGAGTCAACGACCAGAGGTGCGACGCCTAACTGGCCAATCACACCTTGGCTGGACCTCCCACCATTCCCACTCTTGCGATGTGGGCCGATGACGCAAGGTGCAATCCAATCACATTCGGGATTAGTTCTTTTAGTTTACTACCAATTTCCATTTAATTTACAATCCCCGACAAATTAAACGCTACCTATAAATTGTATTTGTGCCTACAAATTTTATTTCGTACCTATAAACTGTTTATATCGCTTCTATCAAGTCCATGAGAAAACAATTAGTACTGATTGCATTGATCGAAATGTTCATTATTGTATGGTAATGACAGACACATTGTTCATTGTATTGTTGCAACTTGATGTAACTGTACTGAGGCATTGTTTTGCTGACACTGCATCCTAGTTCTTTTGTGTTTTCACTTAAAGTAACATTCACGATAGTCAGTAGTTTAAACGATTAAACAAACTATAATCATTATATTGAGCACATGTATGTATGAAGTGTTAAAACAATCTATACCTAGTGGTCGTGTGCTCTCAATGGGTAACAAAAATAATCTATACGATTTTACAGTAAATGTTAGTTACGCTAACACAGTATTGATATGCGAAAAACAGAATCTGGTTTTTACAGTAAAACGGCATAACATGATACGTTAGATTTTTTTTTAAATCGAAAAAGCGACAGTTTTATTACACTTACATTGTTTATAAATTATAGTTCGTTACGTATGCAAAAACGTTGCGAGGACCTGCCAGTGTAGGCTAAGGCCCGCCACACACGTAACGATCGGTCTGAACAGATCAAGTCGCCAGACCGATCGTAGCGTGTGTGGGGAACTGATGGAAAGTTCATCAACCGTCGTCCAATCACCCCTAGTCGGATGAAGAAAATGACGTGTGTTGGGGAATCGGACGACCGTCTGCAAGTCTCACTGCGCGGTGCACTCCACCCTCCGCTTGGCCACCAGCGGAGTTTTACCTGTGTTTACCTGAGAGACAACTAGGTCTGTTATCGCCACTTCACCACCAGCCAGGCTTAGCTCTAATTACTCTACCAACACACACAGATACTGACGCAATGTGTCTCCCCGCACAACACGTCCACCTTAATTGTGTTGTTAGACACTGACTTCTCCATGTTCCACTCCCAATATGGCCAACGATGACACGTGTACACCAGCTATTATCTGTGTTTACCTGAGAGACAACTAGCTCTGTTATCGCCACTTCACCACCAGCCAGGCTTAGCTCTAATTACTCTACCAACACACACAGATACTGACGCAATGTGTCTCCTCGCACAACACGTCCACTTTAATTGTGTTGTTAGACACTGACTTCTCCATGTTCCACTCCCAATATGGCCAACGATGACACGTGTACACCAGCTATTATCTGTGTTTACCTGAGAGACAACTAGCTCTGTTATCGCCACTTCACCACCAGCCCGGCTTAGCTCTAATTACTCTACCAACACACACAGATACTGATGCAATGTGTCTCCCTGCATAACACGTCCGCCTTAATTGTGTTGTTAGACACTGACTTCTCCATGTTCCACTCCCAATATGGCCAACGATGACACGTGTACACCAGCTATTATGTGTGTTTACCTGAGAGACAACTAGCTCTGTTATCGCCACTTCACCACCAGCCAGGCTTAGCTCTAATTACTCTACCAACACACACAGATACTGACGCAATGTGTCTCCCCGCACAACACGTCCACCTTAATTGTGTTGCTAGATACTAATTTCTCCATGTTCCACTCCCAATATGGCCAACGATGACACGTGTACACCAGCTATTATCTGTGTTTACCTGAGAGACAACTAGCTCTGTTATCGCCACTTCACCACCAGCCAGGCTTAGCTCTAATTACTCTACCAACACACACAGATACTGACGCAATGTGTCTCCTCGCACAACACGTCCACCTTAATTGTGTTGTTAGACACTGACTTCTCCATGTTCCACTCCCAATATGGCCAACGATGACACGTGTACACCAGCTATTATCTGTGTTTACCTGAGAGACAACTAGTTCTGTTATCGCCACTTCACCACCAGCCAGGCTTAGCTCTAATTACTCTACCAACACACACAGATACTGACGCAATGTGGCTCCCCGCACAACACGTCCACCTTAATTGTGTTGCTAGATACTAATTTCTCCATGTTCCACTCCCAATATGGCCAACGATGACACGTGTACACCAGCTATTATCTGTGTTTACCTGAGAGACAACTAGTTCTGTTATCGCCACTTCACCACCAGCCGGGCTTAGCTCCAATTACTCTACCAACACACACAGATACTGACGCAATGTGTCTCCCCGCACAACACGTCCACCTTAATTGTGTTGTTAGACACTGACTTCTTCATGTTCCACTCCCAATATGGCCAACGATGACACGTGTACACCAGCTATTATCTGTGTTTACCTGAGAGACAACTAGCTCTGTTATCGCCACTTCACTACCAGCCAGGCTTAGCTCTAATTACTCTACCAACACACACAGATACTGACGCAATGTGTCTCCCCGCACCACACGTCCACCTTAATTGTGTTGTTAGACACTGACTTCTCCATGTTCCACTCCCAATATGGCCAACGATGACACGTGTACACCAGCTATTATCTGTGTTTACCTGAGAGACAACTAGCTCTGTTATCGCCACTTCACCACCAGCCGGGCTTAGTTCTAATTACTCTACCAATACATGCAGATACTGATGCAATGTGTCTCCCGCAAATTTAAATTAATTGCGTTGTTAAACACTGACTTCTCCATGTTGACAGCCTTATTGAGACGCATATGTTAAAAGGATTTATAAGTAAGTAAATTCTCTAGTAGATTACCATCAAGTAAACGCGACACTAGACCCGTGGTCTTAATACTACAGAGAGATTAGCTAACATTATGAGGTATTCTAGTGAGTAAAATGTTTATGAATCTTCCTAAATTATATTGCATAGTTTAAAAATATGTTTTATTTGAAGTTATTTTAAGTTAAAGATGAAATATTGGATTTGTTGAGATAGTTAATTATTAAGGTAATGTAGCCCCGTAGCTTATGCGAATACCTGGCACTATTTTATCCGCTCATCTTTGCAACGAGACCAATGGCGGAGCCGCTCGCCAGTCTAGAGATGATATCTTGGTGGGAAAGACACGGCTCCAGGAATGCAACCACTCGGTGCACCAAACACACCGTCTGTCCGCTAATTGATTTACTCCGCAGCATATATAACTTACTTCTCTCCCGTCGTCAGTGCACCAACTACACCGTATGTCCGCTAATTGATTTACTCTGCAACATAATACACTTCTCTCCCGTCGTCAGTGCACCACTCACACCGCCAGTCAGCTAATTGAAATCCTCTCCAGTATGTACATTGTACACTCGTCTTCCATCGTCAGTGCAACCACCCCACCGTATGTCTGCTAATTGATTTCCTCCTCATCATGTACGCTCGTATCCCATCGTCAGTGCAACCACCCCACCGTATGTCTGCTAATTGGTATCCTCTCCATCATGTACACTCCTCTCCCATCGTCAGTGTACAACCACACGTTTTGTCTGCTAATTGGTATCCTCACCATATGAATACTCCTCTCCCATCGTCAGTGCAACAACCACACGTTTTGTCTGCTAATTGGTATCCTCACCATATGAATACTCCTCTCCCATCGTCAGTGTACAACCACACGTTTTGTCTGCTAATTGGTATCCTCACCATATGAATACTCCTCTCCCATCGTCAGTGCAACAACCACACGTTTTGTCTGCTAATTGGTATCCTCACCATATGAATACTCCTCTCCCATCGTCAGTGCAACAACCACACGTTTTGTCTGCTAATTGGTATCCTCACCATATGAATACTCCTCTCCCATCGTCAGTGCAACAACCACACGTTTTGTCTGCTAATTGGTATCCTCACCATATGAATACTCCTCTCCCATCGTCAGTGTACAACCACACGTTTTGTCTGCTAATTGGTATCCTCACCATATGAATACTCCTCTCCCATCGTCAGTGCAACAACAACACGTTTTGTCTGCTAATTGGTATCCTCACCATATGAATACTCCTCTCCCATCGTCAGTGCAACAACAACACGTTTTGTCTGCTAATTGGTATCCTCACCATATGAATACTCCTCTCCCATCGTCAGTGCAACAACAACACGTTTTGTCTGCTAATTGGTATCCTCACCATATGAATACTCCTCTCCCATCGTCAGTGCAACAACAACACGTTTTGTCTGCTAATTGGTATCCTCACCATATGAATACGCCTCTCCCGTCGTCAGTGCAACCACCCCACCGTATGTCTGCTAATTGGTATCCTCACCATATGAATACTCCTCTCCCGTCGTCAGTGCAACAACAACACCGTTTTTCTTCTAATTGATATCATCTCCATAATGTACAATCCTCTCAAATCGTCAGTGCACTGACCACACCGTATGTCTTCTAATTGATATAATCTCCATCGTGTATAGCCTACTCCTTTCCCATCGTCAGTGCACCAACAACATCGTCTGTCTGTTAACTGATTTACTCTGCAACATATAAAGTATGCTATACCCACCCTCCCATACACGCACAGTGGTATTGACCCACCCACCCACCCATACACGTACAGTGGATTGACCCACCCGCCCACCTATACACGTACAGTGGTATTGACCCACCCGCCCTCCCATACACGTACAGTGGTATTGACCCACCCACCCATCCATACACGTACAGTGGTATTCGGGCTGACTCGTCTGTCTGCTGATTTATACTCCTCTCCCATCGTATGTGTACCAACCACACCGTCAGTCTGCTAATTGATATCCTATCCATTATCCAGTCGTCATATTTACAGCTCTCTATATCATCCTTCAGTAGTAATTGCTGAGCTCATATCTGCTGTTTCCTGGCCCCAGCCCATTAAAAGTTATTAAGATGGCGCATGCCACTGGATAATCAAACGTGTTCCAAAGTTCTTTTCGTACGGCAAATTGTTGCTTCATAACGTACGAGTGTTCAGAAGTGCAAATTCGGCTAATGAGTCATCAAATTGTTTGAATCTTTGGTTTGTAGACAATAAATAAATTTTGTAAAGCGCCTCCTACATGAAATAAGAACTATTGAGTTTTCCACTTAAAGTTTAAAATGTCATGTTTATTTAGGTGTAAATGTAAGCCTAACAACCACAAAAATCAAATTGGCGATTTAAAACTTAATAAGGAAACTACATTCTAATTTTAGTAACTAAACAATCACACGTGAATAAAGTTTTAAATCTAAAAATACTTGATTGATTACTTTTTAGAATTTTCCTTATAACTCAAAATGGCCGAACACTTCAGCCTTTAATTGACTTGGGTTGTAGCACTGTTTATGCAAATCAATATTGTCTACTACATTTTTAAGTTGATATCGGGTTTTAGATCAATTCTCACAGTGTAAAATATGCCTCAATTAGAGACGCGACCCTTTCAGCCTCAACAACCCTTTTGTTCGGCACATCACAGTTCAATAAGTGTCCTGCAGTATTGCTTTTAGCCGGAGTCAAAGAACTGGCTATTGATATGACGACGGGGGGGGGGGGGCTTTCGTCGTTGATTTAATGCCATCCAAATGGCCTTAAGAGAGGCAGACTGTATCGCTTTAAGTTGTAAACGACACAGCGAGCAACGCGTTTATACTGACTCTCATGCATAGTGGACTTTCTGAGAATAATGGGCATCTATTGCGTCTATCTTCAACCAACGTATGTGCAGACCTTCAAGACATTAAACATTTTATTCCCTTTTATGAACAGAGGGGCCCGGTGTTGCGAAGAGTGCAATGCGTCTTGCAATATACAATAATATAGACTATTAACTATAAAAACTAAAAATTTGTATATGAAAATATAAAGAAAATGATAATCCACAATCGTAAACAGAAAGGTGACACAGTGATGAACAACTGAAATGTGACAGCCATGTAAGGCGTTATGGTTGCTAAGGTTACGGCTGACTAATATCATCACGACATTAGTCATAGCATTTTGAAACTCCACGTAGTTCCAACACTACTGTAGGAGCGCTCTGAAGTCGAGTTAGGAGATTCAATAAATGGACTATAATTACATGTTCAACATAGTAGGCCAATAGGGATACACCTCAACAAATAATGTTTATATTGAGGACACTCACGTATGACGAGTAGGTGGGCCAACCACATAACAAATAATACGAATTGTAGCAATTTTGCATTACTAGCTAAGTGGGATCAACCAATTCGTTCATTGTAAAGTTGACTGCAACAAAACCTATTAAATATAAAACATTCGATCTTTTTATTTAGAGCCCATATACAGTTTATCTCCACAAGAACACGTGAAACCTGATGAAACAACGATACATCATTCGTAAGCAAACTGCAATGCCGGTCGGAAGGAAACAGCCACTCAGGGCGAGAACTGAAACGAATGAATAAAATTATCCCTGGGGAGATTGGATTGTAGGTGTCCATAGCCATAACAATGGGTAAACGACTGCAGAGTGAAGGGGAGAGTGAACTATTAGCTGCGCTCAGATGGTGATTGAGTCTTTTTTAGCCGGATGCAACGTCACGGAACGGGCGCGAGTCACGGCACGGCTCGGACTCCAAAATGTTAATCTGTTCTCATCACTATCCGACGGGCCGATAGTCGGACAATGCCGGTGTGTGGTCCAGATAAATTACAAAGGCCGTGGCCGGACCCAACAAAGATGTTAAGAAGGCGATGTGTGCGGCGCTCCTCAGTGGTGTCCATCGTGTCATCGTTGGACCGTGTGCTCTTACTCTCAGCTCCCGAGACCCACGATCAAAGATTTTCCTCTTCACACATTACGTTTGGGGTTTTCGGAGAGAAATGAGTATAATCGGAATGTTTATTACTAAATATAAAACTTTTTCATCAACCAAAGATATAAAAAGAAATAATTTTTCATGGGAGAGATTGTCGGAACTCTTATTTATGTTGCTCATTTTCCCTTTTTTCTTTTTGGTGCTAGTCGGGCTGTATTTAGCTTTAGAATTTACCATCTCCAATCCACACAGTGTTCATTTCCGCCCTCGTCGTCTGTCCTTTTCTTACCATGACTATGCTACAGCCCTATTAAGTTGATTAGGTCTACATCTACTTTTCGCCGCACATACCTGGTTTGGACCTTACAACTTACTTAACGTCCCACATTCCATCTGGTGCAAGTAGCTGACAAGGCCATGCTACTACATCTACAGACTGACACTACATAGCTGCAACAGCTGACGTATTTCTTGCTGCTCCCCACCAAACCCGCAAACAGTTTCGAGGACCTCCCCTAAGCCCCTTAATACCACTGCCACGGCGCGGTCTCTCATATGATTCCACTTATCAACTTACGTGAACAAAATTGTGTCTATAATGTGCACTATAATGTCGTATAATCAGTTTACGAGACACGTAGTTTATGTAATTCTGAAATGATATCTTGGAAGGAAGTGCACCTGAGAGTTCGTGATAAGACAGCAGGGCTCGTTAGTGTGTTAAAGATGCTGTCGATAACTTATTCACACTGGATGCAAACTTACGTTGCTGTTTTTATACAAAATTCTATGTAGTGATTTAAGACACAAAATACTATGTAGACTAAATTTTCGAAAATTCTCCTGGACGAACTCTAGACACCTTATCTCGTTAATTCATTCAATACTCCAAAACTTTCGAAATATTAAGAAATCTACAAAGTTCCACTGCTATAAACTTCGTTCGGAATGCCTTCAAGTTTGAGAGCGGTTTTGTTAAGAGGGCAGAAAAAAGTGCTTTGTGGGAGAACAAAAGGCAGTGAAGAGGTCCGAAGGAGGTTGAAGAGGATGAATTAGCAGCGCTAATCAAGAACAATAATCGGGAGAGGAGAGTGAGTGGGGCATGAGATGAGAGGGCGATTACGGCGCCGGCGACAAAAACTGGCAGTGGCAGAAGTCAACAGAGGTCGGTGTCAACTGCTGCCGCAAGAGTGCACTCAAAAATAAACATTTTAAAAGCGAATTTTGTTCAACACTTTTTTCCTATACCACTGTAAAATTGGTTTTTTATGATTTTCGTTTTACTACAGTTTCACAATCCATATTATAAATTTTTCTACGACAGACTTCCTATTTAAAATGAATTAAGTTCTTAGCATTCATTGCAGTGGTGCCCACAAAGAGTCACGCGAGACCAGGAGGTGAGAAGCGTGCAGATTGTGAGGGCGGCAGATCGCGTGGCAGAGGGTGGGGTGGAAGTTCGCCGTTTAACCCACCACTTCCGGCAGTCGCAGGCGTGAGAAGCCCAGACGGACACCAAACACCTGGCCAGGTCCAGACAAATACTAACATGTAACAGTATTAACATATAATTGTACGCTTGTTAACTCTTTTAGTGGAATGGTGGAAGACCACAGCATTAACGGAAAGAAGGCATGGTATATACTTCACTATCAGACAACCCTTACTTCGGAACAGGGTGGTGATCTACAATTGCTTACTCTTCTCTCCGCGATCATCTATAAACCATTACAAAATTATAAAAGCTCAGCCTGCAGCCGTTCTCCGAAATAACCAAGTCAGTAGTCAAGAAAACCTTCAGAGTAAGTAGAAATGACCCTAAACATTTCCCAATGAAAACAACACTAGCTAAATGTTTGTGACATGTTTGAAACAAATTATTAAGTAATTATTGCTGATGATGGAAAAGTTTAGGACCCTTTGTTTCTACATCTTAGGAATGGGATTTCTTTCTTTAAGTGTCTCTTCTAATCATAGACACGACTGTCTATGATACACGATTGTCCGTCCCTGTATCAACCAAAGCTAAAGTCTCCCAAATTTCATCAACATCTGTTCGATGGTTTCGGAGATTTCGTGATGAATGAGTGCAACGTTTTTCGTTTTCATTCATTAAGATTATAATACACGTAAACGTAATTAACACAGTCACTGTAGCGTAATGAAAAAGTTTAAGATAACAATAATCTTGTACACATTCTTATGGAAATATCCAGTTAAGCTAAGTGAGAAAGAGGCTAATTTCTGACTAATTTATCAGTGTAGACAATAACCGGTTCATTAAAGAGTCACAACGAAGATAGTCAATATTTGTATCAAATACATAATTAAAACGCACATTAATCACAGCATACGTATTAATTAATTATAGAAATAAACTATTTATTATATGACTAATAATCATCTGGAGCCCAGAATACAAATACATTCCATCAACTACTACTGTTATGAATTATGTTAAATCATTGTTAAGAGATATGGGCGAATATGAAGAGCGAATGAGTGTAGATGAACGAGTGTAGTCATTGTTACTAACTAAGGTCGACTGTTCCTTAGAAAGTTCCATTCCCTAATAGACCAATAGCAAGAGCAACTAACGAACCTACAGTTTTACGTTGAATCCTAACCACGTATAATTGTGATTTTCAGCTAATTGACAAGCCTGATACTTAATTCTCTTCCGTACACAGCATCCGGACCCTGACTAGCACCCAAGACTTCTCTAATATTTTCCACGTTGATGGAAACCACCGAGCGGACACCATGTCAGTAAAGAGAACCTAGTATAGAACCTATCGCCAACAATGTCCACAACAATTGTTCCCCAAGTGTAGCTGGGCATTGTTAGTGCCGAATTAATTATTTTATATTATTTAGCCTACATATAGGTAAAAGGGAAAACGGTGGCTTAAAGAAGCCGGGTTCGAGTTCGAATGTGTCCATTACGTTTTTGTCCCTTATTCAAGGGCCGTTGGTCCAAAAAGCAACTAAACACAAAAGGGTTAATCTGTGCTGGCCAGGGAAGCTGTATCTTATAATTAATTTATGTTTCCACACTGAAAGTCAAAAGATTTTTTTTTCACGATCTAATCCAAATACGTTCAGTTCTACTTGGAAACTAAAATCACAAAAATTATTTGGCATTTTATTAACACCACAATCTGGACGCTCATGGCAATGTCTTATACGTAACCCGCTATTACATTTGAACAACGTACTTTGACAAGTTCGTATGAACATAAAAAATCAGTGAAACTTGTCTCAAAAACATACTACGGTAGTATTATCGTAAATAGTGGAGGCAGCGAGGTACTTGGCAACACTGCCGCGTAATTCTATGGAGATTAGCGTTATAATGTTGGCACACAAGGTCCGCCACTAACGGTACCTGGCGGTCGGGGGGGAGGGGGTGCTCTAGCAACTAGCTGACCCGACACAGACACGTTCAAGAGCTCTCAGCACGGCCTTTTAAAACGTGACCTCATTTTGGAAACATGTGAACCGTCAGAATACGCGAAATAAACAAAACCCTATTTAGCACATGTAGAAAAATTATTGTGAATATTTGTCTATATTAATGAGATGGAAAGTGTCTAACATTTGTTGCATATTATTTGTTACAAATTATACAATAAACTAGTGGCCTGTAGCGGCAAAAGCCCCTAAATAAGTAAAATACATAGGTTGCTGTTAAATATTTAATGTATAAAATTGAATTATTAATAGTTTATTAAAACTCCAAACATACAGTTGCCCATGTATGCACTAGTTTGTTTAGGTGAATACTATCATGGTTTGGCCTTGTGCCTCGTTAATTTGGGTATAAAACATTAATAGCTGGAATATTTAATATGTATTACCACAGTATAAAACACACTGAAGTTATAAACCACATGGGAACTTTGAGGGCTGATGGGGCGGAGCCCTTAAGTCGGATCGTGAAACTTCTATTTTTCCCGCCATCTACAATATCAGACCTTTAAAA